>JARQOD010000001.1:866428158-866477022 GCA_033576555.1 Oophaga sylvatica
TTCACCTTGTTTGTGAATCTTTTTGGGAAATGAACCAGAAAAAATTTAACGTTTACCCAATTTGTGTTCAAAAGACAAGGACTTGACAAAGCGCCGCAAATTGATTAATCCAAAATATTTGCAAGTAGTGGTGCTGGTACAAGGGAAGGACCAGCTGCAAATTAGGACCAAAAACCACAGCAGTCTCCAATTAGAAAGTAAACGGAAGTAAGCTTATTTGTGCTATGGTCCACTTCCACAATTGGGACAAGGAGGATTAGGATGTAGGTCAGAAGATGTAGTGTTTATACTAAGAGGGTTTTTATAAGTTTTCAATGTGATGCCCCAAACCCACTAAGACAGTGTAACACAAGATTTCACAGGGGTCCCACTCGGGGTGTGAGTCGAAATCAAGATGGCGAGGGTATAACTTCCGGGGACTAACCAAGGATAATATCATCCCCACCCCGGGGTGGGACTCTGTGCCATCTTGTGTTATACTGTCTAGGGGTTTGGGTTTGCATCACATTGAGAACTTATAAACCATCTTAGTGTTAACATACGTCTTCTGACCTATGCCCTTTTCTCAATTGTGAAAGTGAACCATAGCGAAAATAAATTATTCACCAAAAAACCCTGTATATCTAAGCTCAAGGCTCCATTTACCATTCATGTTGTGTAGAATCATCCCTATGTCACAGTTGGCATGTCCTAGCATCATCAGATTTTGAGTTAAACTTAAATCTCCATCCCTGTAATGCTGAGAGAAATCAACTTCTTTGCTTATGACAGGTATTTGAGAAAAGTCATATAATTTCTTCTACTCTCACTTCTTGCATTTTTCTCAAAATTGATAGATCCTCTTTAATATTTTATTCTCACCAGATATATTTTTCCAACAGATAGGGGATAAATGTTTGATTGCTTGGATCACAGCTCTCTCATTTTCATCACTCATGGAATATACTGTACAAACATCTCTACCATACACGTCCAACCACAGATCATTCGATTTCTCCTCATTTGCAGGACCTCAGGGGGATACAATACTTTTACTCCACTACTTGCTGGAGACCTTGTGGCTATTTGATGAATGTATTTGTGGGAAAGCTCAATTAAACCACCTTAATTTATCAGTTGGCACCTAAGGTAACTGGTATAAAATATTTTTACACTATATATCAAGTATACATACATACAGAATCAAATCCAATTACAATTAAAGACAAAAAGGCAATAATATGTAGACATTAATATAATATCAGCATTTTAATAGGATAATTGAAGACATTTCCCAGAATGTAAGGAATAATTTAGAAAATGTCATATCTCTAGTAATTAATATTTGGAAGCTCTCCACTATATGATGAGCTGGCAAAATTATTATGCGGTACAGCAATAGAAAGACGTTATCTGTCATTCACATATTTCTTTGTAAAGAGCACGATATAACAATCATTTTTCATCATATTTTGAAATTTAATATTTGAAATTATAAGATGATTGCCTATAATGTATATTCTACTTTGTGATTTCGGCAGTTACTACTGAAGATTGGTACTATATAAAAAGACAGTAGCAATAAACTATAATAAAATAATTTATGACCATACAAGAGCAATTTTAATGCATGTTTTCTATGATCTCCGCATTGTACTATTCCTCTATTCGTATTCTGGAAAATGTAGGAATAAATTGGCAACTGAATGCTATCATTGTGCAGGTACTTAAAGGGATTTTTGTGGTCACATGATTTTGACAATTCTAACAATATAATTTTATATATAAAATATACAATACTTTGCTCTGCCCTCGGCAGGGCAGAGAGAAGTGCGTCTGCACAAGAGTAGGATGTGTCATCCACAGGAAGCAAGAAGGAGGATGACGATTGCAAGAAGAGAGGAGGTGCCGGGTCAAGACCAGCTACGCCCATCGGACCAGACTGCGCCATCTGTAAGAATAATAAAAGGTATTTTTTGTGTTATGCAGAGCTCACTGAGTACATATATACAGCATTGAAGAATGCTGTATATGAGGGCCTAAAGGCGCTGGCTCTACTTTATATGGAGAAAATCTGGTGAAAGGTTCCCTTTAATTTCAACTCGAGTATGAAATTGGAACAACCAGGAATAGCTCTGATATCTTGAGATAGCAGCACATTTTTAACTAAAACATAATGGTAAGTTATATAAATGTGTGTTATAAGCACATCTAAAAATATTTTCCAATGACAGCAAAAGGGCTAATTGAGGCCCATGTATACCTTAAGTATTCTTATTAAGCCTTGCACATAAACTTTATTGTTTGGAGGTCCCAGATCATGCTCAGTTAGCTACTGCTTCATAATTTGTGTGATTGTTTAACCATAACCAAACCTTTCTTTATTCTACTACTTTAATGCAGGGGAATAACAGTGTGCTTAATCTGATAAAGTTAATACAAAATAAACTGAAATAGTTTGGAATCCCTTCTCCATTTCCTATATCAGTATGTCTCTGATTTAAAGAATTGTGCGAGCAAAACATCTCTAACTTTGTAGATGAACAATATGAGTAAAGAAAATCTCTGGTTATGTACAATTATTATCAGCAAGGCCTGACTGAATGTACGGTACTCCAGTGAGATTGCCCATGATTTGTAGGTCTTGGAGTTTCATTATCCTTGTCTCTGGGATAATGTGTATATTTTTATGAATTCTGTCAATGACTAAGTGTTCAAAAGATGTGGTAATAATTTCTTCTAGTACAACATAATACATGAAAGCTTTAGCTGGCCCAGATTGATTTGTTTCCATTTTCCTTTGACCTTTTTAACATCTAGACATTTTTCTTCTAGATTCCTTCAATATCTGTGTGTGGTTTTACAAACCAGAAATTCTATTTTTGCCTGAAACATACAAAAGTAAATAAAAATCTTTAGTGGTGGGGTAATTAATTTGTGACCATCATACTGATGTAGTTCCTTTCTGATGCGGATGCTTTGAGACTAATATTATTATATTATTTGTTTTATTTATTTATTTTGCAAAATTCTCCTTTTAATGCATTTCTAATTAAATATTAATCAAAACATAATCTATTCTATGCTACAAAAACTGAAACACTACCAATTCCAGTTATTTTGCTTGTCAGATCTTGAGTATTATCATCTCAGTGTTGAAAGTCACTAGCTAAAGGGTAAGTATGACACCATAACATCTGTATGGGATGCAATTGATTAGCCATAAGGGATGATCAACTGTTTTGAAATTTGAATTTGCAAAGTATTCCCAAAAATGTGTTCTGCAGACAATAAATTCAGTGACAACTGCAAGAACTCCATTTGCACCAAGGTCTCTTACGACAGACCGCTGTATCTCATCTTCTTAGACCCTCTTGTAACCAGGTCAGTGCTATTTTAGAAGATGGCTGATGTGTTGCAGTTACTTATGAAAGGAAGAAGGTGGATCCAAGCAACTAAGTAAATATGGGAAAGTCTGATATCAGTAGTGAGCAGAGATGAGCGACTTTGCCTCAGGGAGGATCGAGTCAGGTTTCGGACCACCCGAATTTCACAAAAGTCGAGTCGAACTAAATCGGCCGACTTTTGGCAAAAGTCGAAGGTCCGACTGAAACACGAAACCCAATGCAAGTCAATGGTGAAGCAAATTCGGCAGGGAGTGGAGGACAGTAAACACACCTACAGTGCCCATTTCAATGCCAACGACATCAATTCTTATTACTTAAGCGTGTCAACCTTAATTTACTTTATAATAATAGTTAACCATTGAAAACTGGGGGTTATTTGGCTAAAGTTGTGGGGGACAGGGCTTGCTTCAGGTTTTCGTGGGCCCCGGGCGAAAGAGTCTCAGTGGGCCCCTTTAACACATACCACAATTCATGATGCTCCGATATGGCAGAAAAATATAGGTATAGTACAATGCCAAATACTTCACTTCTTACATTACATGACTGGTCATTAGCAGAACGGAGGGCACGGGTAGGATGGTAGGCTGAGACAAGAGAGGAGATGTAGGGTGGTACTGAGCCATGGAGTGCTTTGTGAGTGAGGGTAATAAGTTTGTCCTGGATTCTGTAGTGGATGGGTAACCAGTGTAATGACTGGCACAAAGTAGAGGCATCGGTATAACGATTGGAGAGGAATATGATCCTGGCTGCAGCATTCAAGACAGATTGGAGAGGGGAGAGTTTGGTAAGAGGGAGATGGATTAGTAGAGAGTTACAATAGTCCAGACGAGAATGAATAAGAGAAACATTAATAGTTTTTGCAGAGTTGAAAGTAAGAAAAGGTTGAATTCTAGAGATGTTTCTGATGTGGAGATAACAATGACGAGCCAGTGATCGGATGTGGGGGATGAATGAAAGCTTGGAATCAAGTATGACCCCAAGACAGTGGTCATGTTGCTGGGGAGTATTGATGGAACCACACACGGAGATGGCAATGTCAGGCAAAGGTAGGTTAGTAGAGAGAGGAAACACGAGGAGTCCCGTTTTTGACAGGTTCAGTTTCAGATAGAGGGAGGACATGATGTTAGAGACAGCGGTAAGACAATCACTGGTATTTTCTAAAAAGACAGGCGTGATAACGGGTGAAGAAGTGTATAATTGGGTGTCATCAGCATAAAGATGGTACTGGAAACCAAATCTACTGATTATTTGTCCAATAGGGGCAGTATCCAAAGAGAAGAGGAGGGGGCCTAGGACTGATCCTTGAGGAACCCCAAAAGTAAGGGGAAGATGAGAGGAGGAGGAACCAGCAAAATATACAGTGAAGGAACAGTCAGAGAGATAGGAGGGGAACCAGGAGAGAACGGTGTCTTTGAGGCCGATGGAGTGTAGCATAGTGAGGAGGAGCTGATGGTCCACAGTGTCGAATGCTGCGGAGAAATCCAAGAGAATTAGCATGGAGTAATGACCATTAGATTTAGCAGTTAGAAGATCATTAGAGACTTTAGTGAGGACAGTTTCAATAGAGTGTAAAGAGCGGAATCCAGATTGAAGAGGGTCGAGAAGAGAGTTATCTGAGAAATAGCGGATAAGACTGGTGTGGACCAGGTGTTCCAGGAGTTTAGAGACAGGTCTATAATTAGCGGCACAGTTTTGGTCGAGGAATGATTTTTTAACTAATGGATGTATGATGGCATGTTTAAATGAGTAGGGAAAGATACCGGAAGAGAGAGAGAGGTTGAATATTTTTGTTAGGTGAGAGGTGACAGCAGGGGAAAGGGACTGGAGGAGATGTGACGGAATGGGGTCACTGATACAAGTGGTAGGGCGAGAAGATGCGAGGAATCTGATTACTTCTTCTTCTGTGACTGGTTCAAAATCAGAGAGTGAGCTGGATGCAGTGGGGTAGGAGGACAGTGCATGGTATGAGGGAATTGGGAGATAATTTCCTGTCGGATGTGGTCGATTTTTTCTTTGAAATAATTGGCCAGATCGTCAGTATGGAGATCAGTAGTTGGAGCTTGCACTTTTGGGTTCAGTAAGGAGTGAAAAGTGTCAAAGAGACGTTTGGGGTTATTAGATAGTGAGGTGATGAGGGTGTTGAAATAGGTTTGTTTGGAGAGGTGAAGGGCAGAGTTGTATGTTTTAAGCATAAACTTGTAATGTATGAAATCTTCGGATAGATTAGATTTTCTCCACAGACGTATTACCAGTTGTGTGAGCGGTACTCGAGAAATCAGTCCACAACATGGTCATGAAACCCCTGTCTCCAATGCCACTTCGGCTGTGTGCACCACGAACACCTCTTCCATTTGGTCCAGTACGGCTCATGGTAGAAACTGCACCGCTGCTGTGTGCTGGGTATGCTTCTAACAAACGGTTTATCAGAGTTGCTTGTTTGTTCGCCAATATTAGCTCTAGGTTCTCCTGTGGCATGATGTTCTGTAATTTGCCTTTATAGAGTGGATCGAAGATGCTGGCCAACCAGTAGTCGTCATCCTTCATAATTTTGGCAATGCGGGGATCCCTTTTTAGGATCCGCAAGACATAATCACACATGTGGGCCAATGTTCCAGGTGTCAATGATGCACTGCCAGTGGTGGGTGGAGGAGCACTTTCTGCCAAATCCACATCCCTCCAGTCAAGCACAAACCCTGTACCTGTCCTTGGCAAGCCAACATTTTCTCTTGCCCCCTGAGAAGCATCCTTCTCCCCAAAATAATCATCCCACTCATCCTCCTCCTCCTCCTCTTCCTCTTCTTCCTCCACCTCGTCCAGGACAGTTCCCTGAGCAGACAATGCCTGACTGTCATCAAGGCTTCCCTCCTCCACTGCAGATGCCAGATCCTTAATGTGCGTCAAAGTTTGCATGAGCAGACACATAAGTGGGATGCTCATGCTTATGATGGCGTCATCTGCGCTTACCAGCCGTGTGAATTCCTCAAAACACTGAAGGACTTTACAGAGGTCTTTCAGCTTTGACCACTGCACACCCGACAACTCAATGTCTGCCCTCAAACTGCCTGCCAGTGTATCCTCCCACAAATGCATTACAGCCTGCCTCTGTTCGCACAGCCTCTCAACCATGTGCATGGTGGAGTTCCACCTTATTGCAACGTCTATGATTAGGCGGTGCTTGGGGAGGTGGAGCGATCGCTGCAGCCTCTGCATACGACTGGAGTTTATGGGTGAGCAACGGATGTGCGAGCACAGTCTTTTCACCTTATGGAGCAGGGCTGTTATAACTCCGGATAATTATTTAGGAAGCACTGCACCACCAGGTTCAAGGTGTGAGCCAGGCAAGGTATGTGTCTGAGTTTTGCCAGGGCTATGGCCGCCACAAAATTACCGGCCGTTATCACTTACTACCTTGCCTGACTCAGTTTCTCGCTGCAAATAGTTGGCCAGTACCTCCGCGGTGTGTCTGTTGTCACCCAAAGACATCATCCTTAAAACAGCCTGCTGATACTTACCACTAGCTGTTCGATAGTGGGACACCTTATGTGCAGCACTGGCAGCTGCAGATGGAGTGCTCGTGCCACTGTGCTCTTTTGATGCGCTTTCACTTCTGGAGGAGGGTCAAACGCCTACAGCCAACTGTTGCCTATACTGTGGGCTAGGCAGCACTGTCCCATCGCCGCTGTCCCCTGTGGACCCTGCATCCACCACATTAACCCAGTGCGCAGTGATGGATACGTAATGGCCCTGGCCATACCCACTGACCCATACATCTGTTGTGAGGTGCACCTTTCCCTCACTGATTGTTTGAGTGCATGGACAATGCGGTCTTTCACATGCAGGTGGAGTGCAGGGATGGCTTTTCTACAACAGAAGTGCAGACTGGGTAGGTCATAGCGTGGGACAGCGTAGGCCATAAGCTCTCGGAACGCTGCGCTTTCAACCAAACGGAAGGGCATCATCTCTAATGAGATCAGTTTGGCAATGTAGGTGTTCAAAGCCAGTGTACGCGGATGAGAGGATGAGTACTTTCTTGTCCTACTCAGAGTGTCTGCTAGGGTGAGCTGGACTTGAGAGCTGCATATGGGGGAACATGACGGACTGAGAGGGGGTTGGTGATGGTGATGGTGGTGATGGTGATGGCCTAGATTCAGTCTTTTTTGAAACTTCAGAAGAAGAGGCAATAGAGCTGGAGGCTGTTTCGGCAATGTAAGACAAAACCTGTTCCTGATGCTCCGGCTTTAAAATCGGTTTACCTACTCCCAGAAAAGGGAGCCTTCCAGGCCTTCTTGAGCCAGACGATGACGCGGGCTCAACACCTCTGCCTTAGGTGCTATTGTGCTTTTGGCACTTCTAGCTGATGCACCACCACAACCATCAGTACCAGCTGGCCCCCCCACGTCCGCGGTCTCTTCCAACATGCTTCCTCATTTTTGGGAAAATGTAACAGAAGCGTACAGCCATACGCCGACAGTTCCAGGGATAATTGTAAATCTCTGTATATATTTCAGGAGTCAGATACAGACGCTCTCAGGCTCAGTATGAAATAGACAAGAATATAAAAAGCTGAAAAAGGGTAAGGTATCCGAAGCGTACAGCTGTATAAAGTGTTGGGATAATTGTAAATCTCCGTATATATTTTCAGAGTAACACACACGGCCTCAGTATGGATAACACCAGAATATGAAAAGCAGAAAAAGTGTACTGTATCAGTAGCGTACAGCGTATACAGTGTTGGAGTAATTTTAAATCTCCGTATATATTTCAGGAGTAACACACACGGTCACAGCTCAGTATGGATCACACCAGAATATAAAAAGTAGAAAAAGGGTAATGTATTTGAAGAAAACAGCTGTATACAGTGTTGGGGTAATTTTAAATCTCTGTATATATTTCCAGAGTCAGACACAGACTCTCACAGGCTCAGTATGGATCACACCAGAATATAAAAGGTAGAAAAAGGGTAATGTATTAGAAGCGTACAGTTGTATACAGGGTTGGGGTAATTTTAAATCTCAGTATATATTTCCTTTCCGGAGTAACACACAGACGCTCACAGGCTCAGTATGGATTAGACCAGAATATGAAAAGCAGAAAAAGTGTACTGTATCAGAAGCGTACAGCTGTATACAGTGTTGGGGTAATTTTAAATCTCCGTATATATTTCCAGAGTAACACACAGACGCTCACAGGCTCAGTATGGAGTAGACCAGAATATGAAAAGCAAAAAAGGCTAATGTATCCGAAGATACCAAGCGTATACAGTGTAGGGATAATTGTAAATCTCCGTATATATTTCCGGAGTAACATACAGACACTCTCTCAGTATGGAATTGACCGTAACACAGAAGGCAGAAAAAGGGTACTGTATCAGAAGATACCAGCTGTATACCGTTTTGGGGAAAATTTAAATCTCTGTATATATTTCCAGAGTAACACACCGACGCTCACAGGCTCAGTATGGATTAGACCAGAATATGAAAAGCAGAAAAAGTGTACTGTATCAGAAACATACAGCTGTATACAGTGTTGGGGTAATTTAAATCTCCGTATATATTTCCGGAGTAACACACAGACGCTCACAGGCTCAGTATGGAGTAGACCAGAATATGAAAAGCAAAAAAGGCTAATGCATCCGAAGATACCAGGCATATACAGTGTAGGGGTAATTGTAAATCTCCGTATATATGTGTAAAAAGCAGTCTGCACAGCAGTGTACACACAGCAATACAGCTAGCAGGCAGCCTACTAACCAGCTCTGCTGCTGCACAAAAGAAATTCCTCCCCTGTCACTGGCAGGTAGCCTAATAACCAACTCTGCTGCACACAACAAAATCCTCCTCTGTCACTGCACACTAACTGTACAGCAAAATCGCTATCAGCACAAGCACAGAATATCGTTTCTTTTTCTGCCTAACTCTTTCCCTACTGAGAAACAGCGGCAGCAACCTCTCCCTATGCTAAGATCGGCAGAAGTAAAATGGCAGTTTGCGCTCAGGGCATTTATAGCCACTGTGACGCCCCCAAAGCAAGCCAATCACTGCAATGCTCTTCTCTAAGATGGTGGTGGCCGCTGCCCATGTCATCTCGTTTCCCACAGTGTACATCCTTGCTCATTGGCTGAGAAATGGCGCCTTGCAAGCAATCTGGGAAAACCGACTTTGGCGCTCGGGTCGATAACCGCATGGCCGACCTCACGCTATCGACGAGCGAAAACCGACTTTGGAGAAAGTCTGTGATTTTTGAATCTGACCGACCTGTTTCGCTCAACTCTAATGACGACTACTGGTTGGGCAGCATCCTCGATCCACGCTATAAAGGCAAATTACAGAACATCATGCCACAGGAGAACCTAGAGCTAATATTGGCGAACAAACAAGCAACTCTGGTAAACCATTTGTTAGAGGCATTCCCAGCACACAGCAGCGTTGCAGGTTCTACCACGAGCCATACTGGGCCAAATGGAAGAGATGTTCGCGGTGCACCCAGCCGAAGTGGCGTTGGAGACAGGGGTTTCATGACCATGTTGTGGTCTGATTTCTTGAGTACCGCTCACACGACTGTTAATACTGAATCGATTGCAACAGACAGGAGACAGGAATTGTCAACTATGGTTCAAAATTACCTCTCCTCCACTATCGATGTTCTCCCTCACAGGTCATTCCCCTTTGACTACTGGGCCTGTAAACTGGATACCTGGCCTGAATTGGCACAATATGTCTTACAGGAGCTCGCTTGCCCTGCTGGTAGTGTGCTATCAGAAAGAGTCTTCAGTGCTGCTGGATCAATCCTGACAGTAAGAAGGACCCGGCTGTCGACTCAAATTGTTGGTGATCTCACCTTCATTAAAATGAACCATGCCTGGGTTTCAAAGGATTTTGTACCACCTTCCCCTGATGACACATAGGTTACCAGCAAAATGGTTTGCTTTGTCCTCCTCTTCCTCCGACTTCTCCAATTCCTCCATTTGCAGCTGCTGAACGTCCAGCCTACACCTCAACATATGCCAGTTTTTCCACCTCCCTAACTGTACTGTACCCCCCCAGGGCCGGCATCAGCACCTGGCGCACCAGGGCAAGTGCCGGGGCCCAGAGCAGGGGGGGCCCACTCGCCATCAGAGACACCAGCGTACTATGAGGGACCCTCTGCCAGTGCTGGCGCCCATGAGTGGGCCCTCCCTGCTTGCTCAGGGCCCCAGCACTTGAAATACCTACCTCTCCATGCTCCACCGCTGTGACGTCTTCCGCGTTTCCTGACAGTGACATTCAGGTCAGAGAGCGCGATGACATCACGTCTGTACACCATCTGCCTGAGCAGTCACAGTGCACAGAGCTGGAAGATGGCGAAGATGAGGAGTCCAGAGTAGAGCAGTGCCCAGCCAGGAGAGGTATTTCATTTTTTTAATGTTTGGAGCAAAATATGGGAAGCATCATACACTGTAGAATTATATATGAGGCCCATCATACACTTGAGCATCATAGATAGGGCCCATTATACATTGGAGCATAATAAATGGGACCCATCATACACTGGAGCATCATAAACGGGGCCCATTATACACTGGAGCCTCATATGGGGCCCTTTATATATGGAGCATTATATAGGCCCATCATACACTGGAGCATCATCCATGGGGCCCTTCATATACTGGAGCATCATATAGGGCCCATTATATATGGAGCATTATATGGGCCCATCATAAACTGGAGCATTGTCCATGGGTCCCATCATACACTGGAGCATCATATACGGGGCCCATTATACACTGGAGAATCATATGGGGCCCATTATATATGGAGCATTATATAGGCCTATCATAAACTCGAGCATTATCCATGGGTCCCATCATACACTGGAGCATCATATACGAGGCCCATCATACACTGGAGCATCATCATGGGGCCCAATTTTTCATTTTTATACACTGGAGCATCACCCTGGGGCCCATTATATATTGGAGTACATGGGCATTATATAGAGCATTAAACATCTACACTGGAGCATCATCCATGGGGCCCATCATACACTGGAGCATCATATGGGAATAAACATGCTAGAATTAGGAGGAAACCACTATGGCTAAATAGAGCTGTAAGGGGCGCAATAAGGGACAAAAAGAAAGCGTTTAGGGAATTAAAGCAAGTAGGTAGTGAAGAGGCATTAAATAAATACAGAAGACTGAATAAATTCTGTAAAAAGCAAATCAAGACAGCAAAGATTGAGGCAGAGAGACTCATTGCCAGAGAAAGTAAAAATAATCCCAAAATATTCTTTAACTACATAAATAGCAAGAAACTAAAAATGATAGTGTTGGTCCCCTTAAAAATAGTCTGGGTGAAATGGTGGATGAGGATGAGGAAAAAGCCAATATGCTAAATGACTTTTTTTCAACTGTATTTACACAAGAAAATCACATGACAGATAACATGATCAGAGATAAAAAAAATTCTCCATTAAATGTCACATGCTTAACCCAGCAGGAAGTACGGCTGCGTCTAAAAATCACTAAAGTTGACAAATCCCCGGGCCCGGATGGGATACACCCCCGAGTACTGCAGGAATTAAGTACAGTTATAGATAGACCTTTATTTTTAATCTTTAAAGATTCCATAATATTGGGGTCTGTACCACAGGACTGGCGTATAGCAAATGTGGTGCCAATATTCAAAAAGGGGGCAAAAACTGAACCTGGAAATTATAGGCCAGTGAGCTTAACATCTACTGTGGGTAAAATCCTGGAGGGTTTTTTAAGGGATACTATATTGGAGTATCTGAAGCTGAATAACCTCATGACACAGTATCAGCATGGGTTTACGAGGGACCGTTCTTGTCAGACTAATCTGATAAGCTTTAATGAAGGGGTAAGTTCAGGACTGGACCAAGGGAATGCAGTGGACGTGGTGTTCATGGACTTCTCAAAGCTTTTGATACAGTGCCACACAAAAGGTTGATACATAAAATGAGAACAATGGGGATAGGGGAAAATATGTGTAAGTGGGTTAAGAACTGGCTCATGGATAGGAAACAAAGGGTGGTTATTAATGGAGCACACTCGGACTGGGTCACGGTTAGCAGTGGGGTACCACAGGGTCAGTATTGGGGCCGCTTCTCTTTAACATATTTATTAATGACCTTGTAGGGGGCATACAGAGTAGTATTTCAATATTTGCAGATGACACTAAACTCTGCAGGGTAATAAATACAGAGGAGGATAATTTTATATTACAGGAGGATTTATGTAAACTAGAAGCTTGGGCTGATAAATGGCAAATGAGCTTTAATGGGGATAAATGTAAGGTCATGCACTTGGGTAGAACAAATAAGATGTATAATGATGTGCTTAATTGTAAAACACTGGGCAAAACTGTCACTGAAAAAGACTTGGGTGTATGGGTGGACGACAAACTCACATTTAGTGGCCAATGTCAGGCAGCTGCTACCAAGGCAAATAAAATAATGGGATGCATTAGACGAGGCATAGATGCTCATGAGGAGAACATAATTTTACCTCTATACAAGTCACTGGTGCGACCACACTTAGAATACTGTGTGCAGTTCTGGTCTCCGGTGTATAAGAAAGACATAGCTGAACTGGAGCGGGTGCAGAGAAGAGCGACCAAGGTTATTAGAGAACTGGGGGGTCTGCAATACCAAGACAGGTTATTACACTTGGGGTTATTTAGTTTGGAAAAACGAAGGCTTAGGGGTGATCTTATTACAATGTACAAATATATGAGGGGACAGTACAAAGACCTTCTAATATCTTTTTACTCTTAGACCTGTGACGGGGACGAGGGGGCATCCTCTACGTCTGGAGGAAAGAAGGTTTAGCCATAATCACAGATGCAGATTCTTTACTGTAAGAGCAGTGAGACTATGGAACTCTCTGCCGTCTAATGTTGTAATGAGTGATTCCTTACTAAAATTTAAGAGGGGACTGGATGCCTTTCTTGAAAAGTATAATATTACAGGCTATATTCACTAGTTTCCTAGATACAGCGTTGATCCAGGGAGCTAGTCTGATTGCCGTATGTGGAGTCGGGAAGGAATTTTTTTCCCCAATGTGAAGCTTACTGTTTGCCACTTGGGTTTTTTTGCCTTCCTCTGGATCAACATGTTAGGGCAGGTTAGGATAGGATATGGGTTGAACTAGATGGACTTAAAGTCTTCCTTCAATCTTAATAACTATGTTACTATGTTACTATGTTACATATGGGGCCCATTATACATGTAGCATTATATAGGCCCATCATACACTGGAGCATCATCCATGGGACCCATCCTATACTGGAGCATCATATGGGGCCCATTATATATGGCGCATCATATGGGGCACATTATATATGGAGCATTATATATGGGGATCATTATATTTGGAGCATTAAATGGGGCTCATCATACACTGGAGCATCATATATGGGGCCCATCATAAACTAGAGCATCATATGGGGTTCATTATTCATGGGGCATCATATAGGGCCCTTTATATATGGAGCATCATATGAAGCACATATGGGGCCTTTTCTGTATGGAGCATTATATGGAGCCCATTCTGTATGGAGCAATTTATGGGGCCATCATACACTGTATGGAGCTTTATATGCACTCATTATACTGTATGGAGCAATATGTTGGGTTCATTATACTCTATGGGGACCGTCCTATACTGTATGGCACATTATATGGGGACCATTATATACTGGAGCATTATGTTGAGCTCATCATATACTGTATGGAACATTATATGGGACCAATTACGTATGGAGCAATATATGGGGCTCATTATTCTGTATGTGGTGGCCATAATACTGTATGGAGGACTATACTGTCCGGTTTTTGAGCTATTGTAGAATTTACAATAGATATCACTCAGGTAATGTAAGAAGTGAAGTATTTGGCATTGTACTATACCTATATTTTTCTGCCTTATCGGAGCATCATGAATTGTGGTATGTGTTAAAGGGGCCCACTGAGACTCTTTCGACAGGGGCCCACGAAAACCTGGAACCAGCCCTGCCCCCTCACAACTTTAGCCAAATAACCCCCAGTTTTCAATGCGTTACTATTATTATAAAGTAAATTAAGGTTGACAAGCTTAAGTAATAAGAATTTATGTCGTTGGCATTGAAATGGGCACTGTAGGTGTGTTTACTGTTCTCCACTGACTGCCGACTTTTCTTCCCCATTGGCTTGCATTTGAGTCGGTTCGAGTTTCAGTCGGACCTTCGACTTTTTCCGATAGTCGGCCGATTTCGTTCGACTCGACTGTTGGGACAGTTAGGTGGTCCGAAACCAGACTCGACCCTCCCAGAGGCAAAGTCGCTTATGTCTAGTGTTTAGTACTGTATTTATCCAAAAAGATGCCCGATTACAATCCATATTTCCAGCACCCCCCACTACTATGTTTTAGGCAGCCCCAAAATCTAAGAAGCATCATTGTCAGAAGCTCCCTGTCCTCCCCAACAGCTGCAGGAACCTTTCCTTGCAACAAGAAGAAATTTAAAACCTGTGCATCTATAATGACCACGGACAAGATAAAGATCCCCAACTCCCATCAGGACTACAAGATCCCAGGTACTTTCAGCTGCATCACATCTAATGTGGTGTACATAATTATATGTACTAAATGTCCAACTGGGGGTCTGTATGTGGGGGAGACCGGGCAAAAACTGAGAACAAGGATGAATTCTCATCGCCACACAATAAGAGAAAAAAGAATGGATTTACCTGTGGCAAAACACTTTTGTATGCCCGGTCATAGCATGATGGATATGGAATTACTGGTATTAAAATCTAACTTCAAATCTGAGAAAGATAGAAAGGTTTGGGAATACAAACTTATGATGACCTTTGACACTCTTAGTGCTGGAATGAATATATCACACGGATTCATGTCATTCTATATCAATTAAGGAATCTGCGTCTCTGACCTTATAGGGGCATCAAAACACAACACCAGACCCCAATCAGAGGGCAATAAAACTTTCTCTCCTTATCTATGAACTGTTCCAATATTTATGTTCATCCCTCTGCAATAATGACAGTTCTGCTTCACGTCACTTGTCTTACCTATTGCACTATTCCTGTGTCCTATTGTGTATATAAATATGTGATTCTTCAGTTTTTGTTTTAGTCTTTGCCTGATGAAGAGACCTGAGTAGTCTCGAAAGCTTGCAATTTGTTACCATCTTTTCAGTTAGCCATTAAAAGGTATCAACCACTGAGGACTCTCAAGTCTAAATATTTTTGTATTTATCCAAGCATTATTGTCTAGTAGTTTAGTTCTTCATCTTCTGGTGTATAGTGGTTTAGTTATCCAACTTTAGGCATTTAACAGTTTATTTCACCAAGCCCTGTTGTCTAGTAGTTTAATTCTCCTTCTTATAGTGTGTAGTGGTTAAATTCTCCATCCCAAAGCGCCCTGCAAGCCTTGGGGATTCCTAGACTTGTGGAGCATCTTCTTCCCCGTCTGCCCCCACAGCCACCAGAGTCATTCAGTGCCCAGTCAGCGAGATGTAATGCCCCTGTCCATACTTGCTCGTCCAGGTGTCAGTGTTGGATTGCACCCTGTCACACATCTATTTTTTCAAGGAATGGGTGATGTTGTTTGCGACATGCTGGTGTAGCGCTGGTATTTCTTTCTTAGAGAAGTAATGGCGACTGGGCAACTGATACTAAGGGACTGTGACGGCCATCAGCATTCGGTAACTGTCTGTATCCACAAGGCGGAAAGGCTGCATTTCTGTGGCCAACAGATTGGATTGGCCATTCAATTATCACAGAGATCACAAGCCAGGAGCTGGGAGAACCACCCACTGTGATCTTTGGACAGAAGAGCTCCCAATTGGCCCCTATCGTCAAGACAATGACACAATTGGGCGACGATCAACCGAGGAGACCACAGGCTGCTCACAATAATTACTTAATGGAAAACTACTAGTGAGCATGCGGCATGTACACCTCCGTATTACAACACATGAAATATGTGGATATACCGCTGTACAATCACTGCTAGATCCACGATAATCCCACACTCCTCGCTTCCACCACCAGCCATTTTTTCAAACAAATAAATACAGGCCGATTGGACGCCATTCTTCTTTTGAGGTTCACACCACCAGGGCCTTCCATCCCCTCTCCCTCAGAGAAGCGGTCATATATTGTCCTCCTGGCTCACCCACCCACTTCCTTGACCACTTTTCTGACTTGCTGCCACACTTCATGTCCTCAGAATTGCCAACCCTTATCCTGGGAGCCTTCAATAGCTCCACCTCCCTAACTGCATCCCAGCTTCTATCTCTACCCACTTACCAACCCTTGCCACCCCTGTGAACTTCAGACCGTGACTGCTGCATGCCAGAGTTTTGACTGAGGATGCAGTGCTTGTCGTAGTTGCATCACTTACTGTCTGTGTGGGAGCAGCAATGTAACCTACTCAACTTCCTCCTCCTTCACCTCCACTGATGAGCTACTCAGCTGCATGCCTCGGGGTTCCCACCAAGTAACATAGTAACAGTTATTAAGGTTGAAGCAAGACTTTAAGTGGGATTTACAACCTAATCATTATCCTCTCTGTTCTCCCATTCCTCACCATACTCCTCTTCCTGACCTGATAGCACAGTAAAATCCACGTGCACCTTTGGTATCTGAGTCGCATCAGGATTATCTACATCTCCGGGGGTTAATGTCTGGTGACAAGGGTCTGGAATCTGCTCGAAGCCTTCTTTGTCCAGCCTCGGATCCAACTGCAAAAAATTTTGCCTATCGCTGCAGTTGCCTTCCTCTGCTTGAGTCTGTAATTCTTTGAAGCAGAACTGTGATGCCCATGAAATAGAATGTACAAACAGCTCTGAAAACTCGTCCATCTGTGGTTTCCCCCAGTTAGTTGGGTGGTTGTAAAGTTGTGACGTGGGGGGAGACAAGGGTAATTGGGGTTCCACTTATGAGGACTGTACTGTGTGTGATGTTAATGTGGAGGAAGAGTTGGAGAGGTCATTTGATGCAGAGCTTGCCATACACTGGAGCACATTCTGTCCCTCATCTACAAGGTATACCCATGTGCGGCTGCCAAAGAAAGGGAGTCGAGTAGCCCATCCAGTAAAAGAAATTGTCAAAATGCTATGCAATTTCTCACTGCAACAAAACAAACCTACTTCTCATCTCTCATATCATCCCTGTCTCATGACAGCAAACAGCTATTCAGTGCTTTAAATTCTATCCTTATTGTCATGATCCAGGCCGGGTTTTATTTTGTCTCTCCTTTCCTGGTCTAGTCATGCCAGGGGTTAATTTTCCCTGCCTCGTTCCTGTATCAAGTTTACTATATATCTGTGCTGCAACCTGTGTGCAGTGCCAGTTATATTGCTTGCCATCGGCATTTGTAGCTTGCTCTGGTGAGTTCCCGATTTGTCCTGCTGCATACCTGACCCTACCCATGTCTGTTTACCTCCCATCTGCCCGCCCCTGCTCCTTATCTCTCTGTGTGTTTAGATTCCCTGGTACTTGATTTTGGCTCGTCCCTGACTTGATTTGTCTCTGCTTTCTGATACATCTGCCACTGCCTGGTACTGACCTGTTGCTCTCTCCTGACTCAGTGTTTTGGATTTCCCCCTGGTACTACGTATCCTCTGGTTACGACTTTGCTCTCTGACTATTCTATTGCCATCTAGTGGTTGTTTCGCTGTGTTACTGCTGGTCTGCTTGTGAGCTGATATTCAACTCTCTCTCATCTCTGCTGCCATTTAGAGGAGTTGGTGTATTCTGTTTAACCCTCCATATCACAGCGTGACATTCATCCCCAGCTCCCCCTCTCTATCCACTCATGTCAGCTGAAGACTTTGCCTCATTCTTTAAGCAGAAGATTAACAACGTAAGGAAAAGCTTTTGCCTAAAGTCCCCACAGCCCCTCCTCATAACTACTCAACTCTCCTCCTCCAAAACCAACTTCACATCATGGAAGATCAAATTTCCTCTTTACTCTCCAAATCACGTCTCACCACCTGTGAACTTGACTCAATCCCATCCCACCTCATTTCAAACCTTACAACAGACTTCATATCAAAACTAACCCACCGCTTGTTAAAAATACTTAATTTAGTATATTTTTCCCGGACTTGTAACCAGATGCGATATTCTAAAGAAAATGTCACAATGTTTCTTATAAAAAAAATGTAGTGGTTTATTGGACTGTCCACCAAAAAAACATCATTGCAGCAAAACATAAAATGGGTGAAATAGTTACAAAGAGATTGTCCATTTGTCCATAGCAAAGCTTGTACACTTCTTTCCTTGGATCCTGAATGATAAATGACATCATTAGGCCCTCAAGAACATCTGTTGAAAGGGTTATTGGGTGCGTGTTACTTTGGTGCAGGGCAGGCCTTGCATTCAATACATAGGCAAACACTATGGGAGACCCACTTTCTTAACATGGTAACATTTTTTCAGGAGGCCCTCCTGTACGTCTCGTCAAAGGTGTATTGGGGTGCGTCCTAATTTTTGGCAGCCCAGCCACTCACTGCATAGGCAATAACAGTATAGGAGACCCAATGTTTAATAATGGCCCTTGATTGCACTAGAAAAAAAGGCTTTTTGATGTTCAGAGTCCCTCCTTCATAAATGAAACAGGATGTGTCTGATGTGTCACACACCATATGGCCACCTAAGGTTGTTAAATGTTAAAATGACATTTCCTAGTGAATGCATTTGTATTTGTTGAAAGCTAAAGTTGAAAAACACATCAAAAACGCTTCATGTGAACATAGCACAAGTGGTGGAGGTACATTTTTGTTTGGGTTATTTCTTTTGCCTTACATACAAATAATTACCCTGGAAAGGATGTTCCTTAACATATTTCCCTGGAAAATCCATTTGGGTTTAGTTTTTGTATGTTTTAATGTGCGCCTGTAGAAGTGGCGTCACACACTGACAACATTGGTCACAGCAGTGACCTAGGAGTCAGAAATGCTTCCAGGGTTATTCCCTATGATGTTCCTCTGTCATTTGAGCACTGTTCCCATCGTTTTCAGACGTTTTTAGACCCTAAAAGGACCCCCAGGGGGCTTGCGGCAAAAATGCTCGGTTTTCCCATAGACTTACTGTATATTGGGCTCGTTGCTTGGGTTGAGTACCCGTGTATTCCAATTTGCTCGACCCAAGCAATGAGCACTCGAGCATTTTAGTGCTCGCTCATCACTATTAACTAACTGTTCTGAAAGCAGTACTGATAACAAAAAAATGAGAATAAATACATTTTTCCTGTACAATGGCTCCAGTGTAATAAAATATCATAATTCAAATATCAACATTAAAACAATGGGAACTCAATGTTTTAGAGAAGGAAAGGCTTTTGTTTGCAACATGCATAAAGACAGATGCAGTGACACTCAAATAATGGTTGTTTACCTGGTGATTATCTAATGCATGGAATATAACCTATTGACATTTATCAGCTATATATAGATATTAATTGCCCAAATGTGAATTTCTGACCATAATATCTTGGCATTTATCTTTACTTTCCTTCATTTTCTTTCAAATGTTGTACATTATTGATTTGTTCAGGGCTTGTTTCTAAATTGTTTAGCTGTTTAAGAAATAACTGTTGTTTGTCTGCTCATATATTAAACATAAGACGTTGACGCATCTTTCTTTTCTCAGGTCATTTTTCATTTTCAAACCAAAATATTATTTTATAATGATGCAAAATGGAGTAGTAGATTGACAGAACAGTTAAGAATGTATTATTAACAGTTTTTGTTAACTTTTTGGGAGATAAGGAAATGACCATAAAATCCAACATTATATTAAAATTCTTTATGAACTATAATGTTGACATTTAAGATGTGAAATTCAATTCAATTTCTTACTTTAACTACCATTTATACTTGAGCATTAGCCAACCCAAGTATAAGCGAGGCACCTAATTTTGCCTCGGAGAACTGGGTAAGCTTATTGACTCGAGAATAATCCGGGTATGCATTGTCACTTCATCCCTGTCCTGCTATGTGTTAGGGTTCGAGTTCCCGCTGCTGCACAAGGGGAGTCTCGAACCCGTCCCGCTGCGGTCTCCCATTCATCTCGGCCGCAGTGGAGCCTGCTCAGCAGAGACGTCGGTCCAGGCGTCTTGCCCTCTCCTCTACTGTGCAGTGACTTGCTGCTGCCTTTCCTGGATCTGCTATTATAGCCAGTGCTGGAGCAGCCGTCTTTGAGACAAAGTCCTGCGTTTTCCCATCTGAGCATGCCCAGACTGAGATCTCTCATTGGAGATCAGGGGTCACATGTTCAGGTGCTGCAGCGGCTCCTATTGGTCCGCCAGGAAGGTCATGTAGTTACGTGTGTTTGTAACAGCTTCTCATTGGTCCTTGTTCCTGGAAGGTCCTGTAGCTGTTGCTATAAAAGGGTAGCATGGCTGGGCCGCCATGCGCTAATATTAACCATTGTATGCTATGCGCCAGTGTGATCATGCGTATGTGTGGTTAGGGACCCGGCTGAAATAAGCCACTAGAATACCGACTTAATCGGTGAGGAGTTTGGTATGGTAGCTGGCCAGGGTCGGTGTCCTAGATGCCCTAGATTACCGGCGTAACCGGTGAGGAGTTTTGATTGCCGTATTCAGGGTCTGGCGTTCAGACGCCATAGATTGCGGGTGACTCCCGCGAGGACATTAGCACATGATCACGCGTTATGTACGCTTAGCACTTAACTGTGTACCTGAGAGCCTGACAGGACACAGCACTTTTCCTCAGCGGCCCTGTGACGTAACAGGGTTTGCTTTCGACGCTAGACAGCGCCCTAGCGTTTTACTTTGCGGCTCACTGAAGCTAAGTGAGTTCGCACCTATCGCCATATAGCGCTGTGGCATTTCCGTTAGCGGCTCTGGGTATTAACAGAGTTCGCACTTACTGCCACAACGCGCTACGGCGTTTATTTTAGCGACTCTGCGGGATAACAGAGTTCGCTACTTTCGCCATTTTACTAGCAGCAGGTTCCGCCTGCACGGTGGACCCCGGGCTGCGAACGCACCTCTCTACCTCATATATT
This sequence comes from Oophaga sylvatica, assembly GCA_033576555.1. Taxonomy (NCBI): domain Eukaryota; kingdom Metazoa; phylum Chordata; class Amphibia; order Anura; family Dendrobatidae; genus Oophaga; species Oophaga sylvatica. The sequence goes on from JARQOD010000001.1 coordinate 866,449,584, forward strand.
TGGTGCGTTCCGCAGACCCTAACACTATGTGTGGCTCCCCCCACCTTGTCCTGCTCTGTGTGGCTCCCCCATCCTGCCCTGCTCTGTGTGGCTCCCCCTGTTGTGTGCATGGCTCCCCGGTCCCCTCATTGTATGCATGGCTCCCGCTCATGTATCATGCTAGACTTCCCATCCATCATTGTATGCATGGCTGGGCTCCCCGTCCCATCGTTGTATGCATGGCTGGGCTCCCCCGTCCCATCATTGCATGCATGGCTGGGCTCCCCGTCCCATTATTGCATGCATGGCTGGGCTCCCCGTCCCATCCTTGTATGCATGTCTGGGCTCCCCCGTCCCATCCTTGTATGCATGGCTCAGCTCCCCCAGTCCTTCCCCCATCATACTCACCCTCCTCGCGCAGTCACAGCACGTTCTGCATCTCCGTTGTCCCAGAGCGGCAGCTCTTCCTGTGCTGAGCGGTCACATAGTACAGCTCACTTAAGGTAATGAATATGTGCTCAACGCCTATGGGAGTGGAGACGCGTGCATATTCATTACCTTAATGAGCGGTACCACGTGACTGCTCAGCACAGGAAGAGATGCCGCCCGGGACAACAGAGATGCAGGGACATTCAGCGATGGCGCGAGGAGGGTGAGTATGATGTCACAGCTGCCGGCTCCTGCCGCTGCTCCCCACCACTGGCTTTCTGGACAATGACTCGTGTATAAGCCGTGGAGGGCATTTTCAGCACAAAAAAATGTGCTGAAAATCTTGGCTTATACACTAGTATATACAGTATGTGATTTTGTGGCAATTACTATTGCATAAGTATTAAGGCTTCTCCTCCATTGTTCTGAGATAACATTTTATTTTTTTAGGATAAAACAATTTTTATTGTTTTTTTTTCATAAAACATAGTACATACAAAGCACAGAATAAAATATAAAAAATAGGGAAAAAACAGTATGTCTATCTTAAATGTATAGCCTGCTAGAATTATCTGCACCAAATGTTTTGAGGCATTTTCTAGAGTATATTTGAACTGTCTGAGTATTTCAGCTAAATTACATAATAAGAAATCAGTTCCAAGGTGGTATGCCACATTCCCTTTTTCTGAGCCCTGCCCACTTTTTGAAAAGTGCAGGTCCACAATGAAATGGTAAAAAGTTACAAAATTTGCCATGCATTTGTGACTTTTAATGGCACATTGGAGAATGAATTCTCAAAAGTATATCCATTTGTAGAGAATTCTTATCCCAAACCAAAAACGTGTAAGTTTAGGCTATTAGGAAAAATCAATTTGGGTGTTGGACAGGAGATGCATTGAATTTAATAGAAAAGATTGAAAAGAATATGCTGCTATTTTTTTTATCCATTCATTAATAGGCTAGGACTACATGGTGACATATGTCAAATGACAGAATTTCTCTGAAAAGTCTTGCAACAAAAATATTAGTGCAACTTGTTTGCAATTTTCTTTAGCTAAACTATTTTAGCACTCTGAATTTGCTGTTTATGAAAATAAAATATGCTGCAGATAAGTCCCATAAATGTCGCTTGTCGCTTGTATTATGGAAATTTAATTAGGATAAATCTATCCTGCAGTGTTTGCTGCTGCTGTTCCCAATCTTATATTAAATGTTTGAGCGCTCAGACGAAATGAGGACTGTTCACAACGGAAGTGTCAGTATAACAGTTCATCAAGACCAACAGTTTATTATTCATTCAAGGTTTTATACGTTTAAAAAAAGGGGCTGGTTAGTCAATTAACATACAATTAAAAGCTGCTAGGTTATTGGCTGTTTTAGTGTAAGTATGATAATTATGATAAAAGGGCTGAAGTAGCAGATTTATTGTTTATTGTTCTTTGTCCCAGTTTTCCTATGTGACTAGTAAAGAAAATAATAGATATCTTCTGTCCTTGTTTCTGTATCCTTGGTAAAAAGTCCCTATGAGCTATAGCCAGGGTCGTCTTAAGCGACTGATTATAGCTAGCATCAGCTTTTGCATAGATATGCTGAGCACAGGATTTTAGCAAGTGAGATCTATCTAACTGTAAATGCATATATATGAATATACATTGAATACGTGGAATACATATATATTTCCATAACAGTCCCCCCTTAGATACCACTTGCCCTAAAAACCTGCTCCTGTCCCAAAGCGCTGCAACTCTTTTGTGCTGCTGATGTGCTGGCACATGCCTAACACATGTACCCCTCATCGATGCAGGCTTTTCGCAAATGGGCGGTCAGGAGATCTGTCCCTAGCAAGGGTTCATGTGTTTGCAATCATAGTCTCTTTATTTAACTGCATGTTCAGAAAAACGTGTGTATTCTTCGTCAGGTAGGTCATCTGTCTGGTCAGTCAGAGCATCCACGACATCCTTCATGGCTTAGGTGTCTCTTCTGGTACGGGAGCTTCCTTGCGATGCGATACGTGGATCCAAGCAGGCTTTCCCTCTAGTTTCACAGAGGTTGGTGTCATCTGGGGCTCTTGGACAGGACCATCAAATCTGGGATCGAGTGTTCTCATTTCCAACTTTTTTCACCAACACCCAGTCTCCTGGCTTTCAAGGAGTGCGTGCCGGACACTGAGTCTGGATCTGGCAGTGCAGAGAAAAACTCGAGAATGGACATTAGTTTTTTGACCAATTCAATTACATAAGCAAACAAGATATCATTTTGCATATTCTGCTACTGAGGGAAGAATGCACCTAACTTGGGACTAGACCCAAACAAAATTTCGTATGGTGACAGCTTTTATGGGTCTCTGGGAGTGTGCCTTACGCTAAACAGTGCAATTGGGAGTGTGTCATGCCATGGTTTGCGTGTCTCTTGGGCAATTTTCAGCATCCTATTCTTAAGTGTTCCGTTCAGTCTTTCTACCTTCCCGCTGCTCTGGGGGTGGTAAGGAGTGTGTAGGCCTAAATCTGACCCTACTGCTAACCGGATCTCTTGTGTCAGATTTGCTGTGAATGCGGATCCCTGATCACTTTCTATCACTTCTGGAACCCTGTATCTGCACACTATTTTCCGAAAGTAGCTGCTTTGCAGTAGTCTTTGCTGACTTGGAAGGCTTCTGTCCATCTTGAAAAACTTCTTTGACCACAATGGCGTATTTGAATCCTTCACTTGGCGATATCTGGATGTGGTCTATCTGGATCCTCTGAAGCTGGTAGAGTGGTCTTGCCGGATGAGGTCAGGGGGACTTTCTTCTACACGTCCAGGCTTGCATTTGCTGCAGGTCAGACAGCTGCTGGTGAATTTGGCTGTTAGGGTGGAGATCCCTGAAGCGAACCAGTAAGCACCAATCAGATCATTCATCTGTGTCTTTGATATGTGGGTGTGGGTCCATGTGCCCATTGGACCACCATAGGGTGCATACTTTGTGGTAGGCAGGGTTTGGAGTCCATTGTTGATAGCCTTCCTTCTTCACGTGTTGCTTTTTTTTTTTCGCATTCAGTTCTTCTCCTTTTGGAGCTTGATCTTGCAACTTCTTGAGCAGATCCCAGGACGTCTTTTTGTCAGGTTTTTTGTCTTCAGTCGTCATGTAGTAGCTGTCCGGCTCTACGACCTCTCCCACTTCTCCATGTTGTCTTCCTTTGGCCACTTCTTTGGCTGCCATGTCCGCCATGTTATTGCCTCACGCCTCTTCTGTTCTCAGTTTTCCATGCGCTTTTGATTTTTCAAATTGCCACCATTTTGGAAGTTGGAGTACACTCAGCAGGTCCCTGAAGGCTCCATGATGCTTCACGGTTGTCCCGCTTTCTGTGATGAAGTCCCTTGCAGCCCAGATGGGCCCAAAGTCGTGTGCTATGCCATGCGAGCACCTGTAGTCTGTGTAGATGTTTGCAGTCTTGCCTTCTGCCATCTGGCAGGCCTTTGTCAGCGCTATCAGTTCTGCTTCCTGGGCTGACAGGCTAGGTGACAGACTTCTGGACCACAGGATTTCTTGATTGCTGGTCACTGCACTTCCTGTGTGGAAACTTCTTCATCATCTGCAAATCTGGAGCCATCTAAGTGGAGGATAAATTCTGTAAATTTTTGTTCTGAAAAGTCCATATTGTATCCTCCTTGGGAGTGGGAGTAGAGTGGCCGGGATGAGGACTGTAGGTCTGGAACAAAGGCGATAGAGGCGAAGATGCCTGGCGGTGGGGAGATTTATTTGGTTGAGCTTGATTGAGGATTGCCAAGATGTCGTGTGGAGTGAGAGTTTCCAGTGGCTGTCCAAGAGTGATGTCAGCAGTCTTGTCCAGGAAGGCGTGTGCTGCAGATTCTGCCATCAGGCAGGAGGGTGCTCCTCTTGCAACTGGATCCAAGCGGGCTGAGAGGCAGCCTAAAAGTCTCTGTTTCCCCCGTGAATCCATGTCAGGACTCCAGTAGCATGACCTTCTTTCTGAATGAGATGAAGGCTGCGTCCGATAGAAGGAGCGGGGTTGCGTTGATGCAAGCGCACAGAGGTTGCATTAGGACTGAGGCATCAGGGATCCAGGTTCTGCAATACGACACTAGACCAGGGAAGGCCTGCAGCATTTTCGGAGTTGTTGGGGGAGCCATCTTCTCCACAGTGGTCTTCCAGTCATTTGACAGGTGTTTAGTCTGGTGGGCAATACAGTGTCCCAGGGATGTAACTTGCTTCTGACACCACTGGACTTTGTTCTTCCAGACCTTGCATTGCTGTTCCTCAGGGAACAGGGAATGGACTTGCAGGTATGGATGTCAACCACACAAGAAGGTCATCCACGTGTTGTAGAAGAGTGACTCCTGCATATTCACCGTGAATACCGTTGCGGTGACTGGGACTTTTGAGAGCAGAGTGTGTGGGTTCAGCACTGTTGAGGTTTCAAATACCGTAGCCTCTTTCACGGCCTCCAGGCCTTGCACCATTCTGAACTCAGTGGGGTTTACAGTCTTTTTCTTCACTGTGGAACGCTGGTATTGATTCCGATGGGCGAGGCAGCCCAGTTTGGCCTTGTCCTTCACTATGCGGCAGGGGACTCCCATCTCCCGGCACAGAGCTGGCGGGAAAACAAGCCGTCTACTAGAATCCACATCATGAGAGATGACGACCAGCTGGCTTTCTTGTTCTCCACCAAGGCAGTCACTGTGTTAGCACCTGCTCTGGTCACAGGGGGTCTTCTTGTTGGGACGTCTCCAATGGAGACGTGGGTGAATTGGTTGATTGCAGGGGCACCTCCTGGTGCTTGCAAAAGATGAACCTCTGGCGTTGGAGCCGGATGAGGTGTTGCCATTCCATGAAGCGAGTAGGGTCCTTCTTGAGTTGAATATCCTGGCCAATGTCAAAGTTCTCAGGCTGTCTTCTTAGGCGAGTTCACTTAGACCTTCAGTTGGTCAGAGATATCTTGACTCTGGGTGATGGAGTGGCTTTCTGGTACTATGTCCCGCACCTCCTGTGATAGGTCTGCAGTGTGGTTGTTTGAGGTACCTGTTTCTTTTTGGGTCAGGGGTGAAGAAAGTGTCATGGTCCCATCTTCCTGGAACACTCTGGTCGCTTTCAGCTTCTGCAGTAGAGCCACTCCCAATAGGTTGAGGGTGCATGTCCCAGTTTTGACACAACAAAGGGACATGATGGAGTGTTCTGGCTGAGTCCACATGCTCAGGGGCTTCATAATCTGGAAATATCTGACTTGACCATCAATTCCCATACAGGACGCAGAAGATTCTGATAGATAGGTGAGGTTGCAGAGTTCCACAAGAAAAGATCTGACTACGCCATCCACTCTCAGGATACTGACCCCACTGGTGGGGTTCCCTGTGGACTTGGCGTGCTCCTGTCCTATGGACGGGGTTCTTCACTGCTTTCTGTGTTTCTTCTTCTTCTGGGGAAGTCGGTGTTCTGCACCGGTTCCGGAAATGACCAAACTCGCCACAGTTGTAACACTGGACATCCCTTCTGTCCCGGCGGGACTCAATCCTTTTTGCTACTGCGAGCAGGGTATCCATTGCTATTGACGTGTACTCAGGCCTGGCTACTACCAGTGGTTTCCTGATTGGTTCTCTCAGTCCATGCACAAAAGCCTGTGCCAACATCCGTCTGTGTGTCTGATCATGGGTAATGAGGCCTAAATCTTGAAACACTTGCATCACTCTGTCATGGAACTCCTTTACAGACTCTGTCTGGTCTTGGCTCGTAACATGTAGGCTGAGAGTTTGTCCAGTCAGTCTGCTTTTGGCCCATTCTCTGAGCTGCTCAATTAGCTTTGGTCCTGTCTCCCAGGCATACGCATCTAATTCTGCTGGAAGCTTGAAGTGTTCTCTCATAATTGGCCAGAATGCATCACCTGCTTTTATTTCCATTACGGCCCAGAGATCAATCCAGGCTGCTGCATACGTTCGCTGGATCTGCTGCATTTTTTGGCAAAATGGCATTAGGTGTATCCCTGGGTCTGGCAGCATACTGATCACCTTGCTTGGGATGAGGGGCTCATAGGATGGTGCCTCTACCTGTCCCTGCTCTCTTGGTGCTTGTGGGTTTTCTTCCCTAGTATTGGGCAGCATGTGTGACGTTGCATCTTCATCTTCATCAGATAAGAAGTGACATGGTGTGCTTGGTGCATACACTGGCTGAGATTTGGGCTTAAAAGTTGTCTTGCTGCATGAGGATTTCCCTCTTCCTTGCTGAGGCTGCGGTGGATCAGTGTCATGGTTCCATGCTGGCAGCTCTGCTCGGCACTGAGGTTCCTCATTTGTGTCTGTAGCTACACCTCCCCCCTGTGAAGCCCTGGCTGTGGGCTCTGCTAGTTGTTGTGTCTGGGGGCTACCTGCAGCGTTTTGTGTAGGGAGATTTGTGCTTTCTTCTCCTGATATAATGACTGGCAATGTTTGTACTGTGCTTGGGATAGACAGGGTGCCTGGTGCTGTAGGCACTGAGGGAGAAAAAGTGGGGTGTGATGAGGGAGGAGTGAGGTGTAGAGGAGGGGGAGAGAGGTGTAGAGGAGGGTGGAGAGAAGAAAATGAAGGAGGAGAGCGTGAAAGAGGGGGAGAGAGAGATGGAGGGGAGAAGTGGAGAAAGATGGAGGGGGGTAGTGGAGAAAGATGGAGAGGGAGAAGTAGAAGAAGAAAAAGAAGAAGGTTTGAGAGATGGAGCGGAAGAGATAGAAGAAGAGGAAGAGGAAGAAAATGGATGTGTCAGAGATGTGAGGGAGGGGAAAGAAGGAATGATAGGGAAAGAAGGATAGAGAGAAAAGGCAGCGAGGAAAGAGGAGAGAAATCTGAAGAAGAAGGAGAAAGGGACTGAGAGAAGAAAGAGGAGAGGGTGTCCCCCCTGTGATGCTTGAGAGGGGACCATTGAAACAAAAATGCCTTCTCCCTGTAGCGAGAGGCGGGGAGCTTTTTTTCCCTGTACAAGGCTCCTTATTCAATGAGAGCAGCCTACAGCTGTCACGTGTCTCCCCATGATGGACATGTGATGTGTGAGGCTCTAGATCCTGCTCTTGTGACATATCCGTAATCATTTTCTCACAGACGATTTAACACCTTTTCAATCTTATTCACATAAAAATCACTTCCTGGTCCGTTCAAATAACTTGCTGTACCTTCTACACAATGCAAGACTACCACTGCTCTTTTATAGCAGACGGCAATCTAAAAACAAACTTTCCTGTGCCTTTCAACAAAAACAAAAAAAAACATTTAATTGTGCAGCGTAAAGTCTGCCCGTCCATTTGCTTCTCACATACGCTGACCTTCTATTCACATGCCTAGCCCTTCGATTCTCACGTACTGTGTCTATTCCAAAAACCTATTCAACAAAGGTGATTAAAAATCTGAGAACTGCTGCATTCTGGTTCTGTGTGCAAGGACACTGAAATTCTTGTCTTTGCTGAATGCCTGATGGGAGGGTGTAGTGAAGCTGCTGCGCAATAGTTTGTGTGTTCTCCCTCAGCTTGCAATTTCTTATCTGTGTTTCTGTCCTTGGTCTAAAGCACGCTAGTAGATCTTGAGTTTTGTTTTTGTTTTTTTTGTTTTTTTAAAAATAAATGGTTGGAGAATAAAACTCTAAAATAAATTGATTAGAAAAAACCTCTCCAAAATTATTTAAAAATTTACTTAAAAGACAAACTTTAAAAACAAGAGTTAGATTTAAAAAGGAAAAAAAGAAAGAAAGCCCTACACAGTTTAGTAAAAATTCTAGGAAAAAGATTGACCAAAATAAAAACTCCAAAAAGCAAAAAGAAAAAACTGATCAAAAAAGGGGAGGGAAAAAAAAAACGTATTAATAGTAAAACTCTAAAAAACAAGGTTGACAAGAAGAAAAAACCCTTGTTACTAAAACAGCTAATTAAAAATGAAAAAGAGGTGGAAAAACTGATTGTAAAATGATAAAAACACAAAGAAAAATACTTTAAGACTTTCGTCTGGTAGCGTAGGCTTTATCCTCCCGCCCTCTGGAATGTCATCTCGCTTTGCTGCTGCTGGCAATTCCCTCCTCCCTTATATCTCTGCTTGCTGCGTCTACAGACACTGAAATCACGTATCAAAATAAGGTTATCCCTCAGAATAGAAAAAAAAACTGAATACAGTTCAGTCTGAATGCCTGAGAATTTTCACGCTACAGCCTGTAGCCAAAAACTAGCTCAAAAAGATCAAAACCAGGAAACAGATGTGACAACGTGATTAGCAGAGGAGGGGGGGTCAAAGTGGCTTTAGCCTGCAGCCAGCAGTGAATGAGGTAGTGACAGAGCGCACTCTGCTCGGAGTGTAAATTTTAATGCGACAGTACCTGATACAGACAGGAACACATATAAATGAAACAGACACCCGGGAGAATACGAATCCCTCTTTTGATGATTTGTGACACATACAAGCTGCTCTGGTAACTGATAACTCACCAATTGCACTGAGCACGACAATGCTCCAGGTCTACTACCCTGAAAACCGTTCGCCCTGGCCGGTGCGCCGGTCACAGTAATCTGTAATAGCCTGTACAAAATTCCCACCCTTCACACCTGGAATGCTGGGAGTGTCTCCCTCCGATGTGTGAAGGAATCTGTGAGAATTTATCCAAACAAAGCCCCACCCACACACTGAATACGGGATGTCTCCCTCCGATGTGTGAAGGAATCTGTGGAACTTATCCAACAATGTGGTTTACCTGCTATACAGCTCCCAGAAATCAGCAAGCAAACACAATCACTTGTCCTACCTATTGCATTTTTTCTGTGCTATTTTGTGTATAAATATGTGATTCTTCAGATGTTGTATTAGTCTTGCCTGATGAAGAGACCTGAGTAGTCTCGAAGCTTGCAATTTGTTACCATCTTTTCAGTTAGCCATTAAAAGGTATCAACCACTGAGGACTCTCAAGTCTGAATATTTTTCTATCTACTGGCTAACACGTACGAAGATACACATCTTTCCTATACCAAGCAAACACAGTCACCGTTCCAATTTTCTCCCGGTTCACACAAAACATGAAACACATACACAGCACAGCAGCAAACACCTTATATCCCAGGGTTTTGGATAAGGGTGTGGACTTTTTACACTACCTGGGAATGCGGTGTTGACCACACTTGACCGGCAAGAGGTGTAAGACCTGGACTGGACACAAGGGACTTTCAGGTAAGATGACAAGATTTTCTTACCTTACTTATGGAGCTGCGCAGTCTCCGTCCCGTGAGCCAAGGCCATGGCCAACACCTCTGTCTCTCCGGTCAGCAGGTCCCCGTGCGTTTCATCCACTGCCCCGCGTGCAGGCGCCATCTGTTATGGAAATTTAATTAGGATAAATCTATCCTGCAGTGTTTGCTGCTGCTGTTCCCAATCTTATATTAAATGTCTTTTCTTTGAGCGCTCAGACGAAATGAGGACTGTCCACAACGGAAGTGTCAGTATAACAGTTCGTCAAGACCAACAGTTTATTATTCATTCAAGGTTTTATACGTTTACAAAAAGGGGCTGGTTAATCAATTAACATACAATTAAAAGCTGCTAGGTTATTGGCTGTTTTAGTGTAAGTATGATAATTATGATAAAAGGGCTGAAGTAGCAGATTTATTGTTTATTGTTCTTTGTCCCAGTTTTCCTATGTGACTAGTAAAGAAAATAATAGATATCTTCTGTCCTTGTTTCTGTATCCTTGGTAAAAAGTCCCTATGAGCTATAGCCAGGGTCGTCTTAAGCGACTGATTATAGCTAGCATCAGCTTTTGCATAGATATGCTGAGCACAGGATTTTTAGCAAGTGAGATCTATCTCACTGTAAATGCATATATATGAATATACATTGAATACGTGGAATACATATATATTTCCATGACACTTATGACTTACACATAAGTTTATTGCAAGTGTATCACATGCAACTTACGACAACCAATTACAGGAAATTTAACATATTTGGAAACATTTGCAACTCTGTGCTGCAGTTGCAGTTTGTTGCAGGTTGCAATGCAACACCAAAGAAGATCTGCACATCCAATGTTGCAATATGTTTGTCATGCTCCTGGGTTCAAACCCTTGAGAGTGTGTTTTATGGTCAGTTTCTCTGTCCGCCAAGCCACAGCAGACACACCTTTTCTCTGGGTGTATAGGTTCTGTTATTCTGGCTGCAGTCTGTTTAGCATAACACAGGTTCTTTCACTTGTCTCCCCTCTCCCCTATCACCTTTTGAGTGCTGCTATATATTCTTTCCCTCTGCTGATATTTCCTGCTGGTGATAGTTTCTTGTGGTTGTTCAGCCAATCTGCTGTAGCTCAAAGCCAGTCAGTGAAATTACAGCTAGGGTTTTCTCCTTGCTGTTTCTGCTTTTTATTCTGCACCTACCTTCTGTTTATTTTAAGGAAGTAGGCGGCATATTTTTTATCAGTACTTAATTTATAATTTATTTTGTATTTGATGGTTTATTTTACTCACTCTGGTATCTTTTCCTTTTTTCAGCCTACTTTCCCTTTTGTGGGTAATTCACACTCTGCTCTGCCCTCCGATTCTTTAGGAGGAACATGATGCACTCAATGGCCTTTTAGGCAGCATAGGTCCTAGTTGCCATCTTCTAGTCTGTGGTTAGGGTGATCTCTGCTCATGCAGGAACCACTATGGACTGCGGGGTCAGGATCTCTAGTCTGTACAGGAACCAGCAGGGTCATTTGCAGTATTTAAATTTAACTATTATCCCAAGTGTTATTCATCTTGTTCATCTTTACGTTCCAAGATCCATAACTTTTTTATTTTTCCAGTGGCATAGCTAAGTGGTCTGCTTTTCTTGTGGGAAAAGTTGTATAGGTTTAAAAGTAGTATTTACCACTTTATCGACATCTGGTGTATTTGATCGTCAAATTTCAAATCCCCATATATGGAATGGGCTGAGGAGCTGAGCCAAGCCCCCACCTTACCTGGCAGTTCTTGGCTGTGTTACACAACCATCATCTACAAAACACACCAGTGGGAGACATTGATGATCTTGAGATTTTTCAGAGCCCACCAACTCCTCTCAGTATCACAGCAAACAATATGTAGCCTAGCATAGCCCATCACTGAAATAAAATAATGATCAAAACTGATAATATCCTTTTAGTATTCAAAGGTCTCAATTGAAAAATCAGTCAACCTTTGTACTGTGAGGACATGGAGCCAGAAAAGACACTTTAATGTTTTGCTGGTCTGTGAGCCATTAGGGGCACTGGCAGTGATAGTGGTTCTCTGACCCAAAGCAATAGCAAAGTGGGAATCAGGCAGGTGGTGACCTCAGGACATTTTTCTCATAGAGGAAACTGTCAACCAAGTCAGGAAGATGTTGATAATGATGATGCTGCTGATGATGATTCTTTTATGGACAAGAGCTGGGAATGGGTGCTGAAGAGATTATGTCATCGTAGGGGGAGTGTGTTGTCCTGGTTATATACAGAAGAAAATAAATCCTCCATGGAAAATTCTTCTTCTGCAGTCTGCTCATGAGCTAGTGATGCCACACATACTGTTGGTAAAGGAGGCTCAACAGCACCTGAAAACTCTGGTCATGGTGGTGACAAGTCATACATCTTGGATGTGGGAGCTTTTTTGCTCCTGTTGCAATTTGCAGGTCCTACAGGACGAAAATGAGCCATGGACTTTTAGGTTTGAATAGACTAGGAACCATGGCTTTTCATCAACACAAAAGTGACATCAGCTGCTTATCTTGGAAAGCAATCAGGGCCGAACTGGGAGAAAAAAGCAGCCCTGCCACACAAACCCCACCAGCCCACAAACTATAACACTCCTCACCCTGATCAGTGAATTTTACTTTACTTTGTCGTGCCCCTCACTCTCCTAAAAGGAGATATTTGAAGAGCCACATGTGCATGGCTCCACAGTGCGTATGATCGACCACAGATGCAATTACATGCTGCTCTACAGCAATTGGAAAGTTATCCCCTATCCAGAGGAGTGTGGATTGCTTGGGATAATCCGTTTAAACCTCTTTTCCAATATTTTATTTTTATTTGGCCATAGTAATATTGAAAATACTAAACCAACATTGACCCTCCCAAAGTCCAATGTCGCCTCTTCTACAACAGGACAGGAGACATGGTACTCTGCAGAGCATACAGGGTCGGCACCAAGTTTTTGGTGGGCCCCCGGGTGAAAATCTTAGTTGGCCACAATTCATAATGCACAGATACAGTAAAGAAATATAAGTATAGTACAATGCCAAAAATTTCACTTCTTACATTACGTGAGTGATAAATATTGTACATTCTACAATAGGTCATAAATCAGATAGTATAATGAGCCCCATATATTGCGCTATACAGGATAATGAGCCTCATATATTGCTCCATACAGTATAATAAGCCCCATATATTGCTCCATACAGTATAATGAGCCCCATATATTGATTCATACAGTATTATGGGCACCACATAGCCCTCCATACAGAATAATGAGCCCCATATATTGCTCCATACAGTATAATGAGCCCCATATATTGCTCCATACAGAATAATGAGCCCCATATATTGCTCCATACAGTATAATGAGCCCCATATATTGCTCCATACAGTATTATGGGCACCACATAGTGCTCCATACAGAATAACATGTCCTATATATTGCTCCATAAAGTATAAAGAGCCCCATATATTGCTCCATACAGAATAATGAGCCCCATATATTGCTCCATACAGAATAATAAGCTCCATATATTGCTCCATACAGTATTATGGGCACCACATAGTCCTCCATACAGTATTGTGAGCACCACATAGCGCTCCATACAGAATAACATGCCCCATATATTGCTCCATACAGAATAAGGAGCCCCATATATTGCTCCATACAGAATAATAAGCCCTATATAATGCTCCATACAGTATACAGTTCCACAGCAGAGAAAGGTTATGTTATGGATCTGAAACGTTGCCACATGGGCTAATAAAGAGTCCGCCACTTTTTTAACAACTTATCGGATTATAGGAGAAGTATACACAGCTCCACAATATATACTGTACTGTTTTAAGGAATATAGAGTGGAGCTGTGCATATAGTATATAGTGTAGAGATGTGCCAGTGTATGTAGTATGGTTCCACACTATGTGCTATATACACAGCAACATACTATATAAACATCTGTACATTCTATACTATATACACGTATGTACGCACAACTCTACATTATACACTATATTAAGACAGCATTTTACTATATACTATATAATGTTGCATATATAATATAGGTGAGTGATGTATATATATTATATAGATGATACTGTGACTGGTGTGTATAGTCACAGTATCACCTATGTAACATATCTACAGCAGTATCACCCATATATTGTATTTATAAGTCACAATTTCCCCTATATAATGTATATAGACTGCTGTATATACATTACATAGGTGATACTGTGATTATACACAGATTTAGCAGCCAGTATCACCTATATAATGTATATACAGCAGTCTATATACAGAATACAGGTGATAGTGCAAGTGCTGTACATACATAAAACAAAGTTTCCATATTGGGACTCATCCAGGTCCCTGAGATGGGGGGAAGATGAACAGCTGAGGTACGTCCATCGTTGGGCGTGCACAGGAGCGGGCCCCTGGCTCGGACAGTGAGTAGATCAGGAAACAAAAAGGGGGATGGATATACAGCACTGGGGGACAGGCATTGCCGGGGAGGCACATAGATCACAGACGGGATACAAAAATCACAGGAGGGCACATAGCTGGAGGGCACAGAGATCACGGAGGGGCACATAGCTGGGGGGCACATAACTGGAGGAGACAGAGCTCACAGGGGGCACAGAGATCACATGGGAGCACAAATATCACAGGAGGAACAGGGATCACAGGTGTGCACATAGCTGGGAGGCACAGAGATAAAAGGGGGGCACATAGCTGGAGCCACAGAGATCATAGGGGGCACAAAGCTGGGGCCACAGAGATCACAGGGGGGCACATAGCTGGGGCCACAGAGATCACAGGGGGGCACATAACTGGAGGGCACAGAAATCACAGGGGGAACAGAGATTATGGGGGCACAGGGATCACAGGGGACATTTAGCTATGAGGCACAGATCACAGGGGGGCACATAACTGTGGCCACAGAGATCACATGTGGGGGCACATAGCTGGGGCCACAGAGATCACAGGGGGGCACATGGCTGGGGCCACAGAGATCACGGGGGGCACATAGCTGGGGCCACAGTGATCACAGGGGTGGGCACATAACTGGGGCCACCGAGGTCACAGGGGCACATAGCTGGGGCCACAGAGATCACGGGGGGGGCACATGGCTGGGGCCACAGAGATCACGGGGGGGCACATAGTTGGAGCCAGAGAGATCACATGGTGGCACATAGCTGGATCCACAGAGATCACAAGGGGGCACATAACTGGGGCCACAGAGATCACAGGGGGCACATAACTGGAGGGCACAGAAATCACAGGGGGAACAGAGATCATGGGGGGCACATAGCTGGGGGGCAAAGGGATCACAGGGGGACATATAGCTAAGAGGCACATATCACAGGGGGGCACATAGCTGGGGCCACAGAGATCACAGGGGTGGGCACATAGCTGGGGCCACAGAGATCACAGGGGGGACCATAACTAGGGCCACAGAGATCACAGGGGGCACATAGCTGGAGGCACAAATCACAGGGGGCATATAGCTATGGGGCATAGATTACAGGGGGGCACATAGCTGGGGCCACAGAGATCACAGGAGGGGGTACATAGCTGAGGCCACATAGATCACAGGGGGCACATAGCTGGGACCACAGAGATCACAGGGGGCACATAGCTGGGGCCACAGAGATCACAGGGGGGCACATGGCTGGGGCCACAGAGATCACATGGTGGCACATAGCTGGAGGCACAGAGATCACAGGGGGGCACATAACTGGAGGGCATAGAAATCACAAGGGGAACAGAAATCACAGGGGGCACAAATCTGGGGCCACAGAGATCACAGGGGGACACATAGCTGGGGCCACAAAGATCACTGGGCACAAAGCTGGGGCCACATAGATCACAGGGGGGCACAGAGCTGGGGCCACAGATATCACGGGGGCACATAGCTGGGGCCAGAGAGATCACAGGGTGGCACATAGTTGGGGCCACAGAGATCACAGGGGACACATAGCTGAGGCAATTGAGATCACAGGGTACACATAGCTGGGGCCACAGAGATCACACGGGGGGCACATAACTGAAGGGCACAGAAATCACAGGGGGAACAGAGATCATGGGGCACATACCTGGGGGCACAGGGATCACAGGGGGGCATTTATCTATGGACACAGATCACAGGGGGCACTTAGCTGGGGCCACAGAGATCACGGGCACATAGCTGGGGCCACAGAGATCACAGGGGGGCACGGAGCTGGGTCCAGAGAGATCACAGGGGGGTGCATAGCTGGGGCCACAGAGGTCACAGGGGGCCACATAGCTGGAGCCACAGAGATCATGGGGGCACATAGCTGGGGCCAGAGAGTTCACAGGGTGGCACATAGCTGGGGTCATGGGGGGCACATAGCTGGGAGGCACAGATCACAGGGGGGCATATAGTTGGGGGGCCCCAGAGATCACAGGGGGACACATAGATCAGAGGGGGCACTTAGCTGAGGGTCACAGATCATCAGCACTGCAGACAGGCATAGGGCTGCCTGCACAGAGATCTCCCTGGCAGCAGCAGATCCTCTTACGGGACAGTGGCGACTACAATGGAGTTGATTGTATGAGGTAATGATGTCACCGGAAGGGGCGGGCATAGAGCTGCCTAGATCGTAGTGGATAAAATGAGGATAACGAAAAATCAACTCCAATCTAGATGGCTCTAGTCCCACCCCTTCCGGTGACATCATTGCCTCATACAATCAATTCCATTCTAGTCGCAACCCTCGTGCCTGCAGATTTAAAGGGCCGGCGGCAGGAAAAACGGACCGGTGGTCGGATCAGTGGGCATTACCGGCCCTCAGCCCACTATGAAGGAGAACATTGTGGCCCAGAGGGAAAATGCCCAGTTGGGCAGATTATCAATCCGTGCCTGATGGCAATCATATAAAGTCTTAAGTTGTTCTCCTCCCAATTGTCATCATGCTTTACTTTCTATCAACTAGCATGCATACTCAAGTAGTACCTGCTCAGTGTCACCATCATACCCAATACTGCTAGGTACTCTTAATCCCTTTTCTCCAACATGCTGCCAGATATCCATCTCTGATTGTTTATTCAGGAAACTTTGAAAGTGTTCCCAAGTGCAGTTGCAAAAACCATCAAGCGCTACAAAGAAACTGGCTCACATGAGGACCGCCCCAGGAAAGGAAGACCAAGAGTCACCTCTGCTTCTAAGGATTAATTTATCTGAGTCACCAGCCTCAGAAATCACAGGTTTACAGCAGCTCAGATTAGAGACTAGGTCAATGCAACACAGAGTTCTAGCAGCAGACACATCTCTACAAAGCTGTTAAGAGGAGACTTTGTGCAGCAGGCCTTCATGGTAAAATAGCTGCTAGGAAACCACTGCTAAGGACAGGCAACAAGCAGAAGAGACTTGTTTTGGGCTAAAGAATACAAGGAATGGACATTAGACCAGTGGAAATCTGTGCTTTCGTCTGATTAGTCCAAATTTGAGATCTTTTGCTCCAACCACCGTGTCTTTGTGCGACGCAGAAAAGGTGAACGGATGGACTCTACATGCCTAGTTCCCACTGTGAAGCATGGAGGAGGAGGTGTGATGGTGTGGGGGTGCTTTGCTGGTGACACTGTTGGGGATTTATTCAAAATGGAAGGTATACTGAAATAGCATGGCTACCACAGCATCTTGCAGCGGCATGCTATTCCATCCGGTTTGTGCTTAGTTGGACCATCCACAATCACCAGACCTGAACCCAATTGAGATGGTTTGGGGTGAGCTGGAAAGCAGAGAGAAGGCAAAAGGGCCAACAAGTGCCAAGCATCTCTGGGAACTCCATCAAGATTGTTGGAAGACCATTTCCGGTGACTACCTCTTGAAGCTCATCAAGAGAATGCCAAGAGTATGCAAAGCAGTGATCAAAGCAAAAGGTGGCTACTTTGAAGAACCTACAATATAAGACATAATTTCAGTTGTTACACACTTTTTTGTTAAGTATATAATTCCACATGTGTTAATTCATAGTTTTGATGCCTTCAGTGTGAATGTACAATTTTCATAGTCATGAAAATACAGAAAAATCATTAAATGAGAAGGTGTGTCCAAACTTTTGGTCTGTACTGTATGTGCTAACTAAACTACCCTCTAGTTAAAGACCTGTCAGCAGGTTTTTGCTTCATAATCTTAGAGCATCAGGACATAGGGCTGAGAGCCTGATTCTAGTGATGTGTGACTTACAAGGCTGTGTTATTGTTTCAATAAAATCAGTGCTTTATCAGCAGTAAATTATCACTGCAGGACTAGGTGTCTCGTGCCTGCTAGTCAACTGCTCTAAGTCAGAGTACGACTACCACTACTAGTGCATCTAATGACTCACAGGCCAGCAAAACAAAAAGACATTTAAAGTTTCTCCTCTAACCATGCATCTATCACTGATTAGTAGCTGCCAATCAGTGGTGCGGGAAGGGTTATACCGGGCTCAGAATTCTGAGAAAAGTGATTGTATTAGAATAACAGCATACAGACCAGCAAGTGATACATCAATGGAATCAGGGCCTAGGCTCCTACATTATACTGCTTTCAGGTTACATATCAAAAGCTTGGTGACATATTCCCTTTAAGTTGCTCCCTTACCACCTAATGGAATCAGATTCTTTTCTAGAAGTGATGCACAATCAGCCTTACTGTAAGATCCCTGGCTGCCATAATTTCTCATAGAAAAGGTTGTTTGGTCTGTGCTCTCATGCACAGGAAAATGTGGGCTGCTCAACTTGTATTTGTGCTCCAAAGTGGACTTTAATACAAATACCTGGAGAAGAAGCTATAGGACAATACATGAGTTTCATGGCACTCTGTGTGAATGTTTAGAGCAGCAGCGATACACCACCCCAACCAAGACAGGTGGTGAAGCCTCTGTGACTGAGAGCTGCATCTATTTCCACCGCAAGACAGTGGTTACCTGTAACCTCCCTCTTACATTTCCTCAACATCCTCCTGAACAGACATGTCCCCATCCCCAAAGCATGAAAAGATAAGCGTGTGTACAGCCGTAATTGGTGCCAGAGTAGGTTCCAACACCGTGAGAATTATTAAAAATAAATAAAAAATAAACTCAGCACTCAACTTAACGTAAATGGTGAAAATTTAATGTAGTCCACGGTAGTAAAGAAACGTTTTGGTCTTAACAATCAGACCTTCATCAGTCACATAATGTACCGGGATAGGGTAATTATGCCCTAATGACCAGAGACGGCAAGTAATGGTGAGGTCAGGTAACTTGTAAGCAGTAACCCTATACAGGGGTGAGGATTTGAGACCTGAATGAAGTTGTAAGTTCCGGTCACAGAAAGAGGCAGCTGTGGGTAGGACACGGCATCCACCGCAAGTCCATGTGTCGTCATTCCTCTGCTGATCCCGGTTCTGCTCCGGTTTCAGCAGCTCCACTGTGCGGCACACAGCATGGTGCACAATGAAGTGACATCATCGCACACCGCTGTGTCAGAGGCAGAGAGCAATGATAGGGAGGGAGCATCATCTGATGCTATCTCTTCTATTATTGCTTTCAACTGTATCGGGGGAGGCACTGGCACCGGGCAGGCCCCCCTAACAAACGGGCTCCATAGCGGCCGCAAGGTGTGCTACTATTAGCCATTGGCGTGCTGTGGGGCCCCTATGGGAGCCTGGTTCGCAAGCAGCTTCCTGGTCTGCCGGCCCCTAACGCTGGGCACATGTCCTGAATTTCTTTGTGCAAAATTCCTTAAAGTAATGTAACAAACAGAGTTGAGGAATGTGGTGGCTATGGCCATCAAAATATCTGTTTATTTCAATCATTCTTATTCTTATTTGGTGAATGTCGTAACCTGCTAGAATTCAAAGCTCAATTCTATTGCTTGTACAAGCATCATAAAAGAATAATGAACTATATTATATAGCAGCTACAGTAAAAGTCATCAACAGGAGTTTAGGACAATATCTTCTAAGTAGTTCATATAAAATACTAGAAATGTAGAATAGAATAGAGGTGTGGAGCAATTGTAACAATACATCATAGTTAACCTGGACCCACAAGAACTATTAGGATGGGTGATATTGTTCCATTTCTTATATGGTTTTGTTATGTTTATATCACTGCACCTTATCGGTTTGTTTTTTTTGCATAACAATTTTACTCAAAAGTAGAGTTGAGCGATACTTTCCGATATCCAAAAGTATTGGATCGGAATGGTATCGCCGATACACAAGAAATATCGGCGATACCCGATACCGATATCAGAAATCCAATGTAAGTCTATGGGAAAAAAATATCGGAATTAAAAAAAGCCCATTCTTGCCTTGTTGGTTAATTGTACATGAAGGAAAACAACAAAGAGTAATGTAGAATGTATTGGGGGAGGTTGAGGAGACATTAAAGGCATAGATATTTAACCCAATCAAATGGAATAGCATTAATATTTTTTTTGTAAAGATGTTCGCATTGACTAACAAATTGACAATGTTGTTAACCTTTTTTCTATTTTGGCAAATATGTATGTTTCACAACTTCCATGCTCTTCACCTTTTTAACTTTTGCCACACTTTCTCCTTCATAATCTTCAGCAGCATCATCTTTTTCATCAAATTATTCTTCATCTTCACCTTCTTTATCTTCTTCTTAAACTTATTGCTATTCATCTTTTTGTTAACATTACTCATATTGTTCTTATTAAACTATTATTCTTCTTCATATTCTACTTCATCTTCATCATATTCTTATTTGTGACAGAGATTCCTGTACTTGTAATCTGTAAAAGTATGAATTTTTCATCCTTGCGTTCTTGCGTTCTTAAAAAGATTTAAATTACAACAGTATTTGTCCGTGTTCAGTTTAGCCTGCAGCAGCAGGCATTTTCCAGGGGCACCACGAGGAGGAACGGACTCACCCCCATACACTGCTTAGTCTTCTTCTGCTTATAATTTAGAGCATATATTTTGCTCTTCATTTTGGTCTTATACTTCATGTTCTTATGCTTTTTCATCTTCTGCTTATTGTTCTTCTGTCTCTTGTTCTGTATCTTGTAGTTTGTCTTAACCTTCTTTGTCCTGTTGGTGATCTTCTTCTGGGTAATCTTTTATTTCTTCTTTGTGATGGTGTTCAGGCTGGTTGGCTTCATGCTCGTCGTCCTTGTGGTCGTCATCTTCTTCGGGGTGGTCATCAGGGTCGTCGTCTTCATTGTTGGAGATCCATAGTGATTACCCAACAAAACATTTAAAAAATATTCAATTTGTAAATGTAGCTGAAGGTACAAGAAGGCTGACTAACTTCCGAGAACCAGCTGACGTTACTGGAACCCGGACGGGTATCAGATGGTACAAGAGACAATGGAAGTAACGAGGACCAGCTGACTGTGCTGGAACCCGGAGGGGCAGCAGAAGGAAAAGAGCCAATGGCACAACCGAGGACCAGCTGACGTTACTGGGACACGGTTACTAAGCAGGAGGTACCTGTGCTCCAAAGCACTACCAAGGACCAGCAGACGTTGCTGGAACTCAAATACCGAGATGGCGGCACCTAGGCCAAAGGCACTGCGGAGAACCAGTTGACGGTACTGGAACCCAGACGGGTAGCAGAAGGTACAAGAGCCAATGCAAGTAATGAGGAACAGCTGACTGTGCTGGAACCCGGAGGGGCAGCAGAAGGAAAAGAGTCAATGTCACAACCGAGGACCAGCTGACGTTACTGGGACACGGTTACTAAGCAGGAGGTATCTGTGGTCCAAAGCACTACCAAGGACCAGCAACGTTGCTGGAACTCGGATACCGAGATGGAGGCACCTAGGCCAAAGGCACTGCGGAGAACCAGTGACGGTACTGGAACCCGGACGGGTAGCAGAAGGCACCCATGAAAATGTAAGTTGACAGTCCGCAAGCCGTCCGCAGTTACCGAATCACACAGTCCTACAGTGGGTGCTTGTCCTATTGTCACAACGGAAACAGCCTTTATTTACATATCCCACAGCACACATAGGAATGACCTAAACTGCAGGCACCATATAGTCGGCTAACCAGAATGCAACACGACAGGACAACTTATTGGAGGCTAATTGACGTTGACACTGCCAGGAAACAGCTGTCGTGCTGTAACCAGGCTGGGCAGGAGTCAGTACCCGTGCCAAGTACTTCCGAGCAACAACTGGCGGTGTTGGAGCCCACGGATGAGAAGAGAACAGGGTGGAGGCAGCAGGACTTTTTGCCGTACACACAGCAGGGGAACAGCTGACATTACTGAACCCCAGTAACACAGGAGCAAGTGTTGACTGTGCTAACAGCACTTCCAGGCAATACATTGGTTGCAAACACTATAGAAGTACACAAAGGGGCCTTTCACACCTAGTGAACAGTTGTGTGCAGTGTTCACTGCAGTCTCTGCGGAATAACCACACTTAGGCCTTATAACTTTTCAGACTTTCTTTATCAATCTACCAAGATGAAGAAGGCAGGGAGTAAGGCACGTGGTCGTGGCCGTGGAGTTTCAGCAGGGAGAGGACGTGTGGATTCTGTGGCTGCTGCTGCCCCCAGTGACACAGCATCCACCAGTTTTCCCCGTGAGCGTTCCTTTATGCGCACTTTGTAGGAGGTCGGCGTACCCCCCTGCTGTGGGAAGAACAAATTGAAGCCGTTATTGGTTGGATGGCAGCCAATGCATCGACTTCAATTGCTTCCACCTCCTCTCAGGAACCACAGCACTGTTGAGCAACCATCTGTCTCTTCACCGCCTGCCAAATTGCCCAGGCAGTCAGAGAGTTCTGTACAGGAGCCAGCTGAGTGTCAGCTTCTGTTCTCAGAATCTGTTGGCTTGCAAACAGGGGCCCAGCCAAGCAGCATTCTGGAATGTGAAGAAGAGGGAGTATGCAGTGATGCACAACAGCTGTGTCTCTCTGAATCTGAAGAGGCGGGTGAGACAGTGCCAATGGTCAGCACACCGCAGAACGCATCTGATGATGATGAGACTCAGGTGCCAGTTTCTGTTGAGCATGGTGCTGGCCAGACCACCCAACAGCAGCAGGTGTTGGAAGAGGGTAGTGGAGATGATGAGGTCCAAGACCCAACATGGCGTGAGGAACAGGAAGGTGGTGGGAGCAGCTCAGAGGAATAATAATAATAATAATATTTATTTACATAGCGCATCATATTCTGCAGCGCTTTACAGTTTAGCAGTTTCAGAACACAAGTCATAAGTAACAACGTTAACAATATAATAATTAAAGCAAAATAAGTCGCCCCTGCTCGTGACAGCTTACAATCTACAATGAGGTGGGGGAGATACAAAGTATAGGTGTTTATATACAATGGAGCATTTACAATGATGGTCCAGCCATCTTAAGGGAGTGAGGGATGGATGGAGATAGTGAATGGGCTAGACACAAACACACACACTTACACAGAATACATAGAATGACTTTGATTAGTGAATGTGATAGGCCGCTCTGAACAAATGTGTTTTGAGGGAGCGCCTGAAACAATGCAAATTGTGGATAGTCCTAATTTCTTGGGGTAGAGCATTCCAGAGGATCGGCGCAGCGCGGGAGAAGTCTTGGAGTCGGGAGTGGGAGTTACGAATTAGTGCAGAGGTTAGTCGAAAGTCGTTTGCAGAGCGCAGCAGTCAGTTAGGCCGATAGATAGAAATGAGGGAGGAGATGTAGGGGGGTGCTGCACTGTGGATAGCTTTGTGGCTGAGAACCAGTACTTTGAATTGGATAATAAATGAATGGGCAGCCAGTGTAAGGACTGGCGAAGAGCGGACGCGTCCGAGTACCGATTAGCCAGATGGATGACCCTGGCTGCTGCATTAAGGATGGATTGGAGAGGGGATAGTCGAGTAATGGGGAGGCCAAGTAATAGAGCGTTGCAGTAGTCCAGGCGGGAGTGGATCAATGCTACAGTGAGGGTTTTTGTTGTTTCCATGGTGAGAAAAGGGCGGATTCTAGAGATGTTCTTTAGGTGTAGGCGGCAAGAGCGGGCAAGAGATTGTATATGGGAGGTGAAGGAGAGATTGGTGTCAAACATAACACCCAGACAGCGAGCCTGGTGCCGGGGTGTTATTATGGTGCCGCCCACGGAGAGTGATATGTCAAATTTAGGGAGTTTAGTAGACGGCGGGAGCAGAAGAAGTTCAGTTTTTGAGAGGTTGAGTTTCAGATAGAGAGCGGACATGATGTTGGAGACTGCGGACAGACAGTCGGTGGCGTTCTGTAGTACAGCGGGGGTGAGGTCGGGGGATGACGTGTATAGTTGTGTGTCATCAGCATAAAGATGGTACTGAAAGCCAAATCTGCTGATGGTCTGTCCAATTGGGGCTGTGTAGAGAGAGAAGAGAAGGGGCCAAGGACTGAGCCCTGGGATACACCGACAGTGAGAGGAAGAGAAGATGACGTGGAGCCGGAGAACAAAACACTGAAGGAGCGGTCAGAAAGATAGGAGGAGAACCAGGAGAGAACAGTGTCCTTAATACCTAGTGAGTGGAGCCTAGACAGTAGGAGACGGTGGTCAACCGTGTCGAAAGCTGCAGAAAGGTCGAGAAGAATGAGCAAAGAGTGGTCACCGTTACGTTTTGCTGTAAGAAGGTCATTGCTCACTTAGATGACGGCAGTTTTTGGCGAGTGTAGGAGGCGTAAGCTGGACTGTGAAGGGTCTAGTAGTGAGTGATTGGAGAGGTAACGGGTGAGGCGGGAGAAGACTAGGCACTCCAAAAGTTTAGAGATGAAGGGGAGATTGGAGACCGGTCTGTATTTGTTTGTGCAGGAAGGGTCGAGAGCGGTTTATTTTGTAGTGGAGTAATGATGGAGTGTTTGAAGGCAGATGGGAAAATGCCAGAGGAGAGTGAGAGATTAAAGATTTTATTTAGGTGAGTTGTGACAACTGGAGAGAGAGACTGGCGGAGATGTGAGGGAATGGGGTCGGTAGTGCATGTAGTCGGACGAGAGGAAGAGAGGAGTCTGGACTCTGGAGACTTCTTCTTCTGTGATGGGATCAAATGTGGAAAGTTAGCCAGGGGAACAGCAGGGTGGGATGGAAGTCACAGCCCTTGGTGGTTGAGAGCAGATTTCCTGACGGATAGTATATATTTTTTATATAAAATGGGAGGCCAGGTCGTCAGCACAAAAGTCTGTGATAGGGGCTTGTGCTTTTGGCCTGAGGAGGGAGTGAAAAGTGTCAAACATTTTCTTGGGGTTGTTGGCTAGTGAGGAGATCAGGGTGGTGAAGTAGGTTTGTTTGGCGAGGTGAAGGGCAGCATTATAAGTTCTTAACATGAATTTAAAGTGGATGAAATCTTGTGGTGTGCGGGTTTTTCTCCAAAGGCGTTCAGCACTCCTAGAGCATCGCTGAAGAAGTTGAGTTTGCAATGTGATCCAGGGCTGTTTTACTGTGTGTTTGGAAGTTCTGAGGGTGAGCGGCGCTACTTGGTCAAGGGTGCTTCTAAGAGTGTCATTGTAGTGATGAACAGCCAGATCAGGACTGGAAAAAGAGGAGATTGGGGACAGTGATGAGTGTAGGGAATCTGAAAGTGTCTAAGGGTTAATGGCTTGTAGATTTCTGAATGTGTGGTAGGTAGGAGTGCGCTGGGGTGGTGGAGGATTTGTGAGCGTGAAGGAGAGAATGTTGTGGTCAGACAGTGGAAGCGGTGAGTTATTTAGGTGGAGATTGAACAGAGGCGGACAAAGACCAGGTCAAGGGTGTTACCATCCTTGTGTGTCTCAGAGGTTGAAAGCTGTGAGAGGCCTAGAGAAGTGGTTAGTGATAGAAGGAAGATAGAGGAAGACATTGCCCCAACGGTACAAACAGGAGGGAGAGTTAGGCTGCAGACTCGGTTGCCTGTAGCCTCCATTTTGCCACCTGTTCGGAGCAGTGGTCTTCCAAAAGTCAAAACGTGCGCTCCCAGGACTTGCACTGCGTGGTCCTTTTTTGACACACTTGCAGATGATATTTGCTATGTCAAATGCAAACTGTGTAATCAAAAAGTAAAAAGAGGTAAAAGTGTCAGTAACCTCAATACCACTAATATGTGGAAACATGTGCGGACAAAGCACGTAGTTGAGTTACAAAGACACACTGGAGATGTAGGCCAACCTACAGCAGCACCTACATCTTCAGGTTGTGTTGAAGCCTCTTCATCGAGCTCACACACAGCTGGTTCTGCTTCCTCACAGGATCGCCATGGAAGAACCTCGGTCACTGTTGTCCAGAGACAAAGTGTTATTCCACACACAGCAGCAAGTTCCCTGTCATCCTCACACTTCCAGGCCACAAAACAGCCATCGGTAGCACAGGCATGGGATAAAAGACGGCCATACTCGGCAAACCATCCACGAGCACAGGCTCTGAATGCTGGCATTGCAAAACTCCTGTCCCTTGAAATGTTGTCATTCAGGCTGGTGGAGACTGACAGTTTCCGTAACTTAATATCATTGTCAGTCCCACAATACAATGTGCCAAGCCGATTTCATTTCAGCAGGCAAGCCATCCCTGGTCTGCAAAAGCATGTTGAGGGAAAAATTAAACATGCGCTAGTAAACGCCCTCAGTAGCAAGGTCCACCTGACGACTGATGCGTGGACCAGTACCCATTGTTATGATCTGCTACAAGCACTAAGGAAAGAAGGGAATTCTGTCCCTACAATAGAACTAAGCTGAATCCCTACGATGTAACGGGGAACCTGATCCTGCGACCAGACCCGCTAAAGTCCTCAGCTAGTCTGAACGAAGACCTATAGTTGCGAGGGAGGAATCCCTACAAGATCTAGGGACTGGGAGAAAAGGTGGACACCTCCTAACAGAAATTGTAGCAGGGATAATTTAACAGAAAACAAAATACTTTGAGATCCGAAGATCAAGCAAAACTGACTGAGTAAGGCACCTAAGCACCCGGCTAGCTTAACAGTAGATAATGCAATGAAGTCAAGCAAAGCCAGAAGGGCGGAGCCAGACAAAATAGGGAAAAAAGTTCATGTGACCATCAAACTGAAACAAAACCTAACAAGAGGGTTCTAACACCCATGGCCAGGGACGATAACTTTCCCTCACTGCCTATTGGGTCAATGTTGTGGAGCCGGGTACTGATCTTGCGAGTGGCGCTGTACGTGTTCTGCCAACTCCAAGGATTGCAGGAATCAAGTCTGTACACATTGACTCCTCCTCCTAGTCCAGTTCCTCAGAATCATCGCTGCAGGGGCCGTCACGGTCTACCTCCACATGGACCCGTGAACGCTTACCTGTTGCGAGCGATATGAGCACAGCCGTGTCCAAACGTCAACAGGCCGTCCTGAAATTAATTTCCATGTGGAATCGAAGCCACACAGCGCAGGAGCTCTGGAATGCCATCAAGCAGGAGAGCGACGTGTGGTTTTTGGCAGCGAATCTCCAGCCAGGCTTGGTAGTGTGTGACAATGACCGAAATCTGGTGGCAGCTCTGGGCCTTGGCAACCTCACTCACATACCATGTCTGTCACATGTGCTCAACTTGGTCGTGCAGAGTTTTTTGAGGGACTATCCGGATCTTGATGCACTGCTGCACAAGGTCCGCCTAGAGTGCGCTCACTTGCGACGTTTCAGCATGGCCAGATTGCTGATTGCAGCTCTGCAACGCAGATTTCGCCTTCCTGAACATCGCATCATATGTCAGGTACCCACCAGGTGGAATTCGACGTTACATATGTTGGAGCGGTTGTGTGAGCAGCAGCCCACAGTAATGGAGTATCAGCTGCATCAGGCGCAATCAACTCGCAATTTGCGCCGTTTACACTTCACCACTACTGACTGGGCCTCTTATAATAATAATAATAATCTTTATTTATATAGCGCCAACATATTCCGCAGCGCTTTACAGTTTAACAGTTTCAGAA
>JARQOD010000001.1:866477122-866552840 GCA_033576555.1 Oophaga sylvatica
AAGGGTAACAGGAGAAAGGCCCCAAAAAGTTGTTGTATAGTTTGTCCTGAGTACATGGTACCCATATGTGGGGTGGCCACTGTTGGGGCACCTTGGGGCTCGGAAGGGAATTGGCGTTTTAAAAATGCCGACTTTGATGGAATGGTCTGCAGCATCTTGCTACTTTGCAGAGCCCCGATGTGCCTAATCAGTAGAAACCCCCACAAGTGACCCCATTTTGGAAAACAGACCCCCAAACAAGAAAATTATCTAGAGTGTGGGAGCAGAACCCAAAGGGCTCCCCAGAATTTTTAACCGGGCATGAAAATAAAAAACATATTTTTTGCCACAAACGATCTTTTGTCCCCAATTTTTTTTCCCAAGGGTAACAGGGAAATTAGACCCCAAAATTTTGTTGCCCAAATTTGTCGATACGCTGATATCCCATATGTGGGAAAAAACTACTGTATGGGCACACGTCGGGGCTCGGAAGGGAATA
The DNA here is from genome assembly GCA_033576555.1 of Oophaga sylvatica. Taxonomy (NCBI): domain Eukaryota; kingdom Metazoa; phylum Chordata; class Amphibia; order Anura; family Dendrobatidae; genus Oophaga; species Oophaga sylvatica. The sequence goes on from JARQOD010000001.1 coordinate 866,477,601, forward strand.
TGAGTTTTAAATGTCGACTTGATGGAATGGTCTGCGGGCGTCATGTTACGTTTGCAGAGCCCTGATGTGACAAAAACAGTAGAAAACTCCCCCCCAAGTGACCCCATTTTGGAAACTAGATCCCCAAGGAACTCCTCTAGATGTGTGGTGAGCACTTTGAATCTCCAAGTTCATCACAGAAGTTTATAACGCAGAGCCGTGAAAATAAAAAATCATTTTTTTTTCCATAAAATAATTTTTTTAGACCACAATTTGTTTTCCCAAGGGTTAAAAGGAGAAATTAGCCCCGCAAAGTTGTTGTGCAATTTTTCCTGAGTACGCTGATACCCCATTTTGTGGGGATAAACCACTGTTTGGGCACACGTCAGGGCTCGGAATAAAGGGATCACTGTTTCACCTTTTGAACGCAAAATTTGCAGGAATCAATGGTGGTGCCATGTCGCGTATGGAGACCCCCTGATGTGCCTAAATAGTGGAAAACCCTCAATTCTAACTCCAATCCTAACCCCCAACACACCCCAAAACCCCTAACCCCTACACACCCCTAACCCTAATCCAAACCCTAACCCTAACCCTAACACCCCTAACCCTAATCTCAACTCTAACCATAAGCCTAACCAGAAGTCTAACCCTAATCCCAACCCTAACTCCAAAACACCCCTAACACTTATCCTAACTCTAACCCTAACAACAAACCTAACCTAATCCCAACCCTAACCCTAATTCCGACCCTAACCCTAATTCTAACCCTAACCCCAAATTCAACCCTAACCCAAATCCTAACCGTAACCCTAATTTTTACCCTAACCCTAATTCTAACCTTAATGCTTACCCTAACCCTAATGCTAACCCTAACCCTAGTTCTAACCCTAACCCTAGTTCTAACCCTAAGGCTGGGTTCATATTGCGTTTTACCAGCCGTTCAACACATAGCATTGACGAGCTGGTAACGGTTAGCATAACGCGATCGCGTTAAGCTATATCCGCTTGCGCAGATGAATCAGTAGATTATTCATCTGCGCTAACGGTGACGGAGCCAGATGCTGCAGCCCACGTCCGAGTCTCTGTCACTGAATGACGGCACGTCGCGAACGCATGCCGCTTTACGGCATGCGTCACGATGCGCACACAAATGTGGGTGACTGGCAGCATTAACGGACTGCGTTACACAGCATTATACTGCGGTGTAACGCCGTCCGTCTAACAGACTGCCATAACGCAATATGAACCCATCCTAATTCTAACCCTAAGGCTGGGTTCACATTGTGCCAAGGCTGTCCGTTAAACGGACTGCGTTACACCGCGGTATAAACGCGGTGTGTAATGCAGTCTGTTAACGCTGCCATTGAACCCCGTTGTTCGGCACATCGTGACGAATGCCTTAAAGCAGCATGCATTCGCGACGTGCCGTCATTCAGTGATGGAGCATCGGACGCGGGCTGCAGCGTCTTGGCTCTGTCACCGCTAGGACAGATGAATCATCTGATGATTCATCTGCGCTAGCGGGTATAGCATAACGCGATCGCGTTATGCTATACCTTTACCAGCCCGTCAACGCTATGCGTTGAACGGGCTGGTTTACCACAATGTGAACCTAGCCTAACAGGGAAAAAATATATATATATACAGTACAGACCAAAAGTTTGGACACACCTTCTCATTCAAAGATTTTTCTGTATTTTCATGACTATGAAAATTGTAGAATCACACTGAAGGCATCAAAACTATGAATTAACATATGTGGAATTATACATTACACTTTACAAAAAAAGTGTGAAACAGCTGAAAATATGTCTTATATTCTATGTTCTTCAAAGTAGCCACCTTTTACTTTGATTACTGCTTTGCACGCAGAAAGGTGAACGGATGGATTCTACATGCCTGGTTCCCACCGTGAAGCATGGAGGAGGTGGTGTGATGGTGTGGGGGTGCTTTGCTGGTGACACTGTAGGGGATTTATTCAAAATTGAAGCCGTGAGCAGTCCAGCTCACCCTAAACCATCTCGATTGGGTTCAGGTCTGGTGACTGTGGAGGCCAGGTCATCTGGCGTAGCACCCCAACACTCTCTTTCTTGGTCAAATAGCCCTTACACAGTCTGGAGGTGTGTTTGGGGTCATTGTCCTGTGGAAAAATAAATGATGGTCCAACTAAACGCAAACCAGATGGATAGCATGCTGCTGCAAGATGCTGTAGTAGCCATTCTGATTTACTATGCCTTCAATTTTGAATAAATCCCCAACAGTGTCACCAGCAAAGCACCCCCACACCATCACACCACCTCCTCCATGCTTCACGGTGGGAACCAGGCATGTAGAATCCATCAGCTCACCTTTTCTGCGTGCAAAGCAGTAATCAAAGCAAAAGGTGGCTACTTTGAAGAACTAGAATATAAGACATATGAGTTGAGTAGGGGTGGTCAGAAGGTGAGGGGGGGTCAGAAGTGAGGGGGGATCGGAAGGTGGGGGGGAGCGGAGGCAAGGCGGAGGGGAGCAGAAAGTGATGGCGGTGACCGATCGCCGCCCATCACTCGGTGTGGGGGGGTCGGATCTCGGTCTCCAGCCATGGCAGATGCTATTGCAGCATCGGCCATGGCTGGATTGTAATATTTCACCAAATTTCATTGGTGAAATATTACAGATTGCTTTGATTGGCTGTTTCACTTTTAACAGCCAATCAGATCAATCGTAGCCATGTGGGGGTTAAGCCAACCCCCCTGTGGTGAAGCACAAAGGGTCTTGTGCCTGTGGGTCGGGTGACCTTTCAGTGACCCCGGTCACCCGGCCCGCAGGAACGCAATCCTTTCATGACACAGGGTATGCGTCATAGGTCGGATTGGCACCGACTTTCATGACGCATACGCTGTGTCACAGGTCGGGAAGGGGTTAAAGACGTAGTGCATAAACCAGTCCAAAATTAGGAAACAAACACAGCTCTTCTGGCATAATGGGAAAAACAAAATAGCATACAGTATGATCTGTGTGGCTGTGGGGTTTGCCCGCTCAGGGAAAAAAAAAAGGTTTAGTTCTCTTTAACACGAGCAGCGCATTGGAGATCTTATAGCTATACACACCAAACACTGAATGAGTCCAAAGGCTCCACATTTATCTTCTTAACCACACCCTGGGGTGGATATATAGTGAACATCCTCACACCACTCTTCAGCTGTTCACCAAAAACCCAGCTCTTATTTTGGTTGATTAACCCCTCTCAACACATAAACATGTGTTTTGGAGCATACTTCTGGGTTTATATCACTGAGGCTTATATCTTCAGGGACATATATATCCCCTCCAGTATTTTATCATTGACCTTCTCACCCATTATATTTATCCTGGAAAAAACTCTCAAAAGGATAGCACAAGGGATAGAGGGAGAACTGCATTTCTGGCCAACCGCTGTTGAGGACCTTGAAGGTTCATGTAACAGGCAGCAGGATGTGGGGGAGGAGGAGAAAGAGGCAGAGCAGCAATAGTCAGACATGGAAGAGGACATTGAGTTATCCAGCCACAAGCAGGGAGCAAGTGTGATAGAGTGAAAATAACAACGACAATGATACTGGTCTTGATGACCAACCATTATAGTGGGGTGTGGAAAGTGAACCAATGGGGCCCTCACATGTGCTGGCAAATATAGCAAGCTGTATACTGTAATGTATGTGGGTGACAATCATATTGTTACTATCAAGCAAAAGAGATGGCTCTTGGATAACTGTGCTTTTAGAACGTCAATATAAAAATGAAATGAGGATTTTTTTTCTGGCTTCTGATAGGGAATTCAAATTGGCATATTACCAAAATAAGTTGTATTCCCTACTCAGCAAAACCTTTGCCAAACAAATGCCTGCCAACGCATCTCTCCACTTTGCACAGAACCAATGCTTTCTTGCCTATGCAAGTGCTAGGGCTAGGGCTAGAAGAAGTTGCCAAGGCAGCAGTGATTATAATACATTTGAGATGATGAGCCAGGATATTTTACCTGCTGCTGCCCCAACCAGACACATCATCAGCAGAATATGAATCGGCTAAATGGCCAGTTTCAACTGTATCTAGACTGTGTCCTTTTTCTAGCAGATAACTTGAACCCTGGACCTGCCCTGCAAAAACCAGCATGGTTTTCTATGAGTGTACTGTCATGCCCAGCCTTAAGTGTGCTATCATTGTGCTATGGCCTGTGGCTTTATCACAACCAAGTGGACCAGGTTGTACTCCACAGACATAGAAAACATTACATTTGTCAAAATTAATCAGGTACGGATCAATGCAAGCTTTAATTAATCTATGGCTGAAGTCAATGATTGGATCGGCCGTAGCATCTGCCTACCAATTGTCATGTAACAAGGCTCGTTAAAGGGTCAACATTGACTTTTAGGATTGCTACTTCCAATAGGGGGCACTAGAGTTCTAGTCCTCTTCCTCTCTGAAGAGACAATTTGCATATTTCCCAGAGGGGCATTGCGACTTTAAGTCACCTCATATCGGCATGCTTAGCATGTCAATCTCTGCAAGGAGAACCGATACTTCTTAGATATCGGTCAGATGCCTCTCACAAAGCCAAACCAGATCTCACACTTTGCACTGACTAGGGGCAGTACCCTGAAACACAGTGTCTTCAAATTGAGATTCTGGTTTGGCATTTATCTTAAGTCATGTAGCAAGGCTCTTTAAAGGGTCGACATTGACTTTTAGGATTGCTACTTCCAATAGGTGGCACTAGAGTTCTAGTCCTCTTCTTCTCTGAGGAGACAATTTGCATAAAGTGTAGGTAATAATTTCTGGATTGTATTGCACTATGTAAGTAAAGTAATAAAGAATTTGGGACACTGAGAATACCTTAAGAATACTAAAGAAAATGAGATTTGAATATGTTAAGTCAAATGCAACAAAAATAAACTATAATAAAACATTGGAGAAATCAATAGCACATTTAATTTATTGAAAAGATGAACTTCCCTCTCACCATAAATATATCTAATATTTATAGACTCTGAAATCTGTAGAAAAAAAATTAAATTACTAAAATGATATTGCTATACAAACTATCAAGATTTATCTTTAACGTTCTCTATCTTTAAAGAGGTTGTCCACTACTTTTGCATTGATGACCAATCCTCTGGATAGGTCATCAATATCTGATTGGCCAATGTCCGACACCCAGCAGCCCCGCTGATCACCTGTTACCAGTGGTGGCGGCCACAGCAGGAAATACAGTCATGGCCAAAAGTTTTGAGAATGACACAAATATTATATTTTCACATGATCTGCTGCCCTCTGGTTTTTATGTGTGTTTTGACAGATGTTTTTATCACAGACAGAAATATAATTGCAAATATATGAGTAACAAAAGCTTATATTGACAGTTAGAATGAGTTAATGCAGCAAGTCAATATTTGCAGTGTTGACCCTTCTTCTTCAGGACCTCTGCAATTCTCCCTGGCATGCTCTCATCAACTTCTGGACCAAATCCTGACTGATAGCAGTCCATTCTTGCACAATCAATGCTTTCATTTTGTCAGAATTTTTAGGTTTTTGTTTGTCCACCCGTCTCTTGATGATTGACCACAAGTTCTCAATAGGATTAAGATCTGGGGAGTTTCCAGGTCATGGACCCAAAATCTCTATGTTTTGTTCCCTGAGCCATTTAGTTATCACCTTTGCTTTATGGCAAGGTGCTCCATCATGCTGGAAAAGGCATTGTTGATCGCCAAACTGCTCTTGGAGGGTTGGAAGAAGTTGCTCTTGGAGGACATTCTGATACCATTCTTTATTCATAGCTGTGTTTTTAGGCAAGACTGTGAGAGAGCTGATTCCCTTGGCTGAGAAGCAACCCCACACATGAATGGTTTCAGGATGCTTAACAGTTGGCATGAGACAAGACTGGTGGTAGCGCTCACCTTGTCTTCTCCGAATGAGGCGTTTTCCTGATGTCCCAAACAATCGAAAAGGGGATTCATCAGAGAAAATAACTTTACCCCAGTCCTCAGCAGTCCACTGCCTGTACCTTTTGCAGAATATCAGTCTGTCCATGATGTTTTTTCTGGAGAGAAGTGGCTTCTTTGCTGCCCTCCTTGAGACCAGGCCTTGCTCCAAGAGTATCCGCCTCACAGTGCGTGCAGATGCACTCACACCTGCCTGCTGCCATTCCTGAGCAAGCTCTGCACTGCTGGTAGCCCGATCCGCAGCTTAAACACTTTTAAGAGATGGTCCTGGCGCTTGCTGGTCTTTCTTGGGCGCCCTGGAGCCTTTTTGGCAACAATGGAACCTCTCTCCTTGAAGTTCTTGATGATGCGATAGATTGTTGACTGAGGTGCAATCTTTCTAGCTGCGATACTCTTCCCTGTTAGGCCATTTTTGTGCATTGCAATGATGACTGCACGTGTTTCTTTAGAGATAACCATGGTATACAGAAGAGAAACAATGATGCCAAGCACCAGCCTCCTTTTAAAGTGTCCAGTGGTGTCATTCTTACTTAATCATGACAGATTGATCTCCAACCATGTCCTCATCAACACCCACACCTGTGTTAATGGGGAAATCACTGAAAAGAGGTTAGCTGGTCCTTTTAAGGCAGGACTGCAATGATGTTGAAATGGTGTTTTGGGGGATAAAGTTCATTTTCTAGCCAAATATTGACTTTGCAAGTAATTGCTGTTAAGCTGATCACTCTTTATAACATTCTGGAGAATATGCAAATTGCCATTAGAAAAAGTGAAGCAGTAGACTTTGTAAAAATTAATATTTGTGTCATTCTCAAAACTTTTGGCCATGACTGTACTCACTTTTCAAGCTCCTCCACTTGTAGTGGCTGCGGCAGGGTATTAAACATCCGCCTACTGTTGATTTGAATAAGAGGTAGATGTGCAGTACCAACTGACGACCAGTACAGGTAGATGGAGCTGCTCGGCTAGAGAGTACTTCCTGCTGGCGGCCGCCTCTGCCGACACCAATAACAGCTGATCGGCTGGGATGCCGGGTGTTGGATCACGGGCAATCAGATGTTGATGACCTATAATAAGGATAGGTCATTAATATAAAAGTAGTGAACCACTTTAATTTTTCTTAACACATTGAAAACAAAGTTGTCATATTACATTAGAAAATGCCCATGGGAAGTATGGTTGGCACCCAGGGCTATTTTTGGTGCCTTATTTATCATAGTTGAGGGAATTAAATTGCCCAGAAATTGTAGATGAAATTAAATTTCCAATGTATTGCAATGTCAACAAACATTTACTATAATTGTAATCAATGTGGCTAATATTTTTGTCAGAATCAGACTTTGTTCATGGCAATGTCTGAAACATAGGCCTCGAATGTCAGTCTGACAAAAAGAGGCTCCATGCTCCATCAAAAAGGACTGATTCAACTTCTATGTGTAGTGTGTCAGTCTGAGCACATGCAAATTCTTCAGATGATATCACTTTTCCAACACATGTGAACTAGTGATGAGCGAGCGTGCTCACCACTGCTCGATACTCGAACGAGCATTGGGTTGCTCGGGTATGCTCTTGGCTCTTGATCGAGCATTGCGGGTGCTCAAGCACCATAGTGGAGTCCCCGGCATACATGTTTCATGGCTGTTAGACAGCCAATAAACATGCGGGGATTTCCCGCCATACACGGTAATGCCGTAGCCATGTTGGCTACTGGCATTCCTATGATTGACCGACCGCATCATGTCATAAGACGCCATTAGAAGCACCAATTCTGGGAATGTGGACTACATCAGAGGAGCTTTGTGGGAACATTTTTGAAAATAAATTGGAGAACGAATGAAAGTGAGGGGGAGACTTTATTCAAATAAAGTATATTATTCTGTGTGTGTTTTTTCTTATTGCTGGGTTAGTAATGGAGGTATCTGATAGACATCAATCCATTACTGTAACCTGGGCTTGAAGCTAGCTGACATTACACAGCTGATAACAACCCAAAAAATATTGCCACTGCTCCAGGTCAATTGGGAATAGCCAGGCAAAGTGCAAGAATTGGTGCATCTAATTGACTTGTATTTTTTTGCTGGGAAGATCAAAATAACCATGGACCTTCCCGACCTGATAATATCAGCCCCCAGCTGTCGGCTTTACTTTGGTTGGTTATCAAAAATGGTGGTGACCCCATGTAATTTTTTTTAACCCCTCTACCCCAAGGGTGGTTTGAATGTTAAAGATCAGGCCAATTTTTACAATTCTGACCACTGTCCCTTTATGAGGTAAGAACTCTGGACCGCTTCCATGTATCCCGGTGATTCTGACAATGTTTTCTCGTGACATATTGTACTTCACGATAGTGGTAAAATTAATTTTTTTGAGAAAAAATTGGCGAAAATTTTGAAAAATTTTGCAATTTTCCAAATTTGAATTTTCATGCCCTTAAATCACAGAGATATGTCACATAAAATACTTAATAAGCAACATTTCCCACATGTCTACTTTACATCAGCACAATTTTGGAACAAAATTATTTTTTGTTAGGCAGTTATAAGGGTTAAAAGTTAAACAGCAATTTCTCATTTTTTCAATACCATTTTTTAGCGACCACAACACATTTGAAGTCACTTTGAGGGGTCTATATACTAGAAAATGAAAGAAAACCGTGAGCACAACCTGAATGAAACTGGTGCTTTAAAGTCTAGGTTCCCACACCGGGTACTAATAATGAAAAAAGGCTTAAGCACTCAACTTAAAAGGTTTATTAGTAGTATCTCCAAACGTTTCGGTCAGAAAAGACCTTCATCAGTGACTACTGTAATCACAATATAAACGCATAAGAATATGTACAAACAAAATAAGAAACATTGCGATAAATAAAGTATATACAAAAAAGTGAGACACGGGTCACAGGACGGACAATAGAAAAACACTGACAGCAGTGCTCTTAGTCCCACCTCTGCTCCATATAAAGGAACCCTCTGAGCCATTACCTCACTTCCGCCCCACATACTCATGGAAATCAAATCAGCAGGCTCAGACAGCGTCCTGGCAGAGGTATTATAGTGGTTTTGACACTACAAAGGGTTTCTTTTGATAACTCTTACCTACAATGGTTTTTATGCCCCTGATTTTTTATGCCCCTGATTTTGTTTTTTGCTAATGACAGCTCCAGTCTACATAGCGGTGGATACCGCAAGCTTAGTCACTGGATATTTCTACTGAGGTATATATATATATATATATATATATATATATATATATATATATATATATAGACCGGATACCATTTGTTTAGGAGCACAAGATATTCCTTATTTACTCAAATTTGCTCATTTTCTTCAATCTCCTCAGCATTCTTATAAGCTACGTTTGTCTTTAAGTAAGTACTACTTGATTAGTCACATTAGACTCACAGCTGTGGCATAATATGCTCACCATGTTATACTCTTATCCAGGCAGCACACTTTCCTTGCGGCACGCACCTCTCCCCTTTTTAGGAGACAATCTTCTATATAAAAATAAGGTATGGCACTATTACCCATTCATTCTTCTTGGATACTATTTTGACTGTCTTGGTATACTCAGAGCTGACCCACCGTTTTTTCTATTGACCGTCCTGTGACCCGTGTCTCACTTTTTTGTATATACTTTATTTATCGCAATGTTTCTTATTTTGTTTGTACATATTCTTATGCGTTTATATTGTGATTACAGTAGTCACTGATGAAGGTCTTTTCTGACCGAAACGTTTGGAGATACTACTAATAAACCTTTTAAGTTGAGTGCTTAAGCCTTTTTTCATTATATATACTAGAAAAGACCCAAAAGTGACACCATTCTAAAAACTGCACCCCTGAAGGTGCTCAAAACCATATTCAATAAGTTTATTAACCCTTCAGGTGCTTCACAGGAATGTTTTGTAATGTTTAAAAAAAATAAAGATTTAACTTTTTTCACAAAAAATTTACTTAAGATCCAATTTTTTTATTTTACTAAGGGTAACAGGAGAAATTGGCCCCCAAAAGTTGTACAATTTGTCCTGAGTATGCTGATACCCCATAGTTAACCACTGTTTGGGCGCATGGCAGAGCTCGGAAGGGAAGGAGCGCAGATTGAATTTTCAACGCAAAATTGGCTGAAATTGAGATCGGACGCCATGTCGTGTTCGGAGAGCCCCCTGATGTGCCTTAGCAGTGGAAACCCACCACAAGTGACACCATTTCAGAAAGTAGACTCCCTAAGGAACTTATCTAGATGTGTGGTAAGCACTTTGAACCCCCAAATGCTTCACAGAAGTTTATAACATAGAGCCGTAAAAATAAAAAATCATATTTTTTTCACAAAAATGATCTTTTCGCCCCAATTTTTTATTTTTCCAAGGGTAACAAGAGAAACTGGACCCGAAAGTTGTTGTGCAATTTGTCCTGAGTGTGCTGATATCCCACATGTGGGGGTAAACCACTGTTTGGGCGCATGGCAGAGCTCGGAAGGGAAGGAACGCCGTTTTACTTTTTCAATGTAGAATTGGCTGGAATTGAGATCAGACGCCTTGTCACATTTGGAGAGCCCCTGATGTGCCTAAACAGTGGAAACCCCCAATTCTAACTCCAACCCTAACCCCAACACACCCTAACCCTAATACCAACCCTAACCAACCCGAATCATGTTCTCTGGGGTCTCGGTTACCCCAGGCAGCCAAGACCCCAGAGAAATTCCGACGCTGTGGGGAGCTATAACCTCAAACCTCAGGGCCGTCAAAAAGCGGCGCTGTGGTTTAAGTACCCTTAACTGCCGCCATTAAAAAGCTTATCGGCTGTCGTTAAGGAGTTAAATGTAACTCTCATTATTCTCCCCAGCTTGCGCCTATCGCCGGCAGAGCAGGGGCGAATGATGAGAGCCGTGTTCAGCACCTAGCTCCGGGGAACAGCTCTTACTGTAATGCTTTTTCCTTGGCGCCGTCTGTATGGTACTGATGCAGCACACACATGCCACACGGGTACCGCAAGTATTACACACACGGACACTGACATCTCCGATACCGGAAATATCAGGACGTGTTAAAGAGGCCTTATAGCGGGTTTTTATGTTTGGCTGCTGTCACACGCTAAAAGACGCTTTTTATTGCAAAAAATAGTTTTTGCATCACCACATTTTGAAAGCTATAATTTTTCCATATTTTGGCCCACAGAGTCATGTGAGGTCTTGTTTTTTGTGGGACGAGATGACGATTTTATTGGTACCATTTTTGGGCACATGACATTTTTTTATCACTTTCTATTCTGATTTTTGCGGGACAAGATAATGTTTTCAGTAGTGTTGAGCGATACGATACTGCAAATATCGGGTATCGGCCGATATTAGCTCTATCGGCCTTTCGATTCCGAATACCGATATTTTCGTCATATCGAATACCGGAATCGGATTTGTCACTGTCACTGTGAGTGTCCGTCGGTCGGGTCTGTCAGGAGTCAGCGGCACTTACCTGGCAGAAGATCTCCGGCGGTCACGTCCTGGACTGCTTGATGGCCACCCTTATCTTCTCCCTGGCGGTCACATGCAGTTTTTCGCGATAACTGCAGTGACTGCAGGGTAATTCCGGCCGTAAACCAGTCCGATGACGTCACCCCCGGGGAAGCAGGTAATCAGCTGTGTTGCGCCGGGATGACAGGCTCTGCCTTTCATTCTGATGTAGCAGAGCTGGATCGTCGTGGGACACTCGTTACTATGGACTGCGTCGGACAGGTGGTATACTTTTTTTTTTTTTTTTCATTTTTTTACAGGAGATCGATGGCGTCGCAGGATGAGACTGTAATAAAAGTAATGAAAACTGTGTTTTTTTTTTTTTTATTAAATTAAAAAACTTTTTTATGAACATTCACCCGTCCGGGTACATCAACAATTTAACTATTTACATACAGGGACCCTGTCCGGGTTATTTATAATTCTTTGGCAGGGGTGTTCCAGGTACCACCTGGTACTCTTCTGATGCTTGCCAAACATCCGAGACACCAAGGACCACCAGGACCTGATGACGTCGTGTGGCCTGTACAGTCAAGTCGTGACCCGCTATCTGGGTCTGTGTGGCCACCTCTTTCAACTCCCTCCGGGTCTGGAACCCTATGTCCCGGACTGAACGAACCCCAGGGGGCCTAACAGGCGCCGGGTACGGGCCAGCTATACTTATCATGTCCATAGCTGGGGCTGCTGAGGAGACCACTGAGGGAGGCTGGGGAGATTTACGGCGTGGGGTGGGCACTTTTGCAGAGGCCTGGATGTGGGAGGCTGAAGGCTCCGAGGGTCTCACAGGTTCCTGACACTCTGGGGAGTAGGAGTCGCACCTGGTAACATTTAGGGCGTACCATCCATTGTAACCCCAGTGTCGGGTGTAAGTCACCAAGTCTCCTGGCAACAGGTCCCTCCCCGGGTGTCCTTCTGGGAGGTGAGCCTCCACGTCCCGCCGGTTCACAAAAACTTCTAAATAAAGTCCAGGCTCCTGGATGAAGCCCCAACCACCTTTCAATTTAAAGCTCCGTACTGCACCCTTACGCCGCGGCTCCCACAGGGTTCCTTTATCTTTTCTCATCCGGTCCTTATCTGCCCGGTCCTTCTCCAGGTTACCTTGCCGAAGCTTTTGGGTTTCTCGCTGCTCCCTTTGTCGCTCTGCTTCCCGCTCCCAACGTCTCCACTCTTCCTCCTGACGCCGGTTGTAATTCTCCTCCACCAGCTGCTCCATGTCTCCACCATCAAATGCCAGCTTACACTGTCCGGTTTGCGGCAGCTCTCCTGGCCCCCCAGTCCTGGCGGCGCTCACCTGCGGAGGAAGCAGCCGGCTCTGGAACAGATGACAGTCGGGGCTCCGGTACAGGCAGGTAGTGCTCTGGTGCCTGCGCGGCCTCCTCCATGAGGACGGGTGTCGCTTCTTCTGTCTCAGCGACGGGGTCAGACAGCGGGATCTGGGGTGCTGCCGGTGCAGAGTTTTTTGCACGAACGGGTGCCTCCACTGCGACAACGTCAACCGGATCACATTGCAAGGGCTGGGATGCCCGCACGGACTCCTCTACTAGAACGGGTGCCTCAACTTCCGGTACAGACACTTCAGGTAAGAGGGATTGGCGCCGCTCCAAGTTTAGTTTTAGGGCACGCCAGCTGGCTTCCATCCTGGCGACCTCCTCCCGGTGCCGGGCCAGGCCTCTTAGGGTATCCTCCGCTTCTTGCAGCGTAGGAGGGTTTCCAGGCCGGGTGCCCAACGGTGGTTCCGTGGCGATCGGGTCGCTTCCGTGGGGGGAGAGCTCTGACTGCTCCATCCCTTCACACTTCTGCTCGTGTGCATTAGCCATCTCTGCCAAGTCACATGTGTCATTAGCATCTGGAGAGGGCCCCTCTTTTGTAGGGAGGCGGGACCTTCGTGTTAGTTTCCGCACACTGAGGAGGATGAGGAGGCGGAACTGAAGAGCTGTGGGGCACGATCTTACATTGCAGTACCACTTACAGTGGTCGGCCATCGTTTTTGCGCCACTGAGTGAGTGTACACCCACGAAGAGCACGCCCTTCTTCTTCACCAGTGCCTCGTCGTGACGCAGATATGGCTGAAAAATGGCAAATACATTCTCTGATGATTTTAGCAATTCTCAAGCACAAAACCAGTTCAATTCAGGCACACAGGACTCGCTTATAGCGAGCTACAGAATCCTGTTCGTGACGCCCAAGTTGAGTCGCACAGAGCCAGAGGTTTTGGGGGTACTCGGCACCGAGCCCGTCGACTTCTATGGGGTATGTCACGGCTTTACCCGGCAATTGAATCAGAGTCTATTTTACTATGTAGAAGTGTATAAACTATAAATATATGTATATATAGATGTCACAATGACATGTATATATTATATATATGTATTCTATGTGTGTATATTTTGTGTTTACAACGAAAGAAAGGTTTTTTTTGTTGCGATATTTTGTTCCCATAGACTTACATGGGACTTCCGGTATCAGAATCGGATATCGACGATATTTAGTGATATCGGCGATACCATTTCGATACGATATTTTTAGATATCGAGCAGTATCGCTCAACACTAGTTTTCAGCAGTACCATGTTTATATTTATATCCGTCTTTTTGATTGCGTGCTATTCCACGTTTTTTTCAGCAGTATGATGATAAAGCATTGTCTTTTGCCTTGTTTTTTATGGTGTTCACTAAAGGGTTAACTAGTTTGACAGTTTTATAGGTCGGGTCATTATGGACGCGTCGATATTTGTGTTCTTTAATTGATTAGATTTTTTCATTAAAATATTTATTTAGCGATAGAATAAATATTGATTTTTTATTATTTTATATTATTATTTAAAAAAATACTTTTTAAATTATTTAAAAAAAATTTAACTTCATTCTAACTTTTACACTTTGTCCCACTATGGGACAATCATTTTTTGCAGCCTGATCACTTCTATAGCATGCAGATGAAGCAGCATCTGCATGCTAAAGAAGCTGTCAGTGCTGCATGTTGTGCACACTGACCTGAGAGACTTCCTGACATTCACTGCACATGACAGGAATTTTCTCAGCTCTGGTAACCCGGATGTTGGAATGACAACATCGGGTTACTATGGGAGCGATCAGGACCCCACGTCAAGCCGCAGGGTCTCCAATCCAAAGGAAGAGGGGCTGATGACTTACTATTCCATCCATTGTCAAATTGGCACGGGTTACATGGATGGAATAGTACGTCTGATGTCAGAAAGGGGTTAAATACATATTTATTTACAATGGGTACGGAAAGTATTCAGACCTCTTTAAATTTTTCACTCTTTGTTTCATTGCAGTCTTTTGGTAAATTCAAAAGAGTTCATTTTTTTCTCATTAGTGGATGTTTTAGGTTGTTATGATTTAAAAAGAGAAAACACAGTAGTTTGACAATAAATGGCTTCACCCAAGCACTAACTATGAGGGGAGAACAAGTTTTGGTGTTATCATTCATATTCTCTGAAAAAAAGCAAAAATTCTGCCAGGGTGTGTAAACTTTTGAGCACAACTTGCATTTTATACAGTGGGTATGGAAAGTATTCAGCCCCTTTTAAATTTTTCACTCTTTGTTTCATTGCAGCCAGTTGGTAAATTCAAAAAAGTTCATTTTTTTTCTCATTAATGTACAATCTGAACCCCATCTTGACTGAAAAAAACAGAAATGTAGAAATGTTTGCAAAATGCAAACTCTATTATTTCAGTTTTTTCTTTTTTATTTCTCCCCTTGAAATGATTTCAGCTTGTTTGCCAATTAATTTTTACAGTTTAGGAGTGACTAAAGATGAAAAAAGTTCTGAAATGATTCTTCTTGGCATGATTTTCTTACATGCAAAAACCTGCCATTTTGACAGGGGTTTGTAAACTTTTAATATCCACTGTATTCAAAGAAATCATATATAGTATGTTATAAAATAGGTAGGGAGAAAAGAAAGAAAAAGATTCTTGGTCTTTGCCAACTAATGTTACAGAAATAGAGATGTGTTCATTATTGATAAGCTTGTGGTTCTGACTTTATGTGAATAACAATTACTCACTGATTGTCTCAGGCAACTTTAGAACATCTTGTCTTTGTATTAATCATTTGTCAGTTGTTCGGCAGCTTTATGACAGAACCATATTTGAGGTATAGACTAATTCGTGCCCCGTTGTTTTTGTTGCTTGGCTACTGTAAATATCTTGCCAGGTTATGAAATAATAGCCCAGCTTTCATGATCCTTTATGTGCATAATTTGTTTACTTGTATAACATTTTTAAAGCCAAATGTTTGTGCTTTCTTCTGTTTTAATCAAATCTTTCTACTTTGTATCTAATGTGCATATAAAAATTTGTAGTATATTTAGCAATAACTGATGCTCTAAGATAAACATTCTTTATTGAAATGTTTTTTTTTTCTTTTTATTGCTCTCTTGCGCAATAGCTTCTAAATTGGATCACATGCATTCAGCGCTATACATATTAAAAAGAGAAATGTAGCTTAGCAAAATTTCAATATGAATGTTCCAAGATCGTAACATATTCTTATGTGGTGGTGATTATTTATGGCATCAGTATCAAAATAACTGTAAAAACCATATAGAGTTTACATGAATCTAAACTGTGAGGTACCATCTGGTTATAAAATAATAGGCTTCAAAAAGACACTTGAATTGTGTTCAATTTTACAAAAGTTGCTATATGGAAAAATAAAATTTTGATTATTAAATTCTGTGCAAGCAATACCAAAATGAAAGGAGAGTAACACATTGTACAAGTTAGTAATAGTAAATATTAAAAATCTGAAGGACTGCTTTATCTATATTCTAGTGCTGGATATTAGAAATTAGATCTTTTGAAATTCAAATTTGCCAGCTTTGCACAAATATCACTACTTGAAATCTTGTAATTGCTCAGAAAATACATGTGGGGGAGAGAGAGAACCCTGCTGACCATATGAGCTTAAACTCTAAAGGAGGGAGAGCAGGAGGGAGAGAGAGAGGACTCCACTGACCATAAGAGATTACACTTTTAAGGAGAGACTTACTCAGTGACTCTGAAGATGGAAAACGGATTTGCAGCTCAAACTCTGCTCCACTGAGAACCTCTAATTTCTGATGGTCCAAGTACTGACCACTAAAGTACAAGTTATGATATTCCATGAGATGTCATGGTTCCAGGGAATTATGGGGATGCCCTTTCAACTATGCAAGAAGAGATTAGCTTTCTTTAAAAATGCTCCTCCAGTGTAAGTAATGGTAGTGTGCAAGGGTTTTTTGTTTATGACACTCACCTGTGTCAAGGATTATTGGGGAGAGAAAGAAAATATAAATGGGAACCACTTTAGGGTAGGTTTTAGGATGAGAAGAACGCACACATATAATTTTTAATGTAGATGAAATCTGTAATAAAGATTTCTTTTTTTACGGTGGTTTTCAGATTTAATAGAATAATTTTTGTGTTGGGTCTTTCTCAAGCTATTCAAGGAAAATCCACCACCACCACCAGGAATCAAAAACAGCATGCAGGGAAACTCTTTCAAACCTTAAATAGAACCTAATACTGCTATTTACATCACAGCCTGGAAGCTGTTACACAAAACTACAGCATGCCTCCCTTCATTGATCCAGCTGGACTGTCCCAAATTTAGGGAGCTGTCCCATTGACTCGGGAGATCAGGGGTATGTGCTGGCTTCAGCTGTATCTATGTCCTAAGGTCACAAATACAGTTGAACACAACGTTGAAGCAGGTAGGTGTCAGATCCCTCTTCTACCATTCAGTCTATGCAAAGACTGGAGGTTCTGGAAAAATCTTTAGGTGACATTGAAGGCCATAGAGAATATGGAAGAGGACACAGGCAGAGTGTGTGTGTGCTGCTCAAAGAGGTAAACCCAGGAACGATTTTTCTGCTGGTTCATTTAAAATATACAACATAAAACAGTGCAGGGTTCAACAAAATAAACATGGCCTTTCTGGCATAACGGGAAAACAAAAGATAACATATAGTATTGTCCACATGGCTGCAGGGATCGGCTCGCTCAGGAAAGCAACAGGGTTCAGTAGTTAGCCTATACTATAAACAGAGCTCTGGAGCTCTCGGCCCCATGCACACTGAACATGGAATGACTCAGAAGGCTGGCTTTTTACATTCCACCCATTCTTCAGCTGTTCACTTAAAAACCAAGCCCTTAAAATGGCCGATTAACCCTTCTCAGCAATTAGTGTGCTGGAGCATTTTCACTAGGTTCAGATCACTGAAGCTAACAACCTAAGTGATATATATATCTCCCATCCAGTACTTTAACAGTGACTTTGTCACATATCCCCCACTCTTCCCAAAGTCGGTGGTTTTGGCACCTTTTGTCAATAAACAAGGAAGTCTGGACAGGACATTTGCGTTACCATGTTCTATCCCTGACCTGTGTTCCACATGGAAACTAAAGTCCTGGAGCGCCAGAAACCACTCAATCACCCAGGCATTCTTCTTCTTCTTTCCCTCATCCATTTCAGAGGTGCATGACCAGACACTAGCCTGAACTTTCTGCCTAACAGGATGGCCAAGAATTCTTTCTCTACGATGGCTAGTTCTTTTCAAAGGAGGAGAGTTTCTTACTCAGGTATAGGACTGAATGTTTGTCTCCATTGATTTCCTGGGATAACACAGCCCCAAGCAAACTTCAGTGGTGTATGTCTGGACCACAAACTCCTTATTGAAGTTAGGTGCTACCAATAGGGCAAGCTTCAACTCCTAGAATGCCATCTCCACTTCAGAGGATTACTTGGTCATCGACATCTTTGTGCCTTTAAAAAGATTAGTCAGGGGGAGGCTATCATGGCAAAATTTTCAGATGAATTGCTAATAATATCCAACAATTCTTAGAAAAGCCCTAACCTGTTTCTTGAGACTGTTTGCTAATTCTGGATCGACTCTAACTTATTCACTTGCTGCTTTATTTTGCCCCTTGCAACTATATAGCCAAAGTTTTTTGCCTTTTCTTTCCCCATGGTGCACTTCTTTGGGATTATGGTAAACCTCACCTTCCTCAGGGCATCTCAAACTGCCTGGACCTTTTGCAGATGATTTCTGCAATCTAGACTAAAGATCACAGTATCTTCCATGTAAGCTGCAGCTTACTGTTTGTGAGGGGCTAGAATCCTGTTTATGGCCTTCTGGAAGGTAGCTGGGGATCATTGCAGCTCGAAACAGTATACTAGAAGCAACCATATCCAGAAGGCTGTCTTCTCCTTGGCACTTTAGGACAGGAGGATTTGCCAGTACCCTTTCATTAGGTCTATGGTGGTGATGAATCTGGCTGACCCCAGCCTTTCAAGATTTGTGAACAGCCTCCCACCTGCTCTTCAGCTGTTCACTTAAAAACCTAGCCCTTAAAATGGCTGGTTAAATCCTCTCAACACTTAGTGTGCTGGAGCATTTTCCCTAGGTTCATATTACTGAAGCTAACAACCTCAGTGATACATATCTTCCATCCAGTACTTTACCAGTGACTTTGTCACAATATGTATATATGCAGTAGCATGTAAAAGTTTGGGCACCCTGGTAAAAGAAAATTCTGTTATTGTGAAGAGTTAAATAACTTGAAGATGAAATGATCTCTAGAAGGGCAAAAGTTCAATGGGAGACATTTTCTTTCTATTTAGGCAAAAAAAAAATATTTTTTTTCTTCTTTTACATTTTAGAAATTACAAAAATGAAAATGGGTGGATGCAAAAGTTTTGGCACCCTGCATGGTCTATACCTAGTTGCACCCCCTTTTGCAAGTATCACAGCTTGCAAACAATTTTTGTAGCCAGACAAGAGTCTTTAGTTCTTGTTTGAGGGATTTTCATCTATTCTTCCTTAGAAAATTCTTCTAGTTCTGTGAAATTCCTGGGTTGTCTTGCATGTACTGCTATTTTGAGGTCTAGCCACAGATTTTCTATGGTGTTCAGGTCAGAGGATTGTGAGGGCCATTGTACAACCTTCAGCTTGCAACTTTTGAGATAGTCTATTGTGGATTTTGACGTGTGTTTATTATAATTATCCATTTGTAGAAGCCCTACTCTTTTTAACTTCAGCATTTTTACAGATGTTATGTTTGCCTCAAGAATTTGTTGAAATTTTATGAAATCCATTCTTCCCTCTACCCATGAAATGTTACCTGTGGCATTTGCTGTAACACTACCCCAAGGCATGATTCATCCATCTCCATGCTTAATAGTTGACTAGATGTTCTTTTTCAAAAATGTTGTGTCCTTTTTTCTCCACACATACCTTTGATCATTGGGTCCAAAGAGTTCTATTGTAACCTCATTGGTCCAAAGGACTTGCTTCTAAAATGCATCAGGCTTGTTTAGATATTATTTTGCATACTTCTAAAGCTGAATTTTAAGGTGAGGATGCAGGAGAGGTTTTCTTCTGATGACTCTTCCATGAAAGCCATATTTGTTCAGGTGCCCCTCTGCACAGTAGAACAATGTACCATAACTTCAGAGTTTGCTAAATGTTTCTGAAGGTCTTTTGCAGTCAAGCAGGGTTCTAATTTGCACCTCTAGCAATCCTACAAGCAGCTCTCACTGAAATGTAGCTTGGTATTCCAGATTATATCTTGACCTCCACTGTTCCTGTTATGTCATTTCTTAGTTACAGTTCAAACTGAGGAAAGGGTAACTTGAAAACGCTCATCTTGCTTTGTGGGCCTCCACTATTTTCATTTTCAGAGTGCTAAGCAACTGCTTAGAAGAACTCATGGTTGCTGTTTTTTGGCCCAAGGTTAGAGGAGGTTGGGTTTTTATGAAACTAAGAAATTTGCATCAATTTGCCTTTCCTAGCGATGATGATGAACAAGCCATAGCCTTAAAAGGCTAATTAAGGTGTGAAACCTTGGTCAAAGTTATCTGAGAACACAAAACTCTAAGGGAGTCCAAACTTTTGCATCAGTCCACTTTCCTTTTTGTAATTTTGAAAATGAAAAAAAAAAAAATATATATATATATATATATATATACATATATATTAAAATACAAAGGAAATATGTCATCTTTAACTTTATCCTTTGTGAGATAATTTCATCTTTAATTGATTAACTGTTCACAATAACAGTTATTTTGACCTGGGGTGCCCAAACATTTACAGACCACTGTGCACTTATCCACTCATCTAGGCTGAATGTCATTCAAAGGCTCCTGGAGCATATGTGGTCTCAGGACAGCACCAATAAGTCACTGGTCGACACAAGGTGGATAGAGAACTGGGGTGGGTTGTTACCAGAGCTTCCTCCTTCTGTCCTGATCAAAACAGCAGATGTTGAAGCTAGGATTTCTTGCTACAACCACTTTTCTCCTCTACCGACTTATAGCAGGTCACTGGACAAGCACTAAGCAATGCTGACACTTGTTGGCTGAACTCTAGATGTGTCATTTCATAGGAGACATATTTATGAATGCTTTAAGACTTGGTCCCCTTTCTTTCCACAGACCTGCGCAGTTGACCAGATGCACAGGGTGTGTGTGTGTGTATGTACCCCTGCACCACAGAACAACTCAAATTGTTTGCTGTAGGTGTAGATATATTCACAGCACTTTGCTAAAATGTCCAAAGTAGTCTTTGACTCCCTTATGGCAGTTTGCATTAGCAAGATGTTTGATTCACTTTAAAGTATAAGGGCTCGCTCACACTTGAGAGATAATAGAACTAGTGTAATTCAATAAAAATTCGTATTGCACACAGCCCAATGTTAAACTATGGGGTAGCTCACATCTGCAATTATTCTCTCATGCCGATGCAGCATGTGAAAACAATCACAGCATGCTGCAATTGCATTAGAGAATCATATTGCCCGGATCCATACAAGTCCAAGGGTGCAAGTGAAACATCGCACTGTACTCCGATATCACTCGAGTGCAGAACACTGACACTCGTCTCATGCTCGCAGCAGAGCTGGAGCCGAGTGTCTTAGCATATAGCATCGGATGCCATACACTAATGGGACTCTATCCTAACACTTAAATCTTCAAGAATGGCAAAGAACTAACTCTAAGGTCATTCAGACGTCAGTCATTTTTTTCGTATGAGAAAATTAGTCTGCGTCAGTGTCAGTTTTTACTCTCAGAGTTTCAGCAGTTTTTCTAGGATGAAAAAAATAACTGATGGAGGATTCTCAAGTTTCGTAGAAGTGTGCAAGCTTAAAAACCTCTTAGAAATATACATAGAAATCATAGGGCTCTATAGCAAAAGTCCTAATTGGGCCCCTACAAAGAAAAACAATGATGTTTGGTGGAGTCACAGAAGAGCATATCTCAAAACGTACAAAATAATTTTGATCCTATTGAAGCCCCCTTAGTGTACCGATGCACAAAAATACCCTTTCATGGCCCCCTTACAATATGATGCCAACAGCAGTGGCCTCCAAAAACAGTATGATTCATCCTCACTTAATTCTTCCTCAATACTCTCCACACGCACAGTATCATGACCCTACAGTACTGTTCCGCAAAGTATGATATCCCCACAGTGACTCCAACACTGTATGATGCCCCCACAGTGAGACCATCACACAGAATAATGGCCACCACACCCCTCATATAGTATGATGACTCACACACGGCCCTTCACACAGTATGATGAACCCACACATGAAACTTTGGATGGAGTCGAAGTACCCGGAGGAAATCCATGCAAACAAGGGGAGAACATACAAACTCCTTGCAGATCTTTCTCTTGGTGGGATGTGAACCCAAGATCCCAGAGCAACCACTGAGCCACTGTGCTGCCCAAACATCTCTAACATCACTATTGCCAGTTGAAATCTTGTCTAAAATGTACAAGTTTACAACCCACTTAAGAGTCATCTTAGTCTTGTCCATAAACTAAAATAAAATGCAATTACTTTAATAGCAACATTGAACTGATGTTTTGTCTTGTATTAGAATATATGGAATTAGTGATTTTAGTGATATGCTACAGTATATAGTTGTAGACACAAAACAATAGCTGACTGCTGAGGGCATTGATTGGCTGCAGCACCAAGTGGTTTGGCCCCCAATTTGTAATAATGTCCTCCATCTTGACTTCCCATTCTGTCCTGGTCACTATGCTGTAATAATGTCCTTCCACCCTGTATCAACATCCCCTATCTTGGCACCATCCTAATATAATGTCCCATGTATTAATACCCTCTACCCTGGCCCCTAAATTGTAATAATGTCTTCCAATACTGTAATAATATCCCTTATCCTTGCTGGGCATTCAGTACAATGTCATTCGACCTGTAATAACGTTATCTGCTTTTAGCCCATCCAGTAATAAAGTGACCCATTCTATAATAATGTCCTCTGTTTTTGCTCATATTCTGCTGCTTTTCTGCTTTTCACAAACACATAAATGGACAAACAAAAGATAAACAATTCTTCTTACCTGTCTGTGCTCCCACAGTGAAAGGTTTTCTTTTTATGCGTCTATGCGTCATAGCCTTCGCAAGGAAGCAGAGAGGTGCATAGCAGTGGTCATGCGCTGCCCATGAAGTGCCAGACAATGTCATTTGCCAACCCCTGATTAACTGATGGAATATATAGTGATAGTGGTGCAGAAAGCCTGTAGCTCTCTGCATTACAATACGTTTAGCCGAATGTATTTCTGAGAATGCACATTCAGCTGAAAACAACGATGCCCTCTTCCTTCCGAGTCTGGTTTTCACTTTGTCTTTGGTCCCCGGTGCCGTCGACCACAGAATGTCCACGGGTCGTGTGCTTGAAGTCCCTGCTCTGTTGTGACCAACTTCTGTTTTAATAGTTTCTTGCAGGGATAGTACATTGGCAAATTAACATGGTGTAGCATTTAATATAGTTAAAAAAAAGAAACATTATACTAGCTTCAGATCCCCAGTTTGAGGAATAAACTTAACTTTATTTTATGCAGAGACGAGTATCAGGGCACCAATTTCTGAAGCCTTGTTTAGTGTCTGATTGACCCATATAGCTATTTCACTACCTCATGCGCAGATATTTTTAGGGTGGTGCAAGATCGAAAACATGTATTAAACTTTCTGTAGAAGAAGAAATGTCCATAATCGTTATAGACCTGTAGAAGCGCTAGTGAAGCTTGAAACGGTCATTGTCCGCCATGTCTCATGTTTCTTTCTGAAATGCCTGCTGTCATGTGTGCATTGCCACGAAGATCGTTGCGGTTGCACATTTTGACTTCTCACAGCTGATCTGCTGTTTCTTTGTGTTTGGCAGCTAGGGAGTTAATTCTGTCTGTGCTCGGTTCTGGACTGGGTGCAGTTTCTCCCGGCTGCAATTGATTATTTGTTGATTGGTTTCCTTTAAATTCCTGGTTGTCTGCTTGGGGAGTTGCCAGTGAAACCTTCATGCAGACCACAGATAGGAATGAATCTGTATAGACTTTAGTTGTGAGCTCCTTAGTTGTTCTAAGCTCAACTTGGTTAGAGTTTATTTCCCAGACCATTTATGTTCCTTTGGTGTTTGAGTGTGTATGCAAGCGAGTGTTATCCTGTCTGTCTTATATGTCTAATCTGTGTATTTAGCTGAGATCAGCCCATATCCCTTTGGTGGTAGTCAGGATCCTTCTTAGGACTGATTACAGGGTTCAGGGTCTGATAGGAGACAGGGTTAGGTTGGAGACTTGGACCTCTGAACCATTATCAGTACCTCCAAGGTGAGGGATTAGTTAGGACCCCAGTTTAGGGTCAGGTTAGATCCCGGTCCACCTCTTTCCTGTTTCAGCTCATCAAGTCCTCAAGATTAACCCTGAGTTCAGCAGATATCGTGTCAGGTAAATCTATTCTATACTTACATGCTGATGTTGCTATACTAGTTGTTGTATAGAGTGTTGTTCCTGTATTAATAGTTTACTGACATTGTATACATATCATTAGACAGCGTGACATTTTCACTGGCCATAAAAATTATCTCCAGTTACCATGGATCCAGTAGCCCAGCTGGCTCTGCAGTTGCAGGGATTATCCATGGAGCTGACGGACATTAAGTCCAAAGTTTTGTCTCCCCTGGAGCAAACCAGAGTTGAACCTAAAGTAGCTCTCCCGGACAGGTTCACTGGTGGGCGAGACAAATTTGTCACCTTCCGGGAGGCATGTAAATTGTATTTTCGGCTTCGGCCTCGATCATCAGGGAGTGATGAGCAGAGAGTGGAATTGTTATCTCACTTCTGCAAGGGGACCCTCAATCCTGGGCATTTTCCCTTCCTCCGGATCCCCGGCTCTACTGTCTGTAGATCAATTTTTTACTGCCCTGGGATTGGTATATGATGACCCAGATCGGGTCTCTCTTGCTGAGACAAAATTACGTAAGATACAGCAGGGAGATCGTCCTGCAGAGGAATTTGCTTCTGAGTTTCGTAGATGGGCCACGGATACTCAGTGGAATGACCCAGCTCTTAGGAGCCAGTTTTGTCATGGGCTTTCTGATAAATTAAAAGACGTTTTGGCTCAGTATGAGTCTCCTCCTTCTCTGGAGGCTGCTATGGCCTTAGCTATCCGTACTGATAGACGGCTTCGGGAGAGGGGTGAGGTAACCCCACTCCCTGTTGTTTCTCCACCTACCACTAAAGTCCCTTATGTTGAGGTTCCCCTTGTCTGTTCGGATGAGCCTATGCAGTTGGGAGGGACATCATTTCGTAGGAGGGGATTGGCGGTACGCCGCAGGACTAGAAGATGTTTTTTCTGCGGGAAAGAGGAACATTTTGTTGGAGAATGTCCATCCCGTGCCTTGTTGAGCCAAAAGTCGCCGGAAAACTGTTAATCCCAGGTTGTGTGGTGGACGACAACCTGGGAGTATGTATTTCATCCGCCAGTTCTTCTCAGTTCCTTGTACCAGTGGAGGTGGTAGTTGGTACGAGAGTGGAGAGATTGTCTGTTCTTCTTGATAGTGGTTCCGGGGCTAATCTGGTTGACGCTCAGTTTGCTCAGGCTCAAGGTATGCATCTGAGTGTATTGGTCAAACCGATCCCTATATTCTCCATTGACGCCAGGCCTCTCGGCCAAGGTAGCTTTGTTCATGAGGTTCATAACATTGACCTTCGGGTAGGGGCAATACATAGGGAACAATTATCTTGTTATGTGTTGGAGGGTCTACCTACTCCCATTGTGTTGGGACTTCCTTGGTTGGTTAAACATAACCCTGTGATTAATTGGCAGTCCAGAGAAATAAGCCAATGGGGTGAGTTTTGCAAAAGCAACTGCATGAACACAGTCATCAGTGCGGTCGTGCCTAGTACATTGCCTCCTTTTTTGGAGGATTTTGGGGATGTTTTCTCTGAGGAGGGGTGTCAGGAGTTGCCTCCTCATCGCGTGTATGACTGCTCTATTAATCTCCTTCCTGATGCTAAGTTGCCTAAAGCTAGGTTGTATAATCTTTCTGGTCCTGAGAGGCAGGCTATGAAAGATTATATTTCTGAAAGTCTGGCCAAAGGGCATATTAGACCTTCATCTTCCCCAGTAGCCGCGGGGTTCTTCTTTGTGAAGAAGAAAGATGGAGGCCTACGCCCTTGCTTGGATTTCCGCGAACTTAATCGGATTACTGTTCAAGATCCGTATCCACTCCCTCTTATTCCTGATCTCTTCAATCAAATTGTTGGCGCCAAATGGTTCTCTAAATTGGATCTCAGGGGGGCGTATAATCTGATTAGGATAAAAGAGGGGGATGAGTGGAAAACGGCGTTTAAC
The DNA here is from genome assembly GCA_033576555.1 of Oophaga sylvatica. Taxonomy (NCBI): domain Eukaryota; kingdom Metazoa; phylum Chordata; class Amphibia; order Anura; family Dendrobatidae; genus Oophaga; species Oophaga sylvatica. The sequence continues at coordinate 866,503,720 of JARQOD010000001.1, forward strand.
ACGCCGGAGGGACATTATGAGAACCTTGTCATGCCTTTTGGTCTGACTACTGCACCAGCAGTATTCCAACATTTTGTTAATGACATTTTTCGTCACCTTGTGGGGCTGTTTGTGGTTGTATATTTGGACGACATTTTAATTTACTCGCCAGATCTTGTGTCTCATCAGGAGCATGTGAGACAGGTGTTGCAGATCTTGCGAGACAATAAACTATACGCCAAACTGGAGAAGTGTGTATTTGCCGTACAGGAACTTCAGTTTTTGGGTTTTTTGGTGTCAGCCTCCGGTTTCCGTATGGACCCTGAAAAGGTGAGAGCAGTGCTTGAATGGGATCAGCCAGGGGATCTTAAGGCTCTGCAGCGTTTTTTGGGGTTTGCTAACTACTACCGGAAATTTATTTGTAATTTCTCATCTGTCGTCAAACCTCTCACTGACATGACAAGAAAAGGGACGGATTTTTCTAAATGGTCGGACAAAGCTTGCCAAGCCTTTTCCTCTTTGAAGAAATGTTTTGCTTCGGCACCCGTTCTCATCCAACCAGATGCATCTCAGCCGTTCATTGTGGAGGTGGATGCGTCTGACGTAGGGGTGGGTGCTATATTGTCCCAGGGTCCGTCCCCTGGTAAATGGCATCAGTGCGCTTTCTTTTCTAAGAAATTGTCGTCCGCCGAAAGGAATTATGATATCGGCAATAGGGAACTTTTGGCCATTAAGTTAGCTTTTGAAGAATGGCGTCACTTTTTGGAGGGGGCAGTCCACTTGGTTACCGTTATTACTGATCACAAGAACCTGTTGTATTTGGAATCCGCTAAGCGTCTGAATTCCAGACAAGCTCGATGGTCGTTGTTTTTTACCAGGTTTAATTTTGTCGTCACTTATCGCCCGGGGTCTAAGAATGTAAAGGCTGATGCCTTGTCTCGCAGTTTCCCAGGGGCCGGGAAAACGGATGACCCGAGTCCTATCCTTCAGGAGGGGGTGGTAGTGTCGGCTGTATTTTCTGAGCTTGAGGAGGAGGTGTTAGAGGCTCAGGGGGACGCCCCTGCAGGACCTCCAGGGAGACTGTTTGTCCCAAATCTTTTGAGACAAAAGGTTATTGAGGCACATCATAATTCTGCTCTAGCAGGACATCCAGGGAGTAAGGCTACTTTAGATCTCCTTTCTCGCCGGTTTTGGTGGCCTAATGCTAATAAAAATGTTATAACTTTTGTCGCGTCATGTGGGGTGTGTGCTCGCTCTAAAACCCCTCATACCCGTCCGTCTGGGACCCTTTTACCCTTGAAACTTCCGGAGCGTCCATGGACTCATTTATCTATGGACTTCATTACGGACCTTCCCCCGTCGTCAGGGAATACTGTCATACTGGTGGTTGTTGACAGGTTCAGTAAGATGGCACATTTCGTTGCTCTTCCTGCACTCCCTAATGCTAAAACTCTGGCGCAGGTGTTCATTAGGGAGATCGTTAGACTTCATGGGTTGCCTTCTGATGTGGTGTCAGATAGGGGGTCTCAGTTTGTGTCCAAATTTTGGAGGGCATTTTGTTTACGTCGGGGGATGCAATTGTCATTTTCCTCGGCTTTTCATCCGCAGACCAATGGTCAGACAGAGCGTCTGAATCAGAGCTTAGAGACATATCTCCGGTGTTTTGTTTCAGAGAACCAAGAGGACTGGTCTTCTTTCTTGCCTCTGGCAGAGTTCGCTCTTAACAACAGGCGGAGCGAGTCCACTGGTAAGTCCCCGTTTTTTGGGGCATATGGTTTCCATCCCCAGTTTTGTACTTTCAATGGGGGGGCCCTTCTGGGGTTCCTGAGGAGGAGCGTTTCTCGTCGTCACTTGCTTCTGTGTGGAGAGGTGTATTGAATAATCTGAGTGTGATGGGGAACCGTTACAAACGTATGGCTGATAGGAGGAGAGTTTCTGGTCCAGATCTGAATGTGAACGATCTGGTATGGTTGTCTACCAGGAATATAAAACTTAAGGTGCCCTCCTGGAAACTGGGTCCCAGATTCATCGGGCCGTACAGGATCAGTTCCATAATTAATCCTGTGGCATTTCGTCTGGACCTCCCTCCTACGTTTAAAATTCATAATGTGTTCCACAAGTCATTACTTAAAAGGTATGTGGCACCATCATACCATCACCTCTACCTCCTCCTCCTGTGTTGGTCAATGGTAACTTGGAATTTCAAGTATCAAAGATCATTGACTCACGTCTGAATCGCCGGTCCCTTCAGTACTTGGTGCATTGGAAGGGTATGGTCCAGAGGAGAGGACGTGGGTCCCTGCGTCTGATGTTAACGCAGATCGTTTGGTTCGGACCTTCCACGGAACTCACCCGGGCAGGCCTGGCCCTGAGGGTCCGGAGGCCCCTCGTAGAAGGGGGGGTACTGTCATGTGTGCATTGCCACGAAGATCGTCGCGGTTGCACATTTTGACTTCTCACAGATGATCTGCTGTTTCTTTGTGTTTGGCAGCTAGGGAGTTAATTCTGTCTGTGCTCGGTTCTGGGACTGGGTGCAGTTTCTCCCGGCTGCAATTGATTATTTGTTGATTGGTTTCCTTTAAATTCCTGGTTGTCTGCTTGGGGAGTTGCCAGTGAAACCTTCATGCAGACCACAGATAGGAATGAATCTGTATAGACTTTAGTTGTGAGCTCCTTAGTTGTTCTAAGCTCAACTTGGTTAGAGTTTATTTCCCAGACCATTTATGTTCCTTTGGTGTTTGAGTGTGTATGCAAGCGAGTGTTATCCTGTCTGTCTTATATGTCTAATCTGTGTATTTAGCTGAGATCAGCCCATATCCCTTTGGTTGTAGTCAGGATCCTTCTTAGGACTGATTACAGGGTTCAGGGTCTGATAGGAGACAGGGTTAGGTTGGAGACTTGGACCTCTGAACCATTATCAGTACCTCCAAGGTGAGGGATTAGTTAGGACCCCAGTTTAGGGTCAGGTTAGATCCCGGTCCACCTCTTTCCTGTTTCAGCTCATCAAGTCCTCAAGATTAACCCTGAGTTCAGCAGATATCGTGTCAGGTAAATCTATTCTATACTTACATGCTGATGTTGCTATACTAGTTGTTGTATAGAGTGTTGTTCCTGTATTAATAGTTTACTGACATTGTATACATATCATTAGACAGCGTGACACCTGCATCTGCATTTGCAATCTTAGCAGTATTGCACTTTATGATATTGTCAAGGATGTTAAGAAAATAAAAATGGACTGATTTACCTGCAGACTAAGTAAGTGTTGACAATTCTTCTTCTCCTTGAAAGTTTAACTTTATTTCAGTTGCATATACAAGAATAGAGTTTTTAATATTTGAGAATTCCAGGCAATGAAGGGACACAACTCAGGAATTCAAATAGGATAAAGGAAATGAGAATATTTTGCATTATTTTACATTCTGTTTTCTTTATTGTTGCATGGTAGATTTATCTTTTCTTCTGGGTATGTCAGTAATATTGAACGTTAAACGTGCATGTTTTGACTGGCTGTAGATTTTTGGTGATATGTAATTTATTGCTTTAAACATTTCTTTTGTATCCTTACAATCTGTCCAGCAAATTTATGGAATTCTATGTATTGAGCAGATGTTTCATTAGGTGGCATAAGAAGACTGTGTGCTCAAACTAATTTATGTGTTTTATTCTGAGAAAAGTAAATGTAGCTTGACAAATAATATATCAAAATTTTTAATGCATGCTGAACTTTTTAAATAAAGTTTCATTCTAAATGTATTAAATATTTGTACCTTTCTGAAATCAATACTGTTGATTATATATTTCTAAAGATTATCAAGAGTACTAAGATACCAGTTTGAATACAATGGCATTTGCGCATGAATGCAGTCACTCCATTCAAAGTGTATGGGAGTGATGGAAATAGCTCAGACAGTCCCAGAGAAATGTCTTTGAATTCAAATGGGCAAAGCAAGTTCTCCATTGCGGCAATAAGTGATGTGAATACTTTTTCGTCTAATGATGACAAAAGTATTCTCAGAGTGATACCTTTATTGGCTAACCAGAAAATAATATGTTTGCAAGCTTTCAGAGCACAGAGGCTCCTTCTTCAGGCAGGATTACAATTGTAATTTGCCTGAAGAAGGAGCCTCTGTGCTCTGAAAGCTTGCAAACATATTAATTTCTGGTTAGCCAATAAAGGTATCACTCTGAGAATACTTTTGTCATCATTGGACGGAAAGGTATTCGAATCGATTTTTCTGGCTAACACGGTACAACAATATAATTTATTATTGTAAACGTCAATAAGTGAGAAACTCAGCAATTTAATCACCCACCTATCTAGATGTGCCGTGCGATTTTTATGCACCCATCTCATAAAAAAACAGACATTTTAACAGCCAATAAATAAATTCCTAATGTGAAATATCAGAATTAGAGTTGAGCGATACTTTCCGATATCCAAAAGTATCGGAATCGGAATGGTATCGCCGATACACAAAAAATATCGGCGAAAACCGATACCGGAAATACAATGTAAGTCTATGGGAACAAAATATCGGAATTAAAAAAAACCCATTCTTGCCTTGTTGGTTAATTGTACATGAAGGAAAACAACAAAGAGTAATGTAGAATTTATTGGGGGAGGTTGAGGAGACATTAAAGGCATAGATGTTTAACACAATGCAATGGAATAGCATTAATATTTTTTTTTGAAATACGTTTGGATTGACGAAGAAATTGACAATGTTGTTAACCTTTTTTCTATTTTGTCAAATATGTCTGTTTCACAACTTCCATGCTCTTCACCTTTTTAACTTTTCACACACTTTCTCCTTCATAATCTTCAGCAGCATCATCTTTCTCATCAAATTATTCTTCATCTTCACCTTCTTAATCTTCTAAAACTTCTTGCTATTCATCTTTTTGTTAACATTACTTATATTGTTCTTATTAAACAGTTATTATTCTTCATATTCTACTTCTTCATCTTCTTCCTATTCATCCTTTTCATCATATTCTTATTTGTGACAGACATTCCTGTACTTGTAATCTGTAAAACACTGAATTTTCATCCTTCCGTTCTTGCTGTCACGAAAGATTTTAATTACAACAGTATTTGTCCGCGTTCAGTTTAGCCTGCAGCAGCATCAGGCATTTTCCAGGGGCACCACGAGGAGGAACGGACTCACCCCCATACACTGCTTAGTCTTCTTCTGCTTAGAATTTAGAGCATATATTTTGCTCTTCATTTTGGTCTTATACTTAATGTTCTTCTGCTTTTTGATCTTCTGCTTATTGTTCTTCTGTCTCTTGTTCTGTATCTTGTAGTTTGTCTTAACCTTCTTTGTCCTGTTGGTGATGGTACAAAAGCCAATGGAAGTAACGAGGACCAGCTGACTGTGCTGGAACCCGGAGGGTCAGCAGAAGGAAAAGAGCCAATGGCACAACCGAGGACCAGCTGACGTTACTGGGACACGGTTACTAAGCAGGAGGTACCTGTGCTCCAAAGCACTACCAAGGACCAGCAGACGTTGCTGGAACTCGGATACCGACATGGAGGCACCTAGGCCAAAGGCACTGCGGAGAACCAGCTGACGGTACTGGAACCCGGATGGGTAGCAGAAGGTACAAGAGCCAATGAAAGTAACGAGGACCAGCTGACTGTGCTGGAACCCGGAGGGTCAGCAGAAGGAAAAGAGCCCAATGGCACAACCGAGGACCAGCTGACGTTACTGGGACACGGTTACTAAGCAGGAGGTACCTGTGCTCCAAAGCACTACCAAGGACCAGCAGACGTTGCTGGAACTCGGATACCGACATGGAGGCACCTAGGCCAAAGGCACTGCAGAGAACCAGCTGACGGTACTGGAACCCGGATGGGTAGCAGAAGGTACAAGAGCCAATGAAAGTAACGAGGACCAGCTGACTGTGCTGGAACCCGGAGGGTCAGCAGAAGGAAAAGAGCCAATGGCACAACCGAGGACCAGCTGACGTTACTGGGACACAGTTACTAAGCAGGAGGTACCTGTGCTCCAAAGCACTACCAAGGACCAGCAGACGTTGCTGGAACTCGGATACCGACATGGAGGCACCTAGGCCAAAGGCACTGCGGAGAACCAGCTGACGGTACTGGAACCCGGATGGGTAGCAGAAGGTACCCATGGAAATTAAAGTTGAGGCAGCAGGACTTTTTGCCGTTCACACAGCAGGGGAACAGCTGACATTACTGAACCCCAGTAACACAGGAGCAAGTGTAGACTGTGCTAACAGCACTTCCGAGAAACAACTGGCGGTGTTGTAGCCCAGGGATGAGAAGAGAACAGGGTGGAGGCAGCAGGACTTTTTGCCGTTCACACAGCAGGGGAACAGCTGACATTACTGAACCCCAGTAACACGGGAGCAAGTGTTAACTGTGCTAACAGCACTTCCGAGAAACAACTGGCGGTGTTGTAACCCAGGGATGAGAAGAGAACATGGTGGAGGCAGCAGGACTTTTTGCCGTTCACACAGCAGGGGAACAGCTGACATTACTGAACCCCAGTAACACAGGAGCAAGTGTTAACTGTGCTAACAGCACTTCCGAGAAACAACTGGCGGTGTTGTAGCCCAGGGATGAGAAGAGAACATGGTGGAGGCAGCAGGACTTTTTGCCGTTCACACAGCAGGGGAACAGCTGACATTACTGAACCCCAGTAAACGGGAGCAAGTGTTAACTGTGCTAACAGCACTTCCGAGAAACAACTGGCGGTGTTGTAACCCAGGGATGAGAAGAGAACATGGTGGAGGCAGCAGGACTGTTTGCCGTTCACACAGCAGGGGAACAGCTGACATTACTGAACCCCAGTAACACGGGAGCAAGTGTTAATTGTGCTAACAGCACTTCCGAGAAACAACTGGCGGTGTTGTAGCCCAGGGATGAGAAGAGAACAGGGTGGAGGCAGCAGGACTTTTTGCCGTTCACACAGCAGGGGAACAGCTGACATTACTGAACCCCAGTAACACAGGAGCAAGTGTAGACTGTGCTAACAGCACTTCCAAGCAACAACTGGCGGTGTTGGAGCCCAGGGTCAAGGAGGATGTTTAAATACTAGATCAAGTATTTTCCTTGTTACGTGTCAATTAAAAATGTCTATACTCCAAAACAAGAGAAATATAACCTTTAGTACCATAAGATGATGATTTTACTTTTAAAAATATATGTAAATTAATAATTGACAAACATAAACGCATACATTAACATGTTGAAAAGCAATGCAAACCACAATAAAAATCGGTTAAATAATCTGCTATACGGTTTTAAATAAAAGCATACAAGTACATATCAGAATCCATTAATGATGGATAAGTAACAGTATGTACACCATTTTCATTTGCTGAATAATATCACTAAAAAGTTTTTAAAAATATCTAAAATTTCCATCATGTAAAACTGATAATATGTGCCAATCATTTATATTAACAAAAAAAAACCTTTAAAAAGTGCATAGTGAAAACAGCTATTTATGCCTGACTGTGGACTTGCAAGCATGACAACGGATAGATAAGGTATATATAGATGAGACTGCATAGCCACAGATGGTGAATGGCGATGTAATACTGTACCTCAATAAAGTGTGCGTTACTACTACATCCTTTTTTTTATATAGCTTTATAAAAGGGTACGTGCATGTATGCTTGCGCCTTTGTTTGGATGCACAGACTGGCTTCCTGCTGTGACGCGTTGGGTATTGGAGCGTCTGTGCGTCTTATGACGCAGACTAACATTCACGGTGCGCATCGTTCATCATCGCAAGCGTACCGACAACACAAAGGCGTTGTCATGACTGCTTTACTCAGTAAACATGCACCTATGATGAAACATACACGCATGTGCCCTATTACATAACAAGCTACAAGAAAAATGCGTGTGAGGTGTGACACAGCTGTTTTGTTAAGGTACAGTATTATATCGACATTGTACAGGTGTCGCTATTCAGTCTGATAAATAGATATCATTCACCTATTCTATCAGTTGTCGTTCTTTCAGCACCACTTACAGGTATATATTTTGCTATTGTGACTATGCACTATTGACTTTACCAAGGTAATGCATGATTTTTGTTAGCGATTATCATGTTTACATGAAGGACCTTTATGATATGGGCTGTTAACTTTCTAATCAAATATGTATTTTTTAAAATGACACAAATATAAGTAATGTTGAAGAGGACTATTCCTACATGCATTGTTTGCACAATATTACAGGTGTACATCACGTCCCTTAATCAACATTGGATATTATATTTACTTGTATGCTTTTATTTCAAAGGCAAGAACACTGAAGTATAACCTTCGCACTGCAGCAGTTGTCAAAGTTCAACCCACATTATGCACTTCCAACATTGCAGTATTTGAGTCATCATGATGTGAGTTGGATTTGTCTAAGCTATGGAGTGACAAGGTTGACCATCAGTATCCTATAGCATAAGTAGGCTTTTGTGTTTGCATTTGTTTTCGACATGTGCATATCTGTAATAATATGTCACAATTATTTTGTTCAGATTTGTGACAAGACAACATTTTATGGTTTGAAATGACGTTTCAATGTTTACAGCTTAGAAATCATGGGTGTAGCCTCAGATCCTATGTGTAGCATAGACACTTTGAGATGTCATGTTTTTTTCACCATGATTAGGTAGCTAGCAGTAATTTTTGCCGGACACACAGCAGGGGAACAGCAGGCGTTACTGAACCCCACAAACACATCAGCGATTGTTTTCATCTGTGCATCTAACACTTCTGAGCAGCAACTGGCGCTGTTGAAGCCCAGGGTCAAGGAGGGTGTAGGCAGAGGCCTAGTATGAGACGTTTGAAGTTGAAGTTGTAGTTAGCAGCAGTAATTTTTGCCAGACACACAGCAGGGGAACAGCAGGCGTTACTGAACCCCACAAAACACATCAGCGATTGTTTTCATCTGTGCATCTAACACTTCTGAGCAGCAACTGGCGCTGTTGAAGCCCAGGGTCAAGGAGGGTGTAGGCAGAGGCCTAGTATGAGACGTTTGAAGTTGAAGTTGTAGTTAGCAGCAGTAATTTTTGCCAGACACACAGCAGGGGAACAGCAGGCGTTACTGAACCCCACAAACACATCAGCGATTGTTTTCATCTGTGCATCTAACACTTCTGAGCAGCAACTGGCGCTGTTGAAGCCCAGGGTCAAGGAGGGTGTAGGCAGAGGCCTAGTATGAGACGTTTGAAGTTGAAGTTGTAGTTAGCAGCAGTAATTTTTGCCAGACACACAGCAGGGGAACAGCAGGCGTTACTGAACCCCACAAACACATCAGCGATTGTTTTCATCTGTGTATCTAACACTTCTGAGCAGCAACTGGCGCTGTTGAAGCCCAGGGTCAAGGAGGGTGTAGGCACAAAATATTGAGTTATTGCCTTGTTACGTGGCCATTGCAAATGTATGTACTTCAAACAAGAATAAATGAAGTTTTACTACGACAATAAAATGATGAATTTCAATTACAAAAATAGAAAAATATTTATACTTGACAGTCCTCTGTGGTTGATAACGTTTAATGGCTAACTGAAAATATGGTAACAAATTCAAAGCTTTCGAGACTACTCAGGTGTCTTCATCAGGCTAAGAGTAAAGCCAAAAATGAAGAATCACATATTTCTACACACAACAGGACACAGGAATAGCTAAGACAAGTGAGGGAGGGACAAGTGAGGGGAGACCGGCAACAAAAAGGAGAACAAGGATGAATTATCAGCGCCACACAATCACAGATAAATTAATGAATTTACCTGTGGCAAAAGACTTTTGTATGCCCGGTCATAGCATCATGGATATGGAATTACTGGTATTAAAATATAACTTCAAATATGAGAAACGTACAAAGGTTTCAGAATATATTTGCTCATCATGACCTTTGATACTGTTAGTGATGGAATGAATAGATCACATGGATTTATGTCATTCTATATCAATTAAGGAATCTGCGTCTATGCCCTTCCAGGGTCATGAAAACCCAAAAAAAGACGCCAATGAGAGGGCAATCAAACTTTCTATCCTTATCTAGGAACTGTTCCAATATTTATGTTCATCCCTGTGAGATAATGACAGTTCTGATACACGTCACTTACTTGTCTTACCTATTGCACTATTCCTGTGTCCTGTTGTGTATAGAAATATGTGATGCTTAATTTTTTTATTTAGTCTTTGCCTGATGAAGAGACGTGAGTAGCCTTGAAAGCTTGCAATTTGTTTCCATCTTTTCAGTTATCCATTAAAAGGTATCAACCACTGCTGACTCTGAAGTCTAAATATTTTTCTATCTACTGGCTAACACGGTACAAAGATACACATGTTTTCTAATTTCAAGAAGGAAAAATAAAGAAAATACAAATATAAACGCATATATGCACATGCCAAAAATAAATGGAACAACACAACACCCAAAAAATTGGTAACAAAATATAGTGTTGTAAATTTAAGAATAAAAGTCCTTTTTTTTTTTATGAATAATGCTTAAGGAACGCTATGTTAAACCATAACATAGTGAAGACAATGGATTTTGTAATAGTCACTCATCATCATCATCGCAAATTTTATGTGACAGTCACAGACATTTCAATTATTTAAGTTCATAAAATCGTAACTTTCTATAGCATGTATGACATGTCCAGCATGGACTCATCAATGTGATTGATGACACAATAATGTACGATAAAAAATAACCATTTAAAAAAACATTAGGCATTGTTTGTCACAATTTAAGTGTGTGCCTGCAAGTGTAGGTGAAACAAAGGCTACGGATAGCAAAGGTATATTCTATGTCTGTATCAGACAGTGGACAGCCTCTGATGGGTAATGCCGATGTTATACTGTACGTCAATAAAGTCTGCGGCTGAAATCATGCATTTTTTGCTTGTAGAGTGTTGAAGAGGGTAAAAGAATGTCTGGTTGCGCAAAGCTTTATCCGTAAACACTACCTTCCTACTGTCACGCGTAGGGTAGGGTAGCGTGTGGCAATTAGCTGACTATCAAATGTGAGGTTAGGCTGCGTTATTGCGCACTAGGGACGCAAAAAAAAATACAGCAGTAATAATTTAATGTTTAATACTCCACCTATGACAAACAAAAAAATTACGTTCCCTCTTTAACAATGTACAAGACTAACAAGCCTAATGGTTGACGCTGACTTAATTGAGATACAGTATTACATCAACATTGTCCATGAGTAACTATGCACTGTGATACCTATATACCAGTATTAATTTATATCTCTTGTGGTTGTTTCAACAGCACTTGCAGGTATAACTACCTATTGTCAGTATGCATGATGCACTTTCTAGATGTAATAATTTATTATTGGACATTATTACCATGTTTACATGCTGGCCATTTCATATATGGTGTTTGAAGTTACAGTTGGCATCAGTATGTGTATTTTATAATGTCTGTCATAAATAAAACTCGTGATGATGATGATGAGGATTTAATGATTCGTACATCCATTGACTGCATTAACTTACAGGTACAGATAAAGTTCCTTAAAAAGCATTAATTCATAAGTCTGAAATGTACTTTTATGCATTAATTTCAAAATGTGAAAAGTAGACTATGTTTTATTTTTTGTTACCATTTCTAATAGACATGTGCAGATATGCGCTGTGATGACAAATTATTATTTGTCCATATTTGTCATAAAAATTTATCATTCTAGGCCTGCAAAACTTCACAATTTCATGTTTTCAGCATAACAAGCAGGGTGACGGCTCTTCCCTATTTGGAGCATGTTGGTCATGTGTTTTTCTGTCCATGTGTCGGGAACAGGAGACTTCTTGCCGTTGACACAGCAGGGGAACAGCTGGCGTTACTGAACCCCACTAACAGTAGAGCTTGTGTTTTGTTCTGTGGACACGACACTTCTGAGCAGCAACTGGCAGTGTTGGAGCCCAGGGAGTAGAGTTCAGGTGGTAGAAAGATGAACATAACAGGAGACATGGATAACGTTGCGAACCAGTTATTTAATCTGAAAACGGACAGACAAATTCTGGCGAGATCCATGCCTTGTTCATTTTCAGAAAAGTAAGCCGGTCTACATTATCGGAGGATAGTCGCATGCGACGGTCTGTTAGTACACCACCTGCAGCACTAAAGACGCGCTCCGATAATACACTGGCAGCAGGGCAAGCCAGCACCTCCAATGCATACTGGCTAAGCTCTGGCCATGTATCCAGCTTAGAGACCCAAAACTTGAATGGGGAAGAGCCATCTGGGAGTACACTGAGAGGCAAAGCCAAGTAGTCTGTCACCATCTGACGGATACGTTGCCTCCCGCTGACTGGAGCCCTCTCGGATGGTGTAGACATTTGTGGCGCTGCCACAAAACTTTGCCACATTTTTAACATACTGGTCTTTCCCTGTGCAGAGGCACTGCGTGTGCTCCCTCTTGTTGCAGAGCTCTCTACACTGCCTCGACGCACAGAGCTGCTTTGTAAAGCAGTAGCAGCAGCAGTGCTCTCGGCAGTAAGGTAGAACATTAGGGATTGCACCAGTGTGTCTTGGTACTCCCGCATTTTACGCTCCCGGTTCAACGGTGTGATGAGGCTTTTGACGTTGTCCCGGTAGCGAGGGTCTAGGAGGGTGTACACCCAATAATCAGACGTCGTGAGAATGTGGGCGATGCGGCGGTCGTTTCTTAGGCACTGCAGCATGAAATCAACCATGTGCTGCAGACTCCCAACTGGCAAAGAAACGCTGTCCTCTGCAAGAGGCGTTATCTCTGCCTGCTCTGCATCACCCCACCCTCGCTCTACATACTGACTAGAGCGTTGTGTACCTCCCTCTGGAGCGATGTCTTCCTCCTCCATTGACTCCTCCTCCTCATCCTCCTCACAAAGTGAGCCCTGACCAGCCCTTTGTGAGGAACCACGTTGCGCTGACTTTCCAGAAGGTGATGGAATTTGTGACTCCTCATCCTCCACCTCTTCCAAAACCTCATCCCTTATTGCATGCAGTGTTTTTTGAAGCAGGCAGATAAGGGGGACAGTCAGGCTGACTAGTGCATCATCTGCACTCGCCATCCGCGTTGACTCATCAAACGCACGCAAAACGTGGCACATGTCCTTCATAGTGGCCCACTCATTAATGGTGAAGTGTGGACGGCGCAAATTGCGTGTTGATTGCGCCTGATGCAGCTGATACTCCATAACTGCTGGCTGCTGCTCACACAACCGCTCCAACATATGTAACGTTGAATTCCACCTGGTGGATACGTCACATATGATGCGATGTTCAGGAAGGCGCAATCTGCATTGCAGAGCTGCAATGCGCGATCTGGCCATGCTGGAACGTCGCAAGTGAGCGCACTCTAGGCGGACCTTGTGCAGCAGTGCATCAAGATCCGGATAGTCCCTCAAAAAACTCTGCACGACCAAGTTGAGCACATGTGCCAGACATGGTATGTGAGTGAGTTTGCCAAGGCCCAGAGCTGCCACCAGATTTCGGCCATTGTCACACACTACCAAGCCTGGCTGGAGATTCGCTGGCAAAAACCACACGTCGCTCTCCTGCTTGATGGCATTCCAGACCTCCTGCGCTGTGTGGCTTCGATTCCCCATGGGAATTAATTTCAGAACGGCCTGTTGCCGTTTGGCCACGGCTGTGCTCATATCGGTCGCATCAGGTAAGCGTCCACGGGTCCATGTGGAGGTAGACCGTGACGGCTCCTGCAGCGATGATTCTGAGGAACTGGAGTAGGAGGAGGAGTCAATGTGGACAGACTTTATTCCGGCAATCCTTGGAGTTGGCAGAACACGTACAGCGCCACTCGCAAGATGTGTACCCGGCTCCACAACATTCACCCAATGGGCAGTGAGTGAAAGGTATCGTCCCTGGCCATGGGTACTGGTCCACGCATCGGTGGTCAGGTGGACCTTGCTACTGACGGCGTTTAGTAGCGCATGTTTAATTTTTGCCTCAACATGCTTTTGCAGACCAGGGACGGCTTGCCTGCTGAAATAAAATCGGCTGGGCACATTGTATTGTGGGACTGCCAATGCCATTAATTCACGGAAACTGTCAGTCTCCACCAGCCTGAATGACAGCATTTCAAGGGACAGGAGTTTTGCAATGCCAGCATTCAGAGCCTGTGCTCGTGGATGGTTTGCCGAGTATGGCCGTCTTTTATCCCATGCCTGTGCTACCGATGGCTGTTTTGTGGCCTGGGTGTGTGAGGATGACAGGGAACTTGCAGCTGTGGGTGGAATAACACTGTGTCTCTGGACAACAGTGACAGAGGTTCTTCCATGGCGATCCTGTGAGGAAGCCGAACCAGCTGTGTGTGAACTGGAGGAAGAGGCTCCAACACAAGCTGAAGATGTAGGTGCTGCTGTAGGTTGGCCTACATCTCCAGTGTGTCTTTGTAACTCAACAAAGTGCTTTGACCGCACATGTTTCCACATATTTGTTGTATTAAGGTTACTGACACTTTTACCTCTTTTAATTTTTTGATTACACAGCTTGCATTTGACATAGCAAATATCATCTGCAACTGTATCAAAAAAGGACCACGCAGAGCAAGTCCTGGGAGCGCCCGGTTTGGCTGTTGGAAGAGAACTGCTCCGAACGGGTGCCAAACTGGAGGCTACAGGCAAGCGAGTCTGCAGCCTACCTCTCCCTACTGTTTGGACCGTTGGGGCAATCTCTTCCTCAGAGCTGCTCCCACCACCTTCCTGTTCCTCACGCCATGTTGGGTCTTGGACCTCATCATCTCCACCACTACCCTCTTCCAACACCTGCTGTTGTTGGGTGGTCTGGCCAGCACCATGCTCAACAGAAACTGGCAACTGAGTCTCATCATCATCAGATGCGTTCTGCGGTGTGCTGACCATCGGCACTGGCTCACCCGCCTCTTCAGATTCAGAGAGACACAGCTGTTGCGCATCACTGCATACTGCCTCTTCTTCACATTCCAGAATGCTGCTTGGCTGGGCCCCTGTTTGCAAGCCAACAGATTCTGAGAACAGAAGCAGAGACTCAGCTGGCTCCTGTACAGAGCTCTCTGACTGCCTGGGCAATTTGGCAGGCGGTGAAGAGACTGATGGTTGTTCAACAGTGCTGTGGTCCTGAGAGGAGGTGGAAGCTATTGAAGTCGATGCATTGGCTGCCATCCAACCAACAACGGCTTCAATTTGTTCTTCACGCAGCAGGGGGGTACGCTGAGCTCCTACAAAAGTGCGCATAAAGGAACGCTCACGGGGAAAACTGGTGGATGCTGTGTCACTGGGTGCGGCAGCAGCCACAGAATCCCCACGTCCTCTCCCTGCTGCAAATCCACGGCCTCGACCACGACCACGTGCCTTACTCACTGACTTCTTCATCTTGGTAGATTGATAAAGAAAGTCAGAAAAGTTATAAGGCCTAAGTGTGGTTATTCCTCACAGACTACAGTGAACCCTGCAGACAACTGTTCAGTATCTGTGAAAGGCCCCTTTGTGTACTTCTATAGTGTTTGCAACCAATGTATTGTATACGGATGGAAGCGCGTCACACTAATAGATTAGATTTTTTTCCACTAAAATGGAGCAGCACCAATTAGAGAAAAATGTGAAGGATGAGGCAGTGACACACGCTCAGCAGCTACAACCGGCAGTGGTTGAAGAACAAACTGGAGCGTAATCTGCACTCACAAAATGAAAAGCTCACAGACTACAGTGAACACTGAAACACAACTGTTCAGTAGCTGTTAAAGGCCCCTTTGTGTACTTCTATAGTGTTTGCAACCAATGTATTGTATACGGATGGAAGCGCGTCACACTAATAGATTAGATTTTTTTCCACTAAAATGGAGCAGCACCAATTAGAGAAAAATGTGAAGGATGAGGCAGTGACACACGCTCAGCAGACTACAACCGGCAGTGGTTGAAGAACAAACTGGAGCGTAATCTGCACTCACAAAATGAAAAGCTCACAGACTACAGTGAACACTGAAACACAACTGTTCAGTAGCTGTTAAAGGCCCCTTTGTGTACTTCTATAGTGTTTGCAACCAATGTATTGTATACGGATGGAAGCGCGTCACACTAATAGATTAGATTTTTTTTCCACTAAAATGGAGCAGCACCAATTAGAGAAAAATGTGAAGGATGAGGCAGTGACACACGCTCAGCAGACTACAACCGCCAGTGGTTGAAGAACAAACTGGAGCGTAATCTGCACTCAAAAAATGAAAAGCTCACAGACTACAGTGAACACTGAAACACAACTGTTCAGTAGCTGTTAAAGGCCCCTTTGTGTACTTCTATAGTGTTTGCAACCAATGTATTGTATACGGATGGAAGCGCGTCACACTAATAGATTAGATTTTTTTCCACTAAAATGGAGCAGCACCAATTAGAGAAAAATGTGAAGGATGAGGCAGTGACACACGCTCAGCAGACTACAACCGGCAGTGGTTGAAGAACAAACTGGAGCGTAATCTGCACTCACAAAATTAAAAGCTCACAGACTACAGTAAACCCTGCAGACAACTGTTCAGTAGCTGTGAAAGGCTCCTTTCTGTACTTCTATAGTGTTTGCAACCAATGTATTGTATACGGATGGAAGCACGTCACACTAATAGATTTGATTTTTTTCTAATATAATGGAGCTGCACCAATTCCACAAAATAAAATAAAAAAAAAAAAGAGTCAGTGACACGTGCAGATGCCTACAAACAGCGGTGGATGCAGAGCAAACTGCAGCGTCACCTGCACTGTCACACACACACCTTGCACAGAGCTGTTAAAACAACACTGGCAAAATGAAGCTTTACACAGCGGTTGGTAAACTAGCCTGCCTCAAGCACAGTAGTACACAAAATCGCAATATCTAACTGTCCCTCAGAGTGAGCAGAGTAGCGTTCTGTCCCTAACTGAGTTCACAGCACAGTGACGCTAAAATGGCTGCGGCGCCTTTTATAGTGCATTCTGACATCATTTCAGCAGCCAATCACAGCCATGCCATTAGTTAAGATGACCGCAGCATTACAGGATGTGCCCACACTTCATAAGATTCATCATTGGCTGACTAACATCACATTGCCTCTCAAAGAATTATGGGAACTTCCGATTCCGGTATACGATATTGAAAAAGTATCGGAATTAAGTATCGGAATTCCGATAACGCGAATATCGGCCGATACCCGATACTTGCGGTATCGGAATGCTCAACACTAATCAGAATAGAATAGAAATATGGATAGAATAAAATAAAAAAAATCTTGAGGAGTACTCCATATTTTTCTTAACCAGTTTAGGGAAAGCCAACAGCCAACAGTCTGTATAGTCTGGGAAGAGTTTTATAAACATGGAGTTTTTAAAGCTATTAATATCAGCTTTCAGTTGTCTACTTAGCCTTCACTGGCTATTAACAAGGGGTGACCCCCTAAAAAATGATGTAGGGTCCCCCCTATTTTGAATAACCTGCAAAGGCTAGGCAAACAGCTGCAGGATGATATTAATAGTCTAGGAAGAGGCCACGGATATTGGCCCCATCCCAGATTAAGAATATCAGCCCTCAGTCGCCACAGAAATGGCGCATTAATCAGATGTGCCACTTCTGGTGCTTAGCCTCAGCTCTTGCCACTTGCACTGGTGCGATGGTAAGTGGGGTAATAGTATTGGAGTTGATGTCAATTGTTTATGACCACTGACATCAAGACCAGGGGCTAGTAATGGAGAAGGGTCTTTAACCCCTCTCTGCCATCAGACGTACTATTCCGTCCATGTGACCCTGGACCTAATTCCCATGGACGGAATAGTACGTCATGGGCGATCAGCTGCGCTCCCGTGGGGAGCGCAGCTGATTGCCGCCGGGTGTCAGCTGATTATCACAGCTGACACCCGTGACTGTGTGTCAGGAGCGGTCACGGACCGCTCCCGGCACATTAACCCCTGGCACACCGCGATCAAACATGATCGCGGTGTACCAGGGCACAGGGGAGGATCGCGCAATGTGGGGGCTCCTTGCGCGCTCCCCTGAGACCCTCAGAGCAGCGCAATGTGTCGCGCTGTTCCGAGGGTCCGTCCTTCCTCCAGGTCCCCGGATCCAAGATGGCGCCGGGGTCCTGCAGGGAGGCGGCTTCCTCAGTGCCTGCTGAACCGCTGAACAAAAAGTGGAATAACATGCGATCAAAAAGACCGAGATAAATAACCATGGTACCGCTGAAAACGTCATCTTGTCCCGCAAAAAACGAGCCATCATACAGCATCATCAGTAAAAAAATAAAAAAGTTATAGCTCGCAGAATAAAGCGATGCAAAAATAATAATTTTTTATATAAAATTGTTTTCATTCTATAAAAGCGCCAAAACATAAAAAAGTGATATAAATGAGGTATCGCCGTAATCGATACTGACCCGAAGAATAAAACTGCTTTATCAATTTTACCACACGCGGAACGGTACAAACGCCTCCCCCAAAAGAAATTCATGAATTGCTGATTTTTGTTCATTCTAACCTCCCAAAAATCGAAATAAAAAGCGATCAAAAAAATGTCACGTGCTCAAAAATGGTACTAAAAATAAGACCTCACATGACTCTGTGGGCCAAAATATGCAAAAATTATAGCTCTCAAAATGTGGTGATGCAAAAAACTATTTTTTGCAATAAAAAGCGTCTTTTAGCGTGACAGCTGCCAATCATAAAAACCCGCTATAAATAGTAAATCAAACCCCCCTTTATCACCCCCTTAGTTAGGGAAAAATAATAAAAATAAAAAAATGTATTTATTTCCATTTTCCCGTTAGGATTAGGGTTGCGGCTAAAGTTAGGGTTAGGGTTGGCGCTAATGTTAGGATTAGGATTAGGGTTGGGATTACGGTTAGGGGTGTGTTAGGGTTAGGTTTGTGGTTAGGGTTGGGACTAGGGTTAGGGGTGTGTTGGGGTTAGGGTTTGAGTTAGAATTGGGGGGTTTCTGCTGTTTAGGCACATCAGGGGCTCTCCAAATGTGACATGGCGTCTGATCTCAATTCCAGCCAATTCTGCATTGAAAAAGTCAAACGGTGCTCCTTCACTTTTGAGCTCTGCCATGCGCCCAAACAGTAGTTTACTCCCGCATATGGGGTATCAGCGTACTCTGGACCACAAGAGTTTTTGTGCAATTTGTCCTATTTCTCCTGTTACCCTTGGGAAAATAAAAAACTGGGGGAGACAAAATCATTTTTGTAAAAAAAAAATGATTTTTTTGTTTTTACGGCTGTATGTTATAAAACTTCTGTGAAGCACTTGGGGCTTCATAGCGCTCACCACACTTCTAGATAAGTTCCTTGAGGGGTCTATTTTCCAAAATGGGGTCACTTGTGGGGGTTTCCACTGTTTAGGCGCATCAGGGGCTCTCCAAATGCGACATGACGCCCCCAGACCATTCCATCAAAGTCTGCAATCCAAAACGTCACTACTTCCCTTCCGAGCCCCGACGTGCGCCCATACAGTAGTTTACTCCCACATATTGGGTATCAGCGTACTCAGGACAAATTGAACAACAACTTTTGGGGTCCAATTTCTCCTGTTACCCTTGTGAAAATAAAATATTGGGGCGAAAAAATCATTTTTGTAAAAAAAAAAGGATTTTTTATTTTTACGGCTGTACGTTATAAACTTCTGTGAAGCACTTCGGGGTTCAAAGTGCTCACCACACATCTAGATAAGTTCCTTGTGGGGTCTATTTTCCAAAATGGGGTCACTTGTGGGGGGTTTCCACTGTTAAGGCGCATCAGGGGCTCTCCAAATGCGACATGACGCCCCCAGACCATTCTATCAAAGTCTGCAATCCAAAACGTCACTACTTCCCTTCCGAGCCCCGACGTGCGCCCATACAGTAGTTTACTCCCACATATTGGGTATCATAGTACTCAGGACAAAATGGACAACAACTTTTGGGGTCCAATTTCTCCTGTTACCCTTGTGAAAATAAAATATTGGGGGCGAAAAAATAATTTTTGCAAAAAAGAAAAGGATTTTTTTATTTTTACGGCTGTACGTTATAAACTTCTGTGAAGCACTTCGGGGTTCAAAGTGCTCACCACACATCTAGATAAGTTCCTTGTGGGGTCTATTTTCCAAAATAGGGTCACTTGTGGGGGTTTCCACTGTTTAGGCGCATCAGGGGCTCTCCAAATGCGACATGACGCCCCCAGACCATTCCATCAAAGTCTGCAATCCAAAACGTCACTACTTCCCTTCTGAGCCTCGACGTGCGCCCATACAGTAGTTTACTCCCACATATTGGGTATCAGCATACTCAGGACAAATTGGACAACAACTTTTGGGGTCCAATTTCTCCTGTTACCCTTATGAAAATAAAATATTGGGGGCGAAAAAATCATTTTTGTAAAAAAAAAAAAAGATTTTTTATTTTACGGCTGTATGTTATAAACTTCTGTGAAGCACTTTGGGTTCAAAGTGCTCACCACACATTTAGATAAGTTCCTTGAGGGGTCTAATTTCCAAAATGGTGTCATTTGTGGGGGGTTTCCACTGTTTAGGCAGATCAGGAGCTCTCCAAACACGACATGGCATCCAGCCAATTCTGCGTTGAAAAAGTCAAACGGCGCTCCTTCCCTTCCAAACTCTGCCATGCACCCAAACAGTGGATTACTCCCACATATGGGGTATCAGCGCACTCAGGACAAATTGCACAATAACTTTTGGAGTCTTGTTACCCTTGGCAAAATAAAAATTGGGGTGAAAAGATCATTTTTGTGGAAAAAATATGATTTTTTAATTTTACGGCTCTACGTTATAAACTTGTGTGAAGCACTTGGGGGTTCAAATTGCTCACCAAAGATCTAGATAAGTTCCTTAGGGGGTCTAGTTTCCCAAATGGGGTCACTTGTGGGGGATTTCCACTGTTTAGGCACAGCAGGGCTCTCCAAATGCAACATGGCGTCCAATCTCAATTCCAGCCAATTTTGGTTGGAAAAAGTCAAATGGTGCTCCTTCCATTCCGAGCTCTGCCATGCGCCCAAACAGTGGTTCCCCCCCACATATGGGGTATCAGCGTACTCAGGACAAATTGGACAACAAATTTTGTGGTCCAATTTCTCCTGTTACCCTTGGGAAAATAAAAAATTAGTGACTAAGATAATTATTGTGGGAAAAAAATAGGATTTTTTATTTTCATGCCCAGGCATTATAAACTTGTGTGACGCACTTGGGGGTTCAAAGTGCTCACCAAAGATCTAGATAAGTTCCTTAGGGGGTCTAGCTTCCAAAATGGGGTCACTTGTGGGGGGTTTCCACTGTTTAGGCACATCTGGGGCACTACAAACGGAACATGACCCCCATCAATGTTTGCATTCCAAAACGTTACTGCTTCCTTTCCAAGCCCTGCCGTGCGCCCAAACAGTTTCCCCCCCACATATGGGGTATCAGCGTACTCAGGACAAATTGGACAACAACTTTTGGGGTCCAATTTCCTTGGGAAAAATCAAAAATTTGGGACTAAAAAATAATTTTTGTGGAAAATTGTTTTGTTTTTTTTCACACCCAGGCATTATAAACTTTTGTGAAACACTTTGGGGTTCAAAGTGCTCACAAAAGATCTAGATAAGTTCCTTAGGGGGTCTAGTTTCCAAAATGGTGTCACTTGTGGGGGGTTTCCACTGTTTAGGCATATCAGGGGCTCTCCAAACACGACATGGCTTCCAATCTCAATTCCAGCCAATTTTAGTTTGAAAAAGTCAAACGGCGCTCCTTCCCTTACGAGCTCTGCCGTGTGCCCAAACAGTGGTTTTCCCCAACATATAGGGTATTGGCGTACTCAGGAGAAATTACACAACAACTTTATCTGCCCATTTTCTGCTTTTACCCTTGTGAAAATAAAAAAAAGTTTGTAAAAGATCATTTTTGTGGCTAAAAAGTTAAATATTAATTTTTTCCTTCCACGTTGCTTCAGCTCCTGTGAAGCACCTGAAGGGTTATTAAACTTCTTAAATGTGGTTTTGAGTACCTTGCGGGGTGCAGTTTTTAGAATGGTGTCACTTTTGGGTATTTTCTGCCATATAGACCCCTCAAAGTGACTTCAAATGTGAGGTGGTCCCTAAAAAAATGGCTTTGTAAATTTTGTTGTAAAAATGAGAAATCACTGGTCAACTTTTAACCCTTATAATTTCCTAACAAAAAAAATTTTGGTTCCAAAATTGTGCTGAAGTAAAGTAGACATGTGGGAAATGTTATTTCTTAACTATTTTGTGTGACATATCTCTCTGTTTTAAGGGAAAAAAATTCAAAGTTTGAAAATTGCAAAATTTTCAAAATTTTCGCCATATTTGAGTTTTTTTCAAAAATAAACGCAAGGTATATCAAAGAAATTTTACCACTAACATGAAGTACAATATGTCACGAGAAAACAATCTCAGAATCGCGAAGATCCGTTGAAGCGTTCCAGAGTTATAACCTCATAAAGAGACAGTGGTCAGAATTGTAAAAATTGGCCCGGTCATTAACGTGCAAACCACCCTTGGGGTTGAAGGGGTTAAGACACCCTCATTACTAACCCCATAGTCAAATTTAATAAAGACAAACACTGAGTAAAGACCTTTATTTGAAATAAGAACTCCCCAACCTTCTTTTACCAATTTACGTTTCTGACGTCAGTCACCTAACTGATGTCAGCACTCCGCACTAAAGCCGTGTTCTCACGCTAAGCTTAGTTTCTCCTGGATGCTGGGCTGAGTGGCCGCATTTTATGAGACCACTCAGCGAAGCTTTGAGATGCAGCTGAGTTGGGCTCGTCGTTGGACAAATGGATTATCTGCGGACAAGGCAGGATTTCTTTGTTTTTCTATTTTTTGGGGATATTAATAAATTGGTAAAAGAGGTTTGGGGAGTCTTTATTTAAAAAGTACTTTATTCTGTGCTTGTCTTTATTACATTTGGCTATGGGGCTAGTAATGGGGGTGTCTTTTAGACGCCTCTCTATTACTAACCCCCGAGTTTGATGTCAGCGGCAATAAAATAGATAAATCAATTACACTGCTGGAATTTTTCTGGCGTGTTAGCAATACATGTGTTAACTTATTTAACATAAATTTCTCACTATTTCACAAAAATAAGCATAAAATTGTGCAACTTATGGTATATTATCCTGACATTATCCTCACATTATGATTAAAATATTCTCATCTAAGCACCAATTTATTGCATTCAAATATAATTTACTGCATTCATTATCCATTCTCAGGACAAAAGAAAAAAAAATCCTCGTAAGAGTTAATGCATATATGGAAATAGATGGAAATAGAGCCGTCTTCCCACATTAACTTGTAAATGGTGTGGAATATATTTAATTTGTGATTGAAGAAGAAAGGAAAACAAATGAACAATCCCCCTTCTACTATGTGGCATTTCAATCATTTAACTGTAGAATTAACATGCCATGTGATAAAGCCTATTGTTAGACATAAGCTTCATTCTGAACCATTTTGAGACACATTTTTGATGCATATTGGGCCATTGTAGGAGTATCTATTTTCCTTAAATGCTGTTACTATGAATAGAAATTGGCTCCCTTTACTTTGGCTTTTGAAACAAAGACAAAATGGGTTTTAATTTCTATTGTTCAAGCTGCAGAAGAAATAAAAGAATTTCAATCATAGGATTGTATGGCCATGCATTATTTGTCTTTCATTCTCATTCAGCATACAAAACCTGTCATACAGACAGAATGTGACTTTGACAGAAAGTGTAAGAGAAAACAAATGGAGTTGAAAAGTCATTTCCAACTCTGCAGAGTATTTTGTTTTCCTTGCCATGCAGCATAACATATCCTTTTTCAACAGTTGTATATTGAAATTCCACCGATGACCAAAGGTGACACACGTAAACATTCGACCAAACAACCGGCTCCATGTTGATGGAATGTTTATGTAACAAATACTAAAAATGCATCTTGAAAAATATTAGAATGTTTTGGTAGAAAGGTCTATTCATTTACTGGGATATAGTTATTTGAATTACTGATGTTCTGGATGTGAAGGTCAAAAATAAAAGTATATCTCCAAAATATCATCAGACAAGCATTCTACATTCCCTAAAGAATATAGTGCAAGTCATTCATAATAACCTTTAATTGAAGTTAATTGAGTCAGAGTTGCCTAGCAACAATGCAGTCAGTGCAATCAACTGTGATACTGAGCATTATGTCATAGCGGGTTAAACTAATACATTAGAATTATTAAAGGATAAACACAAAATTGTACAGTGATCTACAGATACAATTTACAATACATTCAGTATTTCAGTTAAAGGGAAAATGTCTCATGAAAAAACACTTTGAACCTGCAGATATTGGGTTAATCTGAAGGTTAATGGCATTTGGAACTTGCCCGATGCCCGTACATAGAACCCCGCTGCTTAGAGGACGTGCACTTCATTTCTCCTGGCAGTGTTCAGCATTCAGCCAGGGGGATGGTGCAAATGCAAGTTCAGTCACTGCTCTGAGTATATGGAGCAGCAGATGTAACCGCACCCTCCGCACTGACTGACAGCCAGTCTTAATGCTCATCCTGCTGTCAGTCAGTGCCAGAGGCGCTGTTACAGCTGCCGCACTCTATACATAAAGAGGTGACTGAACTCCGCTGGCACCACCCCCCAGACTGAAACCTGAATGCTGCCGGAAGTAATAAAGTTAAGAATGCTATTAACCTGCAGATGAACCACTTATCTTCAATTTAATAGCATTTTTTCACATGACAGGTTCCATTTAGAAGGGTTTTCCGGCCTTAGCGTACAAGTCTGTAGTCACTCTATGTGACTGCAGACTTGTCAATGTTGACATCGATCACACTGCGCACTGTTAAGATTCTCCATCACTGGCGCAAGGAGTGACCACATGTACTGTATGTGATTTGCATACATGCAGTTGATGCGCACGTACCAGGGCCTTGGGGTACTCGGCACTGAGCCCATGGAAGTCTATGGGGGACGTCACGGGTAGCCAGCTCGGTCCGTGCCCTGGGCGCTCACCGAAATGTGGGATATTTACAGGGGATGATGGAAATGTTCGTGTAAGTTGTCGTGACGCCACTTGTAGTATCTGGTCAGAGGGACCAGCGCTGCTGTGCACATACTCTGGAAGGGATGATGTTGGGCAGCTAGATGGTAGGTCTTCTACAAGTAAGACGGTGTCCTTCCAGGGCGGATAGAAATATGAGGATGCAGGACAGATGGGGATCCCGCCGTCAGAGACAATAAGGGAGTCACACACAAAAGTCAGTTTGGTACCTTTACTGCAGGAATGGCAGGTACTCCCCGGAGCACGGCAGGGCGAAGGATGTACGTCCGGATTCCTCCACTGGTAGGTGTATGGCCTCCTGTTCTCTGTCGTTATTTAATGAAGTCCTGACCTGCTTGTAGCTAGGTCTAACTCAGTCTCTGTTCTGTACCTGAAAAACTGGGTCTGAACTGAAAAAGTAAGTTGATGTGTATGCAAAATGTAAATGCATATTAAACACATGACCATTATACAGAGAAAACAAAAAACAAGAAACAAATATCCTAAAATAAAATAAAATAAAAAATATATTGCAAAACATGCATGAGGTTGTAATAATAATAATAATAAGGGTATTTGGTAAACATAATTTTGATCAAAAGAATGTACAAGCCATCCCGCCACGTCAAGGCAACCCTTTGTGGGACAGTCCTAACTCTAGTATTAAAAACCTTTCCACCTGTCAAGTGACTAATGTGAACAAGGACAGAGAGACTGAACCCACCAGTAAAAGCATAGGCCAGACAGGAAGGATTTTTCAGCTCAGAAGCAGGGCGGTCACACCCTTATATGCACAAGATGCACTAAGAACTAAATGAAAAACTGGGTCTGAACTGAAAAAGTAAGTTGATGTGTATGCAAAATGTAAATGCATATTAAACACATGACCATTATACAGAGAAAACAAAAAACAAGAAACAAATATCCTAAAATAAAATAAAATAAAAAATATATTGCAAAACATGCATGAGGTTGTAATAATAATAATAATAAGGGTATTTGGTAAACATAATTTTGATCAAAAGAATGTACAAGCCATCCCGCCACGTCAAGGCAACCCTTTGTGGGACAGTCCTAACTCTAGTATTAAAAACCTTTCCACCTGTCAAGTGACTAATGTGAACAAGGACAGAGAGACTGAACCCACCAGTAAAAGCATAGGCCAGACAGGAAGGATTTTTTAGCTCAGAAGCAGGGCGGTCACACCCTTATATGCACAAGATGCACTAAGAACTAAATGAAAAACTGGGTCTGAACTGAAAAAGTAAGTTGATGTGTATGCAAAATGTAAATGCATATTAAACACATGACCATTATACAGAGAAAACAAAAAACAAGAAACAAATATCCTAAAATAAAATAAAATAAAAAATATATTGCAAAACATGCATGAAGTTGTAATAATAATAATAATAAGGATATTTGGTAAACATAATTTTGATCAAAAGAATGTACAAGCCATCCCGCCACGTCAAGGCAACCCTCCTGGGACTTGTAGTCCTCCAGGAACTCCGGTGTTCTCCTAAAAGGTCGTAGAGATCCTTATAGGCTCGGGACCCGGCGTCCGGTATTCGTTGCTGGGGGGAAAGCTATTAATGCTTACTGGCCCCTCCAATTCCACTTGCTTTCGGCCTACCTGGGTCCTATAAAGATCACACACGCTGGCAGTTAATGTGCTGCCTCTTCGCCGCTCTCTTAAGCGTCGTCACGCTTCCTCCTGAGCTACACTTCGGCTTCAGCTCTGACTAGGATCAATCAATCTTCGTCTGTTTTTAGCTCTGACTGAGCTCTGACAGGAATCCTCTCACTCTCGTGTCCTGAGGAGAACTCATCTGTCCCTCACAGCTTGTCTGAGGTAACTGCTGTTCTGATCTGTCTGAGGTAAAACTGGAACTAACTGTTTTTTTTATGTGCCTAACACACAGCTCCCTCTACTGGTCTCTTAGGTAAGCTGAGATGTGTGTGTGTATAGTGACCTCTAGTGGGATCTTCCTTTAGTACATCCTTCTGGAAGATATGGATCTAGTCACAGCTGGGCTCCACATTCCCCCTTAGTAGAATTCAGCACTCCGGGGCTGAAATACAAAAACAGGTAACAGAACAATAACATATAAAAACAATTCTTCCTTTACGGAGGTAAGGCACTCTTGAACCGTTGCATAAACAAAACTGATCAATTATGTACAATGAGGGATTGAGGAACTTTGAGCAACCATAAAAGTCCCAGTCTCTTTTGGAAAGGATGCTCAAATAGGGGTGAGAAAACAAGTAGAAAATAATGTCCATTCCTCTTGTTCCAAGATGATAAGGGAAAACAGGTCAATAAATACTGGTATATACATTATAAGCAAACATATGTACATTTATATATAATGACTTTAAACAATTATTTACATTTGCCAGAGGTTAAACTAATCTCTGAACCTAGCAGGGATGTGTCCTTTTGTGCTACGTTCGGATCTGCGTGGTGCAATGACCTGTGGGGTAGCACTTTCCCTGTTTGTGCTATGTGAGAGTGAATTATAGAATTGTCTCAACCTCCCTACTGGGCTGGCAAGCACACTGTAAACTGAGTGAACCGGTGCAACTTCTACAGGGGATCCTTCTTCCTGAGGCTCAGTTTCTTGGGATTCTGCTTCTTGTGGTGCTGCTTCTCGTGGTTCCACTGGTTGAGGTTCTTCCGGAACAGGTCCTTCTGAAACTGACTCTACTGGCACAATTGGTGCAATTGGATTTAGAGATTCTTCTTGCGGTTGATAAAATTGAAGCACGGGAATGATTACAGCTTCTCCAATTATGGGCCAATCTGCGGGGAAATCTCCCAAGTCTGTATGTATAACTGCTTCATCACTCTTTTCCTGATTGACAACAGGTTCTTCCTCACGGAGCTTTAATGGGTCCGGACACAACTTTAGATGGTCTCTAGACACAGTTGCAGTTGTTTTTCCTCCATCCTTGCTTATTATGCACGTTTTCTTGTTATCAAACCTTGAACTTTGTATGATGTAGGGCTCTCTTTCCCACTGATCATCGAGTTTGTGTAGCCTCCTTTTTCTTTTCAGTACGATTTCACCAGGTGCGAAAGGTTCAGCTGGCGCACTTTTATTGTAGCGATCTGCTTGTTTATCCCTTCCTCGATTGAGACTTTCCTCAACACAGGCCTGTACTTTTCTGTACTGTTCCTGTCTGTTTGTGTTCCAGTCTCCAGTAGTTACATCCGCTTCCGGTTCCACAACTTCAAGCTCTAGATCCATGGGCAGCTTTCCTGGTCTTGCCCGCATGAGATAGGCTGGGGTGCAGTTGGTGGAACTCACCGGTATATGGTTGTACATGTCTACCAGGTCAGGTAACAAGTCTGGCCACCGATTTCTTTCTTCCAGTGGTACAGTTTTCAGTAAGTCAATAACGATGTGATTCATCTTTTCACAAAGTCCATTGGTTTGGGGGTGGTACGGTGTAGTTCTTATCTTTTTACACCCGTACAGGTGACAGAACTCTTTGAATAGTTCGGCCTCAAAGGCTGGGCCTTGATCAGTTAGCACCTGCTCAGGATAACCGTGTGGTCTGCAGAAACTTGCTTGGAAGGTCTTTGCTGCTGTCTCTACTGTCAGATCTTTAACAGGGGCGACCACCAGGAATTTGGAGTAATGATCCACCATAGTCAGGGCATAGGAATATCCTGACCGGCTGGGTGACAACTTCACATGGTCCAGGGCCACGATTTCCAAAGGGCGAGTCGTCTGGATGGGCTGCAGGGGTGCCTTCTGACTTCTGTAGTCTTTTCGTCTGAGGCCACAGGGTCCACAATTCCGGCACCACTTCTCGATGGAGCTGCGCATCCCTACCCAGTAGAACCGACACTTCAACAGGGTCTCCAGCTTTTTCCAGCCAAAGTGTCCCGCTTGATCGTGGTAGGCTTCTAACACCATCTGGATGTCTGCTCTGGGAACTACTATCTGCCAAACCTTTTCATGGGTCCTCGGGTTGAAGTATCTCCTGCACAACTTCTCACGGTAGATGAACAACCGGCTTCTTTCATTCCACAGCTGGCTTGCTGGTAGAGGTGCGTCTTTCTCCAAGGAGGAACCTTCCTGGGTTATCAGCTCCTTGATACGGCTGACCACTGGATCGCTGTCCTGAGTCTCTTTCCAGCTGTGGTGAGGTAAAGGATTCAACGTCTTACTACACGATCTCCTGCTGGCTTGTTGCTCGTAGATCACCCCATTCCGGTGAAAGGCAGGTAGTTCAATCTCTTCCAGATCATCCACTTCCTCTTCAGTGTCTGATTCATGAGGCATCCTGGACAGGGCATCAGCATTGGCATTCTTGCGGCCCGCCCGGTACTTAATTGTGAATTGATAATTTGACAGTCGAGCCACCCATCGTTGTTCCATGGCTCCCAGCTTGGCTGTTTCAAGATGCGTCAAGGGGTTGTTGTCAGTGTAGGCAGTGAACTTGTTGGAGGCCAAGTAGTGTTTAAACCTCTCCGTGATGGCCCAGACCAGTACCAGGAACTCCAACTTGAAGCTGCTATAGTTCTCTGGGTTCCTTTCGGTCGGGCGGAGCTTCCTGCTAGCATAGGCGATGACTTTCTCCAGGCCATTTTGCTTCTGACTGAGGACTGCTCCCAATCCTTCGTTGCTGGCATCTGTATACAACAGGAACGGCTGGCTGTAGTCAGGGTAAGCTAGGATCTCATCACCTGTCAGGATCTCCTTCATTTCCTTGAATGCTTCTGCCTGTTCTTTACCCCAATGGAATTGAGAATTTCTGCCTTTGAGGGACTGACCCACCAGGAGGTCTTGCAGAGGAGCTGCTTTCTTAGTGTAATCTTTTACAAACCTCTGGTAGTATCCTGTCAGTCCTAGGAACTGTCGCACCTCCTTGAGATTTTTCGGCTCCGGCCATTTCTGGATAGCGGTGACCTTCTCAGGATCTGGCGCTACTCCTTCAGAGCTGACGATATGTCCCAGATACTGTACTTTTTGTTTGAGCAGGTGGCACTTAGAAGGCTTCAATTTCATCCCATACTTGGACAGTGACTCAAATACCTCCGCCAGTTGCTTCAAATGGTCTTCATACGTTTTGGAGTACACGATGACGTCGTCCAGGTACAGCAACACAGTTTCGAAGTTGAGATGTCCCAGGCAGCTCTCCATTACTCTCTGGAACGTGCCAGGAGCACTGCTGAGTCCAAACGGCATTCTGTCAAACTCACAGAGCCCCATCGGGGTGGTGAAAGCCGTCTTCTCCCGATCCTCCTCAGCCACAGCTACTTGCCAGTACCCACTAGTGAGGTCAAGGGTGGAGAAGTAGTTAGCAGTTTTTAGTGCAGCTAAAGATTCCTCAATGCGTGGTAAAGGGTATGCATCTTTATGTGTAATACGATTTACTTGTCTGTAATCTACACACATTCGCATGCTTCCATCCTTTTTCCTAACTAAGACTAGAGGTGCTGCCCAGGGACTGCAACTATCCCTTATCACCCCTGCTTCTTTCATATCATGCAACATTTCCTTGGCTTTCTCGTAATGTGCTGGTGGTATAGGCCTGTACCGTTCTTTGATGGGAGGATGATTGCCTGTGGGGATGTGATGTTGAACCCCTTTAATTGTCCCAAAGTCGAGTGGGTGTTTGCTGAATACCTGAGCATACTCCTGAACTTCTCTGTATACTCCTTGTTTCTGGTGGGCTGGAGTGGTGTCTGTCCCAACATGGAGCTGCTGACACCAATCCTCCACCTGGGTGGTCGGACCGTTATCCTCCACTGGTTGTGGGGAGGTTAAGGGCTCCGCCGGGTGAATGGAGTTATTATCCACAGCATGTAACTTAGCAACAGTGGCATAACGCGGTAGTTTGACTTCATCTTCTCCCCAGTTGAGAAGACGCACTGGCACCCTCCCATTATGTACATCCACTACCCCTCTGGCAGTCAAGAGTGTAGGTCTGTGCTCTGAACAATGGGGGTCTACTACTGCTTGGTAGTTCTGTCCTCTCAGACCTATTGCTGCTCTACACCAAATAAGCATTTCACTCATAGGGGGTATCACAATGGGGTTCGGGTCTGTTACCCGTACATTACCAATCTCACCACCGGTCAGTTTCACTTGCTGCTGGCACATCAGGGTTCGGATCTCCTTCCGGATCTCTCCCTTTTGCTTTGGTCTGGCGATTTCAGCAAGCTGTTGGAGTAAAAACACAACCTCCTCCAAACAGTTACTAATAATGTTAGTGCCTAAGACCACATTCAACCCATTTTCTTCATTAATAGTCTTTACTACAAGAAGTCCCTGATTCTTCAGCTCCACTCTCCCCACTTTCACGTCTACATCTTTAGCCCCCCGTAATTCAAGAGGGAGACCATTAGAGGCGTATACAGCAAAGTCAGGGTTTGGGGGTTGGAGACTGCCACTGGACCAGTACTTGTTGTAGAGAACATCGGGTATAATGGTTACCTGGGATCCAGTGTCCAGCAGGGCAGGGATTGCGATCCCGTCCAGTATGATGGACAGGTATGGTCTTCCTCCCACAAACCTGCGGTTCCAGTCTGAGGGGCCTGAGGAGTCTATTCCTGGGTGTTGGCCCTCGGACCCAGGATTTGCTCGTTTAAAGGACACAGACGTGCTGGGTGACCTTCCTTGTGGCAGCGGTAGCAGATGATCTCTCGGCGAGGAGGATGCTGGTCGCGGGTCCTTCCTGGGGGTGGCGTTGTCCTCCTCCGGCGGGGCGACGTCCTCCCTCTCCTCCGGCGCATCCAAGGGACATCCTCCGGGCAGTCAGCCAGCAAGATCTTTCCTTCTTCTTTCGTCGGCAATTGCAGGGCACTCATTACAGTGGCCAGGTTTTTGGTCAGCTGGCGCACTTCTGAGCGCAGACAGTCCAGCTCAGTAGGGGCGCCTCCTGCGTTTTGGCTTCTGCAACCAGCGGGGAAAAGGTGGATGCTGCTGGCTTTAGGGTGGTTTCACTCGGGTGACACTGGGTTGCCATCTCGGGTGTTTCCAGAGGTCGCAGTCCTTTTATAGCCATATCCTTAAGGGCGTCAAAGGTAGCATCAGGATGATCCAAGGACCACCAGTGCACAGTCCTGCCTTCCGCTTGGGACCTCAATCCCCATACAAATTGTTCCTTTAACATTTTATTTTCGTCGGTGACACTTATAGGGTTAACTTGTTTAAGAGCTCGCAGGGCCCCTTGTAGCCGGCAAGCATAGTCCCTAATGCTGTCATCTGATTTCTGGGAACATTGATAAAAACTCATCCGGAGATCTGTTTCAGTTGCGGTCCTCAAAGATGGTCTGTAGCTTTAAGAAAATTGCATGCACTGACTCCTGGTCTGCAGCTGTCCAAGTCTCTACCTCTCTCTCAGCAGCACCAGTTAATTGTCCCACTACTACTGCAGCTCTTTGCTTTTCTGTCATAGGATACATGTCCATTATGCTGCATATTTTTCGCTTGAACCCTGACAGGGTGTCTGGCTTGCCGCTGTACTGAGGGAGCCACTTTGCTCCAGGCATGTATGGCAGCGTTAGCGGTACTATTGGGACCACAGGACCAGGTGAGGGGCCCACATTTCCATCCTGCGCTGCAGCGCCAAGTGGTAAGTCATTGGGGTCGTCGGCCTGGGCCGCGCTGTCGGCTTGCTGCTGTGACTAGTGTTGAGCGATACGATAATGCAAATATCGGCTATCTGCCGATATTAGCTCTATCGGCCTTTCGATAATTCGTTTCGATATTTTCGTCTTATCGAATACCGGAATCGGATTTGTCACTGTCACTGTCTGTGTCCGTCGGTCGGGTCTGTCACTGTCAGTGTCCGTCGGTCGGGTCTGTCAGGAGTCAGCGGCACTTACCTGGCAGAAGATCTCCGGCGGTCACATCCCGGACTGCTTAATGGCTGCCATCCTCTTCTCCCCGGCGGTCACATGCAGTTTCTCGCGATAACTGCAGTGACTGCTGGGTAATCCCGGCCGTAAAGCAGTCAGTCCGATGACGTCACCACCGGGGAACCAGGTAATCAGCTGTGCTGCGTCGCGATGACAGGCTCTGCCTGTCATTGCGATGTAGCAGAGCTGGATCGTCGTGGGACAATCGTTACTATGGACTGCGTCGGACAGGTGGTATACTGTTGGTTTGTTTTTTTTCTTTTTTACAGGAGATCGATGGCGTCGCAAGAATGAGAGTACAATAAAAGAAATGAAAACTGTGTTGTCTCTTTTATTTCATTAAAATACTTTTTTCTTGCTTTGTCTTTTTTTTATGCATTTAATAACTTTGGGATTAATAATGGATCGGTGTCTTATTGACACCTCTCCATTATTAACCGGGCTTATTGTCACCGTGCAATCAACGGTGACATTAACCCCTTATTACCCCGCTTGCCACCGCTACAGGGCAAGTGGGAAGAGCCGGGTAAAGTGCCACAATTGGCACATCTTTTGATGCGCCAAATGTGGGGCTGCTGTAGCCTGGTATTATCAGGCTGTTGAGGGCCAAAATCCATGGGCCTTGACAGTCTTTTAATACCAGGCCGCAGCAGTCTGCATTTTACTTGGCTGGTTAACAAAAATAGGGGGACCCCTACGCCGTTTTTTTTTCAAGGGGATCCCCTATTTTTGTTAACCAGCCAAGCTAAGCAGACTGCTGTGGCCTGGTATTATTAGGCTTGCAAGGTCCATGGATATTGGATCCTTACCAGCCTGAAAAACCAGGCCTCAGCGGTCTGCTTCATCTGGCTGGTTAACAAAAATAGGGGGGACCCCACGCCAATTTTTTTCGAGGGGATCCCCTATTTTTGTTAATCAGCCAAGATATGCAGACTGCTGTGGCCTGGTATTATCAGGCTGGCAAGGTCCATGGATCTTGGCTCCTTAACAGCCTGAAAATCCAGGCCTCAGCGGTCTGCTTCATCTGGCTGGTTAACAAAAATAGGGGGGACCCCACGCCATTTTTTTTTCAAAGGGAACCCCTATTTTTGTTAACCAGTTCCCTCTGACGTCACTGATTGTGTCCCTGGCTGACCTGAAGTGAAAGTGGAAAGCAATCAATTAAGCTTTCCACTTCCTCTCCTGTCAGCCAGGAGAGGAACTCATTCATTTGGGGGTTTACTGTGAGGCTGCAGCATTAGCTGCGGTCCCTGCAGTAAACATTAACCCTTTCTGAAGGATTACACCGTGGGACCTGACTGTACATCGGATTGGTAAGAATAATTTTGCTTTATTATTTTATTTTTATTACAGGAAATGGTTTTAGCAGGAAAATAAAATATGGTCAAAAACTGTGTGATTATTTCATTAAACTTCTTTTTTATTAAAGTGTGTGTGTTTGATTTTTCTTTCATACAATAGGATTAATAATTGATAGTTGTCTAATTGACAGCTCTCAATTATTAACCTGGCTTAAAGTGACCTTTCAATTGCAAGGTCATTTTAACCCCTTATTAACCCATTCGCCACCGCTACAGGGCAATGGGAATAGACGGGCAAAGTGCCAGAAAGGGCAAATCTAATTAGAGATTTGCCCTTTCTGGGGTGTCTGGGGGCACGATGTTAGTAGCCGGGGGGGGGCCAAAAATAATGGTCCCTCTCTGGGCTATTATTATCTGCCCCCACTCACTGGCTTTGTCTGCCTGGTTGCGAAAATAGGGCGGGAGCCCACGCATTTTTTTTCAGCAATTTTACACCTCATATATATATATACATGTCATTAAATTTGTGACAATATATATATATTTATATTTATAGTTCATACACTTCTACATAGTATAATAGCCGCTAATTCAATTGCCGGCTTTTGTGAAAATGCAGAACCCGACATGAAATGACACTTGGTTTACATAGAGTTAACCATGTCTTTTCATGTAGTTTGATATCTGATTTGCACAAACAATTACATGAGTGTAAGTGTGCAAAATTTCACACCTGTAGGGGTTAATTAAAGGTGTAAATTCGTAGCAAAAAAGTCCGTTTTTTTTACAACGAATTTACACCTTTAGTTAACCCCTACAGGTGTGAAATTTTGCACACATAGACTGATGTAATTGTTTGTGCAAATCAGATTGCAAACGACATGAAAAGACATGGTTAACCCTATGTACACCAAGTGTCATTTCATGTCGGGTGCTTCTGTCTTTTCACAGAAGCCGGCTTTACCCGGCAATTGAATCAGAGGATATTTTACTATGTAGAAGTGTATAAACTATACATATATGTATATATATATAGTCACAATGACATGTATATATATATATATATATATATATATATATATTCTATGTGTGTATATTTAGTGTTTACAAGGAAATAAAGTTTTTTTTTAGTTTCGATATTTTGTTCCCATAGACTTACATGGGACTTCCGCTATCGAAATCGGATATCGACGATATTTAGTGATATCGGCGATACAATTTCGATACGATATTTTTAGATATCGAGCAATATCGCTCAACACTAGCTGTGACATATCTGCGCCCCCTTAGTTAATCGTAGCCTACCTTCTCTGAAGGCTGCAGCTCTGCCGGCACAGCGGTGGAGAGAAGACCTGTGTCGCTGGCGCTCTGACGTCAGGGTGTTCACTGAAGCTCTCCACAGGACCTGCCTTCCGCGTCAGCGCTGGGGGCGTGTTCAGGACTCAGCGCCTTTTTCAGGTACGCCCACTAATTTTCGCGCCACTAGGTGAGTGCACGCCCACCTTCTTCACCAGCGCCTCAGGGCGCGAATATGGCAATAAAATGGCGGTTGTTGTTTTACAAAAATGGCAATACAGTCTCTGATGATTTTTGGCAGTTCTCAAGCACAAAAACAGTTCAAATTAGGCACACAGGACTCGCGTTTCACGAGCTTCAGAATCCTGTTCGTGACGCCAAGTTAAGATGATGCGCACGTACCAGGGCCTTGGGGTACTCGGCACCGAGCCCATGGAAGTCTATGGGGGACGTCACGGGTAGCCAGCTCGGTCCGTGCCCTGGGCGCTCACCAAAATGTGGATAATTACAGGGGATGATGGAAATGTTCGTATAAGTTGTCGTGACGCCACTTGTAGTATCTGGTGAGAGGGACCAGCACTGCTGTGCACATACTCTGGAAGGGATGATGTTGGGCAGCTAGATGGTAG
This sequence comes from Oophaga sylvatica, assembly GCA_033576555.1. Lineage (NCBI taxonomy): Eukaryota > Metazoa > Chordata > Amphibia > Anura > Dendrobatidae > Oophaga > Oophaga sylvatica. Next base: position 866,539,821 of record JARQOD010000001.1, read on the forward strand.
GTCTTCTACAAGTAAGACGGTGTCCTTCCAGGATGGATAGAAATATGAGGATGCAGGACAGATGGGGATCCCGCCGTCAGAGACAATAAGGGAGTCACACACAAAAGTCAGTTTGGTACCTTTACTGCAGGAATGGCAGGTACTCCCCGGAGCTCGGCAGGGCGAAGGATGTACGTCCGGATTCCTCCACTGGTAGGTGTATGGCCTCCTGCTCTCTGTCGTTATTTAATGAAGTCCTGACCTGCTTGTAGCTAGGTCTAACTCAGTCTCTGTTCTGTACCTGGCTGACTTGGTGGGGGACCTTCTCTATGGCAGAACAGGGTCTTTTTATCGCTGATCAGGCAGACTCTGTTCCCCTGATCCTGTACGTGTCAACTCTGTGGTACTCCTGGGACTTGTAGTCCTCCAGGAACTCCGGTGTTCTCCTAAAAGGTCGTAGAGATCCTTATAGACTCGGGACCCGGCGTCCGGTATTCGTTGCTGGGGGGAAAGCTATTAATGCTTACTGGCCCCTCCAATTCCACTTGCTTTCGGCCTACCTGGGTCCTATAAAGATCACACACGCTGGCAGTTAATGTGCTGCCTCTTTGCCGCTCTCTTAAGCGTCGGCACGCTTCCTCCTGAGCTACACTTCGGCTTCAGCTCTGACTAGGATCAATCAATCTCCGTCTGTTTTTAGCTCTGACTGAGCTCTGACAGGAATCCTCTCACTCTCGTGTCCTGAGGAGAACTCATCTGTCCCTCACAGCTTGTCTGAGGTAACTGCTGTTCTGATCTGTCTGAGGTAAAACTGGAACTAACTGTTTTTTTTATGTGCCTAACACACAGCTTCCTCTACTGGTCTCTTAGGTAAGCTGAGATGTGTGTGTGTATAGTGACCTCTAGTGGGATCTTCCTTTAGTACATCCTTCTGGAAGATATGGATCCAGTCACAGCTGGGCTCCACACAGTCACGTGCCATCTAAAAGGGTGCGGTCTCACTCAATAAAAGTGTATTTATTCCTTAAACACTAAAAAGCAGACCGGTAGAACCATGGTTGTTTCAGAAATAAAAATCTGAAATCAGTGTCAGTCAGAAACAGTGTGCTTTCTTGTCATAAGCAACTGTACTGAGCTTTTGCATTTTGTGTGCAATCCATTTTTTTTTAAGAAGAATTAAATGTTTTGACAATGTTTTGACAATTTGACAACATAACATGCTACACTTACTACAGCCTGCTGCCACATTTTTCTTTTTGCATTTGTATCTACATACAGGGCCGTATTTGGGGTTCATGCAGCCCTAGACATTTTAAGTAGTCACACCCTCTTCTGGTAAATTAGATTAAAAGTGCCCATAACTTTTGATAGTAGTTAATGCCTTTGGACACATTAGCATAATGTTAGCCAAATTCACTGATGTCAATCAACAGTCTAATGTGTATGGGGACCCCTGACATATGGTAGATAAGGATCTGGCTTGTCCCATTTTTGACTGCAGCTCCTCTTTGTTCTCTAAGATATAAGCCACACAAGAGATGTCTGGCAGTGACTTTTCATAGAGAACACAAGGGCACTCGTCAGAGTCGATCTAACAAATTAAGAATTAGTACCTCTACATTACTGCACAATTATAACGACCAACAGTACATGCATACATCACCAGAACCACCATCTGTACATGAATACATCTCAACAACTACCATCAGTGAATGAATGCGGGACAAACGCCATCATCAGTACCTGAATACAGAGCCAGAATTATCATTTAGTATATCAACACCACAGTACCAAGCGATATACAATTGTGTTGCATGAACTTAAAACTCCCAGTATGTCCTTAACAAAGGTAATGAGATGATGGGCGTTGTTGTTACCAGCTACCATCAGACTGTGGACTACAAAGAAACCAAAGAACTATTTACACATAGGCAGTAACACTATAAAACTTTTAAAGAACAACTTAACTTTTGGAAGATATCTTACATGGTTTAGGCCCTTTAAATCTGAGCAGATTGTTGTAGTTCTTGGTCCTGATACCTCATTGATCTCTCAACAGACCTCTTAGAAGTACACAGCTCAGAAATCAGGAGCTCAGAGAAAGCCTATGAGTTTCTACTGTATCTGCACTTCTCTATGTTCACTCGTATCTTCTGAGCTCTGCACATCTAAAAGTTAATTTAAATGTTTGGTGGAGGTCTCAGAATTTGGTCCCTTACCAATTTGCTCATAATTAAAGGCCCCAAAATATGTAAAACTTTTCCAAAAAATTTTGTTACATTATAAAAAATATTTACACTGCACGATAATTGGTTCCAAACTATTGGCCTATCTAAACAGGCTATCAATCACCCGATGCACAAGCAAAGCATTAGTTTATCTGAAGAATTACTTCTCAGCTAAGAGGATAATATTACCGCTGACAGAGACACTATCAGTTTAAGTCAGTGTTCTACGCTGATTTGGTTTGCCTATTCAAAATTAACTAAGAGGGATAATATTGGGACCATTTTTTCATTTTAAAACATGAAAAGACTGTCAGTGAGCCGTATTTTTAAATGGGATATTAGTTACTATTGTGTTATTGTTCGAGTTCCCGCTGCTGCACAAGGGGAGTCTCAAACCCGTCCCGCTGCGGTCTCCCATTTATCTCCGCCACAGTGGAGCCTGCTCAGCAGAGACGTCGGTCCAGGCGTCTTGCCCACTCCTCTACTGTGCAGTAACTTGCTGCTGCCTTCCTGGATCTGCTATTGTAGCCAGTGCTGGAGCAGCCGTCTTTGAGACAAAGTCCTGCGTTTTCCCTTCTGAGCATGCCCAGAGTGAGATCTCTCATTGGAGATCAGGGGTCACATGTTCAGGTGCTGCAGCGGCTCCTATTGGTCCGCCAGGAAGGTCATGTAGCTACGTGTGTTTGTAACAGCTTCTCATTGGTCCTTGTTCCTGGAAGGTCCTGTAGCTGTTGCTATAAAAGGGTAGCATGGCTGGGCCGCCATGCGCTAATATCAACCATTGTATGCTATGCGCCAGTGTGATCATGCGTATGTGTGGTTAGGGACCCGGCTGAAATAAGCCACTAGAATACCGACTTAATCGGTGAGGAGTTTGGTATGGTAGCTGGCCAGGGTCGGTGTCCTAGATGCCCTAGATTACCGGCGTAACCGGTGAGGAGTTTTGATTGCCGTATTCAGGGTCTGGCGTTCAGACGCCATAGATTGCTGGTGACTCCCGCGAGGACATTAGCACATGATCACACGTTATGTACGCTTAGCACTTAACTGTGTACCTGAGAGCCTGACAGGACACAGCACTTTTCCTCAGCGGCCCTGTGACGTAACAGGGTTTGCTTTCGACGCTAGACAGCGCCCTAGCGTTTTACTTTGCGGCTCACTAAAGCTAAGTGAGTTCGCACCTATCGCCATATAGCGCTGTGGCATTTCCATTAGCGGCTCTGGGTATTAACAGAGTTCGCACTTACTGCCACAACGCGCTACGGCGTTTATTTTAGTGACTCTGTGGGATAACAGAGTTCGCTACTTTCGCCATTTTACTAGCAGCAGGTTCCGCCTGCACGGTGGACCCCGGGCTGCGAACGCACCTCTCTACCTCATATATTTGGTGCGTTCCGCAGACCCTAACATAATATTAGCGCCAGGGTCTGGCTGGTAAAATGGCGGATGACCAGCGTCTACTACGGGACATCCAGCAGCTGGAGGGTAGGTTGGCGGCTCTTGAGTGCACAACCTCAGCTGTGGATGTTACCGCAGTCGCTGTTCAGGCTGCTAGCGTGGCTGCAGCCAGTGTGTCCACTGCCACCTCTGCCCCCACAATATCCCACCTCCCGCTTCCAGACAAGTTTGCTGGTGACAGCAAGCAATGTCGGGGATTCGTGAGTCAGTGCTCTATACAACTCGAGCTTCTGGCTGCACGTTTCCCCACGGATCGGGCACAAGTGGGCTTTATAATTTCGCTTCTGTCAGGCAGAGCATTGGAGTGGGCCACCCCGCTGTGGGAGCGTGACGACCGTGTGGTGCGGAGTGCTCCTCGTTTTCTGGAGGCTCTAAAAAAGGTCTTTTTAGGACCTCAGGTCACCCTTGATACGTTGCTACAACTGCTGGCATTGGCACAGGGTTCGTCTTTGGTCAGTCTGTTTTCCGTCCAGTTTCGGACTCTGGCCTCAGAGCTAGACTGGTCGGATAAAGTACTCATTCCAGTCTACTGGCGAGGACTGACTGATCATGTTAAAGATGCTTTGGCTACCAGGGAGATTCCCGCCACACTGGAGAAGCTTATCGCCATATCTACCCGCATCGACCTCCGTTTTCACGAGCGGAGGTTGGAGCGGTCCCAGTGTAGGCAGAGGTTCCGGCTGGCTCCCACCTTCGCCAGACCTCTGGAATCTTCCAGCCAGGCGCCCGACTCCCATGAGGCCATGGAGGTTTCTCGAGCGGGACCTAAGTCCCAGGCCGCTCGAGTACCCGTGGTCTGTAACATCTGCCAGCAGTTAGGACACTATGCCAACAAATGTCCACAGCGGTCGGGAAAACGGTCGCGTCTGGTGACCTTGGGGGGAGGTTCACTAGACACTGCGCATTTTCCACCAAGTTGTCCTTTAAAGGGACAATTACAGTAGGTCCATCCATGCTCTCCGCTGAGCTCTGTGTGGATTCCGGAGCCGAGGGGAATTTCATGTCCTCTGCATTTGCTCTCCGCCACACTATACCTCTGGTGATGCTCGGCCAACCGGTGACTGTGCGAGTAGTGAATGGATCAACTCTGCCCTCCCAAATCACCCACCAGACGATCCCTCTCACTTTATCTATGTCCCCGTCCCATCAGGAGAGTATTTCTTTTCTTGTCCTGCCCGAGGGAATAGACGAGGTGTTGCTGGGAGTACCTTGGCTCCGTTACCACTCTCCCCATATTGAGTGGTCTCTGGGAGGATACTGGGTTGGGGTGATTCATGTAGAGGCAGGTGTATCAGGGAGTGCGTTCAGGTCACCACCACAGAGATACCCGTAGATCTCACTTCTCTTCCTCAGTGCTATTGGGCATATGCAGACGTTTTCTCCAAGAAGCGGCGGAGACTCTTCCACCTCATCGCCCCTACGACTGTTCTATTAATCTCTTGCCTGGAGCAGAACCTCCTCGGGGGAGAGTATACCCCCTCTCGCTCCCTGAGACGGAGGCCATGTCCCAGTACATTCAGGAGAATCTGGCAAGAGGGTTCATTAGGAAGTCGGTGTCACCAGCAGGGGCAGGGTTCTTCTTTGTGCAAAAGAAGAACGGAGAATTACGTCCATGCATTGACTACAGGGGTCTTAACGCCATCACCGTCAAGAATAAGTACCCATTGCCCCTAATCTCTGAGCTCTTTGATAGGCTCCGAGGAGCAAGAGTATTTACCAAGCTTGATCTACATGGTGCCTATAACCTAATTTGCATCTGTGAGGGGGACGAGTGGAAAACAGCTTTTAATACCAGGGATGGGCATTACGAATACCTGGTGATGCCCTTCGGGCTCTGTAATGCTCCCGCTGTTTTCCAAGACTTTGTCAATGATATCTTCCGGGATATGCTCTCCACCTCTGTGGTAGTCTATCTGGATGATATTCTCATCTTTTCACCAGATATAGACTCTCACCGGAGGGATGTCAACAAAGTCTTTGACCTCTTACGGGCAAACTCCCTCTATGCCAAGCTGGAGAAATGTGTGTTTGAGCAGGAGTCCTTACCATTTCTGGGCTATATCATCTCTGCCCAGGGATTGGCTATGGATCCTGCCAAACTACAGGCTGTAATGGACTGGCAAGAACCCCATTCTCTTAAAGCGGTGCAGTGCTTTATGGGGTTCATTAATTATTATCGCCAGTTCATTCCCCATTTCTCGACTTTGGTAGCTCCCTTGGTAGCCCTCACCAAGAAGGGAGCAAATCCCAAGTTGTGGTCTGAGGAGGTCTCCAAGGCGTTCTCTTCCATCAAGTCGCATTTTGCCAGTGCTCCCATATTACATCGCCCTGATGTTGATAAACCATTTGTTTTAGATGTGGACGCCTCTTCTGTTGGTGCTGGAGCAGTCCTATATCAAAAGGATGCTCAAGGTCGGAAGCATCCCTGCTTCTTCTTTTCTAAGGCCTTTACACCAGCAGAGAGGAATTATTCCATCGGGGACAGGGAGTTGCTGGCTATGAAATTGGCCTTCTCAGAGTGGAGACATCTTCTGGAGGGAGCTCGTTTTCCCTTCCAAGTCTTCACCGACCACAAGAACTTGGTATATTTGCAAACGGCTCAGCGGCTAAATTCTCGCCAGGCCAGATGGTCCCTATTCTTCTCTCGGTTCCATTTCACCCTCCATTTTCTCTCCGGTGAGAAGAATGTTCGGGCCGATGCTCTCTCTCGCTCCTTAGTGTCATCAGAGGAGGAGGATGAGGAGCCTCGGCTTATTGTCCCTGAAGAAAGCCTGAGAACTGTAGCCCCGGTTTCGCTAGAGTCTGTGCCTCCGGGCAAGACTTTTGTGCCCACTAATTTGCGACCGGAGGTACTCTCTTGGGCACACTCGTCCAGGGTGGGTGGACACTTTGGGGCAAAGAGGACAACTGAGCTATTGGCGAGGACATACTGGTGGCCACATATGGTCCGTGACGTCAGGGAGTATGTTCAGGCATGTGTCTCCTGCGCCAGGAACAAGTCCCCTCGACAACGGCCAGCTGGGTTACTTTTTCCTTTGCCGGTGGCAGACAGGCCCTGGGAGATGGTCGGGATGGACTTTGTGGTGGGCTTACCCAAGTCTCGGGGTTGCACTATCATTTGGGTGATCACCGACCACTTCTCCAAAATGGTGCACTTAGTGCCGCTACCACGGTTACCTTCCGCACGGGCCTTGGCAGCATTATTTATTAGACACATCTTCCGTCTACACGGTATGCCAGACAAGATTGTCAGCGATCGAGGTCCCCAATTTGCGTCTCGGTTCTGGAGAGAGTTGTGTCATCTACTCTGCATTGAATTGAACCTCTCCTCTGCATATCATCCCGAGACGAATGGGTTGGTAGAGAGGGCCAACCAGACCTTGGTCACCTACTTGCGACATTTTGTCTCTGCCAGGCAGGATGACTGGGCATCCCTGCTTCCGTGGGCGGAGTTTGCGCTAAACAATGCTGTGGCTGACTCCACCGGACAGACCCCATTCCTCTTAAATTACGGCCAGCATCCGCGGGTACCGGTGCCCATGCCCATTGCTTCCGCTGACTCCAGGGTGGCAGACTGGGCTGTGGAGGCACGGGACATATGGGACCGCACCCAGGATGCCATTCAGGCTTCCAAGGAAAGGATGAGGTCTTCTGCCGATGCTCATCGGCGTCCCGCTCCGACATTTTCTCCTGGCGACCTAGTGTGGCTCTCCGCCCGAAACATCAGGCTACGGGTGGAATCCACTAAATTGGCACCCCGCTATTTGGTTCCCTTCAAGGTTCTCGAGCAGGTGAACCCTGTGGTTTACCGTTTGGCCCTTCCGCCTCGCCTTGGTATCTCCGACACCTTCCATGTATCCCTCCTAAAACCCGTGGTCATCTCCCGGTTGCCTGAGTCATCTGCCGGGACGTCGGATTCGTCTTCGGACGACTACGAGGTGAATGCCATTGTTGGGTGCAAGGTGGTACGAGGCAAAAAATTTTATTTGGTGGATTGGAGGGGTTATGGGCCTGAGGATAGGTCTTGGGAGCCTGCCGAGCATGTTTACGCTCCGCAGCTCATCGCTGCCTTTGAACGCAGCGAGGCCCAGAGAAGGGGGGGGCCCTAGGAGGGGGGTAATGTTAGGGTTTGAGTTCCCGCTGCTGCACAAGGGGAGTCTCGAACCCGTCCCGCTGCGGTCTCCCATTCATCTCCGGCCGCAGTGGAGCCTGCTCAGCAGAGACGTCAGTCCAGGCGTCTTGCCCACTCCTCTACTGTGCAGTGACTTGCTGCTGTCTTCTTGGATCTGCTATTGTAGCCAGTGCTGGAGCAGCCGTCTTTGAGACAAAGTCCTGCGTTTTCCCATCTGAGCATGCCCAGAGTGAGATCTCTCATTGGAGATCAGGGGTCACATGTTCAGGTGCTGCAGCGGCTCCTATTGGTCCGCCAGGAAGGTCATGTAGCTACGTGTGTTTGTAACAGCTTCTCATTGGTCCTTGTTCCTGGAAGGTCCTGTAGCTGTTGCTATAAAAGGGTAGCATGGCTGGGCCGCCATGCGCTAATATCAACCATTGTATGCTATGCGCCAGTGTGATCATGCGTATGTGTGGTTAGGGACCCGGCTGAAATAAGCCACTAGAATACCGACTTAATCGGTGAGGAGTTTGGTATGGTAGCTGGCCATGGTCGGTGTCCTAGATGCCCTAGATTACCGGCGTAACCGGTGAGGAGTTTTGATTGCCGTATTCAGGGTCTGGCGTTCAGACGCCATAGATTGCGGGTGACTCCCGTGAGGACATTAGCACATGATCACGCGTTATGTAAGCTTAGCACTTAACTGTGTACCTGAGAGCCTGACAGGACACAGCACTTTTCCTCAGCGGCCCTGTGACGTAACAGGGTTTGCTTTCGACGCTAGACAGCGCCCTAGCATTTTACTTTGCGTCTCACTGAAGCTAAGTGAGTTCGCACCTATCGCCATATAGCGCTGTGGCATTCCCGTTAGCGGCTCTGGCTTACTGCCACAACGTGCTACGGCGTTTATTTTAGCGACTCTGCGGGATAACAGAGTTCGCTACTTTCGCCATTTTACTAGCAGCAGGTTCCGCCTGCACGGTGGACCCGGGCTGCGAACGCACCTCTCTACCTCATATATTTGGTGCGTTCCGCAGACCCTAACATATTGCGTTACCATCTGTTTCTATAGTGAGGTCACTTTGACATTACTAAGTCTGTTTTTTTGTTAATGAGCTGAAATTGTGTTGGATACATTCATAATAGATACAATGTTACATATGTGTTTTCAGGACAATTGGAGTTTTTGAAGTATAGCAATTCATGATAAATCAATTTTCTGCTAATTCCATTTTTTGGAAAATTCCTTAGTTGCTGATATTTCACTTGAACTACACATCCTAGTTATCCTTTTTTAAATTAATAAAATAAATCATGTTTTTCTTGCAGACTGTAAATTAGGGCACATTTCTGATTGGTTTGACATGTTTACCTTAAACATATACGCATTATGATTATGATCCTGATTACAGTATTTTCAGACTATAAGACGCACTTTTTTCCCAAAAAATTTTTGGGAGAAAATAGGGTGTGTGTTATAGTCAGAAAGTGCTTACCAGGAGTGTAACTTTAGTAGAGGAGCGTGTGCACAACCCCGAATGTGATGCCAGAGTAGGTGCCCAAACCATAAGTAGTAAAGAAGAAACTCGGCACTCAACTTAAATTCATAAGTCAAGTTACACTCAACCATATATGCCACATATTGGTAAGCCCAAATTAATTATCACCTACTAAAGGGGGCTACATGTGGCCATGAAACCACTAGGACACATCAGAAAATGATACAGAAGTAGCCACCGAGGTGGTAAAAGATGTACACGTCCATTACAAAAAATCAAACTTTATTTTATTATTTTACACAAATTGTTAGACAATACATATAGGAGTATGGAAACTGGGGTATGGACACCCACAATGGATGCATACTACTTCACATAATTAAAATTGAAAAGGGGCACACCACCCCAAAGACCCTTGAATAATATATATACCAAAAGACATAAAATATACTACCAAATATCATTAATTAGAGACAGACTTAATGTATCAAAAAATTCTAACTTGGCCTTGGAACCGTCTATAGGTAATAAGAGGCAATATATAATTAATTTAATGATAACAGATCTGACACATCTCAAATCTGGACAAAGACAAAATTTAATTAGTGATGCATGGAAAGGTAATTAGAATCAAAACTACATTCATTGCCATAATGGCACGCACACTCCCCCTGACCCAGTAGTCACTTGTCACGTCGCACTTTAAGTAGTAGGTAAATACTTGTCATTTATTGATTGGCAGCATATTGTCCCTTTAGTGATGGGGCTATTTTGTATTACCTGGAGAATTTTTTCTATTTGGCCATTATGGCAGTTAATGTAGTTTCGATTCTAATGGATGGATTCCTCGAAGTCAGCCATGTAGCAATTGGCGTACGGGGTTGCCACGTTCGAGCCCATAGCAGTCCCACGGATCTGCAGAAAGAAGTCATCCTGGAACATGAAGAAGTTATGGGATAGTACCAGGGAGAGGAGGTCAACGCACATGTCTGTCTGAGCTGTACTAAAATTGGAGGCCATTAATAAACGCTTAACCGAGAGTATGCCTTGTTCATGGGGATGGAGGTATAAAAATCCCTAACATCAAAGGTAACAAGAATAGAATCTTCTGGTACTTGACCAATGGTTTTGATTATTTTAAGGAAGGCTCCTGTATCACAATGCAACAATGTACAAAAAGGAGACAGTATTCATCACACTTATATGGGTAATGCATATAAAATTCGAGGGTTTTTTTACCTGTGACACATCATTTGCGATATATGTCATTAAGTGTCCCTGTGGTCTCCTCTACATTGGGGAGACCACACAATCAGTAAAGGACCGGATATCCAAACATAAGTACACCATTTGCTGCAAAAACCTGATGCTTCCAATCCCACAACATTTCATCTCCCAAGGTCATACCATAACCCAGCTAAGGTTTCAAATCTTGGAACAAGTACCACAATCAAGAAGGGGTGGTGATCGGATTAGACAGCTCAAAAAACAGGAGGCCTACTGGATCCATACCCTGGATACACTTTCACCCAAAGGCCTAAATAGGGATTATGATCTGTTGTCCTTCATTTAATTCAGCCCTAATTTTAATTGTTCACTGATCCTGCCCGGTATATTAAGGCGATTTCATTGGTTTATCTATCATCTACTAAATCACATCCTATCTGTTTAGTGCACAAACTGTCTGTTTAGTATTGATTTATTTTTGCTGTGGATACCACGATTAGTCATCTTTTTGAATGACTATGTTCATAGTGCTATAAAATATTACTCATATCATCACTATTATCGCTATGCCTTTTATACATTAATTATATTTTTTTGTGATTATATTCAGTTCTGCATTATCCATTGTATGCCTTTAATTTTGCCCATTTGTACTTTGTACTAATTATGCTTCTCTCCGTCTTCCAGAGTCGTCTCTATTAAATATGATCGCCCTCACGCTATGGATGAGCCCATGCTTATCTCCTCTCACAACTCTATGACGGTGAACCACCACATGTCTTCACTCTCTCCGCCTCTCCTACTGAGCAGCACCGCCCACGGCACTGCTGGAACGCATCAAGCTATTCGCTGACACGCACGTCCATTACACATCCGGTGATGTCACATCCGGCATCTCACCTCTGCCGCCTGATAGGCCTATCTTATTGTTTGTCCCACCCTTTCCTCTTTTATTTCCGGGAGGTACAGCGATGACTGTGAGTGACTAGCGGTGGACACCGCGTCTACCACACGACCGCAATTTACCTTTACCCCGGTTCTTCATCTATTCAGGTTGGTGCATTTCTCCTTGATAGGATTACTCACTTATGGCCACTTTTTTTCATTATAGTCAGCACATGTTACCTTCACAGGCTGTTGTCTGCATCGGCGGTTTTTTCATAATCTCCCCAGCTAACTTGTCTGGCGAGCTGGTATGTATGGCTTTATCTTAATTTACCGAGTTACACCTCTACATTATTCATGTATATATTCACTCCTATTTTTATATTGTCACACAGTTCTTGCCTAATCTGAAACGGATCTGGTCCCCTTTTTTAAAACCCCTACTCTGATACCGGGGATGACTCACTTTCATTTATTATCGTACTTTTTGGGTTTTCATTACTTTGAATTCTTTTGCTTGTTTTCCCCTTTTTACTTCCACATTGTTTGGGGATATTTACAATTATGATTAGTTTTTTTTTATACTTTTTTTGAATCGAATGATTCTGATCCACTTCCCCAAATTTTTACGGACAAAAGGGTAAAAGATCATTCTTTCATTCAGGCAGGGCCCTTTTTTATGATTCGAAAGTTTATATTTGGATTTCTTTAAAACCTGCTTTTTTTATTTGCTATGTTTATCTTGCCCCCCACATATGTGTATATACTTTTTTTTCATTATTGATATAATGTTTTCTTTTTTTCTTATTGTAGTAACACGAAGGTCGGGGACAGAAAGTTGGGACCTTGTACTATTTCATTTGACTTCATTAAATATTCCACAGCAAAAAAGGGTGTGGTAGCCCCTGCTGGTTCGTATGCCTTCATTTTTAATAAATCCCCAAAAGTGTCACCAACAAAACACCCCCCACATCACAACACCTCCCCCATGCTTTTACGGGGGAACCGATGTAGAGCCACCTTTTACCTTTTCTCGTGCAAAGCTAATAAAGCAAAAAGGGTACTTGAAGAACCTAAATATAAAACATATTTTTAGTTGTTTCCACTTTTCTTAAAAGTTAATGTATAATTCCACATGTTTTAATTCAAATTTTCAAAAGCCCTAGGGGATTCTACAATTTTTAGTCATGAAAATACAGAAAAAATTTTTTTGAATGAGAAGGGGGTCCAAACTTTGGTCTGTACTGTTATGTCACGCGAAATTGGCAGCAGTGATGTTAAAAACCCAAAATATTTTTCCTCCAGCACTTATGTGTTTAAAAGGGGTTTTAAAGTTGCATACATGGGCTGGTTTTTATGGGCACCCATAGAGTGGGTGGGAGGGTGCTCCCAAATTCCCTCTGCAGAGCCGAAACCGGGATGTGAAAGACAGGGCCTGGGGTGATGTCATGGTCAGGTGATTACACATAGTCTGTCTTTAAAAAACCCGGTCTAAGAGTCAGTGGGGGTTGTATCTTTGGAGAGGAAGACCAACGTTGCTCCCGGGGAAGCTGAGGACTTGTGTCTACCTGAGGGGAATCCGCAGGAAGGCCTTTTGGATTTTTTCTTTGTTTCGTTTTTTTTCCATTTG
>JARQOD010000001.1:866552940-866604329 GCA_033576555.1 Oophaga sylvatica
ACAGGGTGGAGGCAGCAGGACTGTTTGGGGGTCACACAGCAGGGGAACCTGACATTATGAACCCCAAAAAAAGGAGAAAGTTTTAACTGTGCTAACAGATTTCCCCGAGAAACAACTGGGGGTGTTGTAACCAGGGTGAAAGAGAACAGGGTGGAGGCGCAGGACTGTTTGCCGTTCACACAGCAGGGGAACAGCTGACATTACTGAACCCCAGTAACACAGGAGCAAGTGTAGACTGTGCTAACAGCACTTCCGAGAAACAACTGGCGGTGTTGTAACCCAGGGATGAGAAGAGAACAGGTGGAGGCAGCAGGACTGTTTGCGTTCACACAGCAGGGGAACAGCTGACATTACTGAACCCCAGTAACACGGAGCAAGTGTAACTGTGCTAACAGCACTTCCGAGAAACAACTGGCGGTGTTGTAACCCAGGGATGAGAAGAGAACAGGGTGGAGGCAGCAGGACTGTTTGCCGTTCACACAGCAGGGGAACAGCTGACATTACTGAACCCCAGTAACACAGGGAGCAAGTGTAGACTGTGCTAACAGCACTTCCGAGAAACAACTGGCGGTGTTGTAACCCAGGGATGAGAAGAGAACAGGGTGGAGGCAGCAGGACTGTTTGCCGTTCACACAGCAGGGAACAGCTGACATACTGAACCCCAGTAACACGGAGCAAGTGTTAACTGTGCTAACAGCACTTCCGAGAAACAACTGGCGGTGTTGTAACCCAGGGATGAGAAGAGAACAGGGTGGAGGCAGCAGGACTGTTTGCCGTTCACACAGCAGGGGAACAGCTGACATTACTGAACCCCAGTAACACGGAGCAAGTGTTAGACTGTGCTAACAGCACTTCCGAGAAACAACTGGCGGTGTTGTAACCCAGGGATGAGAAGAGAACAGGGTGGAGGCAGCAGGACTTTTTGCCGTTCACACAGCAGGGGAACAGCTGACATTACTGAACCCCAGTAACACAGGAGCAAGTGTAGACTGTGCTAACAGCACTTCCGAGAAACAACTGGCGGTGTTGTAACCCAGGGATGAGAAGAGAACATGGTGGAGGCAGCAGGACTTTTTGCCGTTCACACAGCAGGGGAACAGCTGACATTACTGAACCCCAGTAACACGGGAGCAAGTGTTAACTGTGCTAACAGCACTTCCGAGAAACAACTGGCGGTGTTGTAACCCAGGGATGAGAAGAGAACAGGGTGGAGGCAGCAGGACTTTTTGCCGTTCACACAGCAGGGGAACAGCTGACATTACTGAACCCCAGTAACACAGGAGCAAGTGTAGACTGTGCTAACAGCACTTCCGAGAAACAACTGGCGGTGTTGTAGCCCAGGGATGAGAAGAGAACAAGGTGGAGGCAGCAGGATTTTTTGCCGTTCACACAACAGGGGAACAGCTGACATTACTGAACCCCAGTAACACAGGAGCAATTGTAGACTGTGCTAACAGCACTTCCGAGAAACAACTGGCGGTGTTGTAGCCCAGGGATGAGAAGAGAACATGGTGGAGGCAGCAGGACTTTTGCCGTTCACACAGCAGGGGAACAGCTGACATTACTGAACCCCAGTAACACAGGAGCAAGTGTAGACTGTGCTAACAGCACTTCCGAGAAACAACTGGCGGTGTTGTAACCCAGGGATGAGAAGAGAACATGGTGGAGGCAGCAGGACTTTTTGCCGTTCACACAGTAGGGGAACAGCTGACATTACTGAACCCCAGTAACACAGGAGCAAGTGTTGACTGTGCTAACAGCACTTCCGAGAAACAACTGGCGGTGTTGTAACCCAGGGATGAGAAGAGAACATGGTGGAGGCAGCAGGACTTTTTGCCATTCACACAGCAGGGGAACAGCTGACATTACTGAACCCCAGTAACACAGGAGCAAGTGTAGACTGTGCTAACAGCACTTCCGAGCAACAACTGGCGGTGTTGGAGCCCAGGGTCAAGGAGGATGTTTAAATACTAGATCAAGTATTTTCCTTGTTACGTGTCAATTAAAAATGTCTATACTCCAAACAAGAGAAATATAACCTTTAGTACCATAAGATGATGATTTTACTTTAAAAAATATATGTAAAATTAATAATTGACAAACATAAACGCATACATTAACATGTTGAAAAGCAATGCAAACCACAATAAAAATCGGTTAAATAATCTGCTATACGGTTTTAAATAAAAGCATACAAGTACATATCAGAATCCATTAATGATGGATAAGTAACAGTATGTACACCATTTTCATTTGCTGAATAATATCACTAAAAAGTTTTTAAAAATATCTAAAATTTCCATCATGTAATACTGATAATATGTGCCAATCATTTATATTAACAAAAAAACCTTTAAAAGTGCATAGTGAAAACAGCTATTTATGCCTGACTGTGGACTTGCAAGCATGACAACGGATAGATAAGGTATATATAGATGAGACTGCATAGCCACAGATGGTGAATGGCGATGTAATACTGTACCTCAATAAAGTGTGCGTTACTACTACATCCTTTTTTTATATAGCTTTATAAAAGGGTACGTGCATGTATGCTTGCGCCTTTGTTTGGACGCACAGACTGGCTTCCTGCTGTGACGCGTTGGGTATTGGAGCGTCTGTGCGTCTTATGACGCAGACTAACATTCACGGTGCGCATCGTTCATCATCGCAAGCGTACCGACAACACAAAGGCGTTGTCATGACTGCTTTACTCAGTAAACATGCACCTATGATGAAACATACACGCATGTGCCCTATTACATAACAAGCTACAAGAAAAATGCGTGTGAGGTGTGACACAGCTGTTTTGTTAAGGTACAGTATTATATCGACATTGTACAGGTGTCGCTATTCAGTCTGATAAATAGATATCATTCACCTATTCTATCAGTTGTCGTTCTTTCAGCACCACTTACAGTATATATTTTGCTATTGTGACTATGCACTATTGACTTTACCAAGGTAATGCATGATTTTTGTTAGCGATTATCATGTTTACATGAAGGACCTTTATGATATGGGCTGTTAACTTTCTAATCAAATATGTATTTTTTAAAATGACACAAATATAAGTAATGTTGAAGAGGACTATTCCTACATGCATTGTTTGCACAATATTACAGGTGTACATCACGTCCCTTAATCAACATTGGATATTATATTTACTTGTATGCTTTTATTTCAAAGGTAAGAACACTGAAGTATAACCTTCGCACTGCAGCAGTTGTCAAAGTTCAACCCACATTATGCACTTCCAACATTGCAGTATTTGAGTCATCATGATGTGAGTTGGATTTGTCTAAGCTATGGAGTGACAAGGTTGACCATCAGTATCCTATAGCATAAGTAGGCTTTTGTGTTTGCATTTGTTTTCGACATGTGCATATCTGTAATAATATGTCACAATTATTTTGTTACAGATTTGTGACAAAGACAAATCATTTTATGGTTTGAAAGTTGACGTTTCAAATGTTTACAGCTTAGAAATCATGGTGTAGCCTCATATCTATGTGTAGCACTAGACACTTTGAGATGTCATGTTTTTTTCACCATGATTAGGTAGCTAGCAGTAATTTTTGCGGACACACAGCAGGGGAACAGCAGGCGTTACTGAACCCCACAAACACATCAGCGATTGTTTTCATCTGTGCATCTAACACTTCTGAGCAGCAACTGGCGCTGTTGAAGCCCAGGGTCAAGGAGGGTGTAGGCAGAGGCCTAGTATGAGACGTTTGAAGTTGAAGTTGTAGTTAGCAGCAGTAATTTTTGCCAGACACACAGCAGGGGAACAGCAGGCGTTACTGAACCCCACAAACACATCAGCGATTGTTTTCATCTGTGCATCTAACACTTCTGAGCAGCAACTGGCGCTGTTGAAGCCCAGGGTCAAGGAGGGTGTAGGCAGAGGCCTAGTATGAGACGTTTGAAGTTGAAGTTGTAGTTAGCAGCAGTAATTTTTGCCAGACACACAGTAGGGGAACAGCAGGCGTTACTGAACCCCACAAACACATCAGCGATTGTTTTCATCTGTGCATCTAACACTTCTGAGCAGCAACTGGCGCTGTTGAAGCCCAGGGTCAAGGAGGGTGTAGGCAGAGGCCTAGTATGAGACGTTTGAAGTTGAAGTTGTAGTTAGCAGCAGTAATTTTTGCCAGACACACAGCAGGGGAACAGCAGGCGTTACTGAACCCCACAAACACATCAGCAATTGTTTTCATCTGTGCATCTAACACTTCTGAGCAGCAACTGGCGCTGTTGAAGCCCAGGGTCAAGGAGGGTGTAGGCAGAGGCCTAGTATGAGACGTTTGAAGTTGAAGTTGTAGTTAGCAGCAGTAATTTTTGCCAGACACACAGCAGGGGAACAGCAGGCGTTACTGAACCCCACAAACACATCAGCGATTGTTTTCATCTGTGCATCTAACACTTCTGAGCAGCAACTGGCGCTGTTGAAGCCCAGGGTCAAGGAGGGTGTAGGCACAAAATATTGAGTTATTGCCTTGTTACGTGGCCATTGCAAATGTATGTACTTCAAACAAGAATAAATGAAGTTTTACTACGACAATAAAATGATGAATTTCAATTACAAGAATAGAAAAATATTTATACTTGACAGTCCTCTGTGGTTGATAACGTTTAATGGCTAACTGAAAATATGGTAACAAATTCAAAGCTTTCGAAACTACTCAGGTGTCTTCATCAGGCTAAGAGTAAAGCCAAAAATGAAGAATCACATATTTCTACACACAACAGGACACAGGAATAGCTAAGACAAGTGAGGGAGGGACAAGTGAGGGGAGACCGGCAACAAAAAGGAGAACAAGGATGAATTATCAGCGCCACACAATCACAGATAAATTAATGAATTTACCTGTGGCAAAAGACTTTTGTATGCCCGGTCATAGCATGATGGATATGGAATTACTGGTATTAAAATATAACTTCAAATATGAGAAACGTACAAAGGTTTCAGAATATAAGCTCATCATGACCTTTGACACTGTTAGTGATGGAATGAATAGATCACATGGATTTATGTCATTCTATATCAATTAAGGAATCTGCGTCTATGCCCTTCCAGGGTCATGAAAACCCAAAAAAAGACGCCAATGAGAGGGCAATCAAACTTTCTATCCTTATCTAGGAACTGTTCCAATATTTATGTTCATCCCTGTGAGATAATGACAGTTCTGATACACGTCACTTACTTGTCTTACCTATTGCACTATTCCTGTGTCCTGTTGTGTATAGAAATATGTGATGCTTAATTTTTTTATTTAGTCTTTGCCTGATGAAGAGACGTGAGTAGCCTTGAAAGCTTGCAATTTGTTTCCATCTTTTCAGTTATCCATTAAAAGGTATCAACCACTGCTGACTCTGAAGTCTAAATATTTTTCTATCTACTGGCTAACACGGTACAAAGATACACATGTTTTCTAATTTCAAGAAGGAAAAATAAAGAAAATACAAATATAAACGCATATATGCACATGCCAAAAATAAATGGAACAACACAACACCCAAAAAATTGGTAACAAAATATAGTGTTGTAAATTTAAGAATAAAAGTCCATTTTTTTTTTATGAATAATGCTTAAGGAACGCTATGTTAAACCATAACATAGTGAAGACAATGGATTTTGTAATAGTCACTCATCATCATCATCGCAAATTTTATGTGACAGTCACAGACATTTCAATTATTTAAGTTCATAAAATCGTAACTTTCTATAGCATGTATGACATGTCCAGCATGGACTCATCAATGTGATTGATGACACAATAATGTACGATAAAAAATAACCATTTAAAAAAACATTAGGCATTGTTTGTCACAATTTAAGTGTGTGCCTGCAAGTGTAGGTGAAACAAAGGCTACGGATAGCAAAGGTATATTCTATGTCTGTATCAGACAGTGGACAGCCTCTGATGGGTAATGCCGATGTTATACTGTACGTCAATAAAGTCTGCGGCTGAAATCATGCATTTTTTGCTTGTAGAGTGTTGAAGAGGGTAAAAGAATGTCTGGTTGCGCAAAGCTTTATCCGTCAACACTACCTTCCTACTGTCACGCGTAGGGTAGGGTAGCGTGTGGCAATTAGCTGACTATATATAAAATGTGAGGTTAGGCTGCGTTATTGCGCACTAGGGACGCAAAAAAAAATACAGCAGTAATAATTTAATGTGTAATACTCCACCTATGACAAACAAAAAAATTACGTTCCCTCTTTAACAATGTACAAGACTAACAAGCCTAATGGTTGACGCTGACTTAATTGAGATACAGTATTACATCAACATTGTCCATGAGTAACTATGCACTGTGATACCTATATACCAGTATTAATTTATATCTCTTGTGGTTGTTTCAACAGCACTTGCAGGTATAACTACCTATTGTCAGTATGCATGATGCACTTTCTAGATGTAATAATTTATTATTGGACATTATTACCATGTTTACATGCTGGCCATTTCATATATGGTGTTTGAAGTTACAGTTGGCATCAGTATGTGTATTTTATAATGTCTGTCATAAATAAAACTCGTGATGATGATGATGAGGATTTAATGATTCGTACATCCATTGACTGCATTATCTTACAGGTACAGATAAAGTTCCTTAAAAAGCATTAATTCATAAGTATGAAATGTACTTTTATGCATTAATTTCAAAATGTGAAGAGTAGACTATGTTTTATTTTTTGTTACCATTTCTAATAGACATGTGCAGATATGCGCTGTGATGACAAATTATTATTTGTCCATATTTGTCATAAAAATGTATCATTCTAGGCCTGCAAAACTTCACAATTTCAAGTTTTCAGCATAACAAGCAGGGTGACGGCTCTTCCCTATTTGGAGCATGTTGGTCATGTGTTTTTCTGTCCATGTGTCGGGAACAGGAGACTTCTTGCCGTTCACACAGCAGGGGAACAGCTGGCGTTACTGAACCCCACTAACAGTAGAGCTTGTGTTTTGTTCTGTGGACACGACACTTCTGAGCAGCAACTGGCAGTGTTGGAGCCCAGGGAGTAGAGTTCAGGTGGTAGAAAGATGAACATAACAGGAGACTTGGATAACGTTGCGAACCAGTTATTTAATCTGAAAACGAACAGACAAATTCTGGCGAGATCCATGCCTTGTTCATTTTCAGAAAAGTAAGCCGGTCTACATTATCGGAGGATAGTCGCATGCGACGGTCTGTTAGTACACCACCTGCAGCACTAAAGACGCGCTCCGATAATACACTGGCAGCAGGGCAAGCCAGCACCTCCAATGCATACTGGCTAAGCTCTGGCCATGTATCCAGCTTAGAGACCCAAAACTTGAATGGGGAAGAGCCATCTGGGAGTACACTGAGAGGCAAAGCCAAGTAGTCTGTCACCATCTGACGGATACGTTGCCTCCCGCTGACTGGAGCCCTCTCGGATGGTGTAGACATTTGTGGCGCTGCCACAAAACTTTGCCACATTTTTAACATACTGGTCTTTCCCTGTGCAGAGGCACTGCGTGTGCTCCCTCTTGTTGCAGAGCTCTCTACACTGCCTCGACGCACAGAGCTGCTTTGTAAAGCAGTAGCAGCAGCAGTGCTCTCGGCAGTAAGGTAGAACATTAGGGATTGCACCAGTGTGTCTTGGTACTCCCGCATTTTACGCTCCCGGTTCAACGGTGTGATGAGGCTTTTGACGTTGTCCCGGTAGCGAGGGTCTAGGAGGGTGTACTCCCAATAATCAGACGTCGTGAGAATGTGGGCGATGCGGCGGTCGTTTCTTAGGCACTGCAGCATGAAATCAACCATGTGCTGCAGACTCCCAACTGGCAAAGAAACGCTGTCCTCTGCAAGAGGCGTCATCTCTGCCTGCTCTGCATCACCCCACCCTCGCTCTACATACTGACTAGAGCGTTGTGTACCTCCCTCTGGAGCGATGTCTTCCTCCTCCATTGACTCCTCCTCCTCATCCTCCTCACAAAGTGAGCCCTGCCCAGCCCTTTGTGAGGAACCACGTTGCGCTGACTTTCCAGAAGGTGATGGAATTTGTGACTCCTCATCCTCCACCTCTTCCAAAACCTCATCCCTTATTGCTTGCAGTGTTTTTTGAAGCAGGCAGATAAGGGGGACAGTCAGGCTGACTAGTGCATCATCTGCACTCGCCATCCGCGTTGACTCATCAAACGCACGCAAAACGTGGCACATGTCCTTCATAGTGGGCCACTCATTAATGGTGAAGTGTGGACGGCGCAAATTGCGTGTTGATTGCGCCTGATGCAGCTGATACTCCATAACTGCTGGCTGCTGCTCACACAACCGCTCCAACATATGTAACGTTGAATTCCACCTGGTGGATACGTCACATATGATGCGATGTTCAGGAAGGCGCAATCTGCGTTGCAGAGCTGCAATGCGCGATCTGGCCATGCTGGAATGTCGCAAGTGAGCGCACTCTAGGCGGACCTTGTGCAGCAGTGCATCAAGATCCGGATAGTCCCTCAAAAAACTCTGCACGACCAAGTTGAGCACATGTGCCAGACATGGTATGTGAGTGAGTTTGCCAAGGCCCAGAGCTGCCACCAGATTTCGGCCATTGTCACACACTACCAAGCCTGGCTGGAGATTCGCTGGCAAAAACCACACGTCGCTCTCCTGCTTGATGGCATTCCAGACCTCCTGCGCTGTGTGGCTTCGATTCCCCATGGGAATTAATTTCAGAACGGCCTGTTGCCGTTTGGCCACGGCTGTGCTCATATCGGTCGCATCAGGTAAGCGTCCACAGGTCCATGTGGAGGTAGACCGTGACGGCTCCTGCAGCGATGATTCTGAGGAACTGGAGTAGGAGGAGGAGTCAATGTGGACAGACTTGATTCCGGCAATCCTTGGAGTTGGCAGAACACGTACAGCGCCACTCGCAAGATCTGTACCCGGCTCCACAACATTCACCCAATGGGCAGTGAGTGAAAGGTATCGTCCCTGGCCATGGGTACTGGTCCACGCATCGGTGGTCAGGTGGACCTTGCTACTGACGGCGTTTAGTAGCGCATGTTTAATTTTTGCCTCAACATGCTTTTGCAGACCAGGGACGGCTTGCCTGC
The DNA here is from genome assembly GCA_033576555.1 of Oophaga sylvatica. Classification (NCBI taxonomy): domain Eukaryota; kingdom Metazoa; phylum Chordata; class Amphibia; order Anura; family Dendrobatidae; genus Oophaga; species Oophaga sylvatica. Next base: position 866,562,027 of record JARQOD010000001.1, read on the forward strand.
TGAAATAAAATCGGCTGGGCACATTGTATTGTGGGACTGCCAATGCCATTAATTCACGGAAACTGTCAGTCTCCACCAGCCTGAATGACAGCATTTCAAGGGACAGGAGTTTTGCAATGCCAGCATTCAGAGCCTGTGCTCGTGGATGGTTTGCCGAGTATGGCCGTCTTTTATCCCATGCCTGTGCTACCGATGGCTGTTTTGTGGCCTGGGTGTGTGAGGATGACAGGGAACTTGCAGCTGTGGGTGGAATAACATTGTGTCTCTGGACAACAGTGACAGAGGTTCTTCCATGGCGATCCTGTGAGGAAGCCGAACCAGCTGTGTGTGAACTGGAGGAAGAGGCTCCAACACGAGCTGAAGATGTAGGTGCTGCTGTAGGTTGGCCTACATCTCCAGTGTGTCTTTGTAACTCAACAAAGTGCTTTGACCGCACATGTTTCCACATATTTGTTGTATTAAGGTTACTGACACTTTTACCTCTTTTAATTTTTTGATTACACAGCTTGCATTTGACATAGCAAATATCATCTGCAACTGTATCAAAAAAGGACCACGCAGAGCAAGTCCTGGAGCGCCCGGTTTGGCTGTTGGAAGAGAACTGCTCCGAACGGGTGCCAAACTGGAGGCTACAGGCAACCGAGTCTGCAGCCTACCTCTCCCTACTGTTTGGACCGTTGGGGCAATCTCTTCCTCAGAGCTGCTCCCACCACCTTCCTGTTCCTCACGCCATGTTGGGTCTTGGATCTCATCATCTCCACCACTACCCTCTTCCAACACCTGCTGTTGTTGGGTGGTCTGGCCAGCACCATGCTCAACAGAAACTGGCAACTGAGTCTCATCATCATCAGATGCGTTCTGCGGTGTGCTGACCATCGGCACTGGCTCAACCGCCTCTTCAGATTCAGAGAGACACAGCTGTTGCGCATCACTGCATACTGCCTCTTCTTCACATTCCAGAATGCTGCTTGGCTGGGCCCCTGTTTGCAAGCCAACAGATTCTGAGAACAGAAGCAGAGACTCAGCTGGCTCCTGTACAGAGCTCTCTGACTGCCTGGGCAATTTGGCAGGCGGTGAAGAGACTGATGGTTGTTCAACAGTGCTGTGGTCCTGAGAGGAGGTGGAAGCTATTGAAGTCGATGCATTGGCTGCCATCCAACCAACAACGGCTTCAATTTGTTCTTCCCGCAGCAGGGGGGTACGCTGAGCTCCTACAAAAGTGCGCATAAAGGAACGCTCACGGGGAAAACTGGTGGATGCTGTGTCACTGGGTGCGGCAGCAGCCACAGAATCCCCACGTCCTCTCCCTGCTGCAAATCCACGGCCACGACCACGACCACGTGCCTTACTCACTGACTTCTTCATCTTGGTAGATTGATAAAGAAAGTCAGAAAAGTTATAAGGCCTAAGTGTGGTTATTCCTCACAGACTACAGTGAACCCTGCAGACAACTGTTCAGTATCTGTGAAAGGCCCCTTTGTGTACTTCTATAGTGTTTGCAACCAATGTATTGTATACGGATGGAAGCGCGTCACACTAATAGATTAGATTTTTTTCCACTAAAATGGAGCAGCACCAATTAGAGAAAAATGTGAAGGATGAGGCAGTGACACACGCTCAGCAGACTACAACCGGCAGTGGTTGAAGAACAAACTGGAGCGTAATCTGCACTCACAAAATGAAAAGCTCACAGACTACAGTGAACACTGAAACACAACTGTTCAGTAGCTGTTAAAGGCCCCTTTGTCTACTTCTATAGTGTTTGCAACCAATGTATTGTATACGGATGGAAGCGCGTCACACTAATAGATTAGATTTTTTTCCACTAAAATGGAGCAGCACCAATTAGAGAAAAATGTGAAGGATGAGGCAGTGACACACGCTCAGCAGACTACAACCGGCAGTGGTTGAAGAACAAACTGGAGCGTAATCTGCACTCAAAAAATGAAAAGCTCACAGACTACAGTGAACACTGAAACACAACTGTTCAGTAGCTGTTAAAGGCCCCTTTGTCTACTTCTATAGTGTTTGCAACCAATGTATTGTATACGGATGGAAGCGCGTCACACTAATAGATTAGATTTTTTTCCACTAAAATGGAGCAGCACCAATTAGAGAAAAATGTGAAGGATGAGGCAGTGACACACGCTCAGCATACTACAACCGGCAGTGGTTGAAGAACAAACTGGAGCGTAATCTGCACTCACAAAATGAAAAGCTCACAGACTACAGTGAACACTGAAACACAACTGTTCAGTAGCTGTTAAAGGCCCCTTTGTCTACTTCTATAGTGTTTGCAACCAATGTATTGTATACGGATGGAAGCGCGTCACACTAATAGATTAGATTTTTTTCCACTAAAATGGAGCAGCACCAATTAGAGAAAAATGTGAAGGATGAGGCAGTGACACACGCTCAGCAGACTACAACCGGCAGTGGTTGAAGAACAAACTGGAGCGTAATCTGCACTCACAAAATGAAAAGCTCACAGACTACAGTGAACACTGAAACACAACTGTTCAGTAGCTGTTAAAGGCCCCTTTGTCTACTTCTATAGTGTTTGCAACCAATGTATTGTATACGGATGGAAGCGCGTCACACTAATAGATTAGATTTTTTTCCACTAAAATGGAGCAGCACCAATTAGAGAAAAATGTGAAGGATGAGGCAGTGACACACGCTCAGCAGACTACAACCGGCAGTGGTTGAAGAACTAACTGGAGCGTAATCTGCACTCACAAAATTAAAAGCTCACAGACTACAGTAAACCCTGCAGACAACTGTTCAGTAGCTGTGAAAGGCTCCTTTCTGTACTTCTATAGTGTTTGCAACCAATGTATTGTATACGGATGGAAGCACGTCACACTAATAGATTTGATTTTTTTCTAATATAATGGAGCTGCACCAATTCCACAAAATAAAATAAAAAAAAAAAAGAGTCAGTGACACGTGCAGATGCCTACAAACAGCGGTGGATGCAGAGCAAACTGCAGCGTCACCTGCACTGTCACACACACACCTTGCACAGAGCTGTTAAAACAACACTGGCAAAATGAAGCTTTACACAGCGGTTGGTAAACTAGCCTGCCTCAAGCACAGTAGTACACAAAATCGCAATATCTAACTGTCCCTCAGAGTGAGCAGAGTAGCGTTCTGTCCCTAACTGAGTTCACAGCACAGTGACGCTAAAATGGCTGCGGCGCCTTTTATAGTGCATTCTGACATCATTTCAGCAGCCAATCACAGCCATGCCATTAGTTAAGATGACCGCAGCATTACAGGTTGTGCCCACACTTCATAGGATTCATCATTGGCTGACTAACATCACATTGCCTCTCAAAGAATTATGGGAACTTCCGATTCCGGTATACGATATTGAAAAAGTATCGGAATTAAGTATCGGAATTCCGATAACGCGAATATCGGCCGATACCCGATACTTGCGGTATCGGAATGCTCAACACTACCCTGAAGATATCATTCACGAAGTGTTGGAAAGTGGCTGGGGCGGTACTAAGACCAAAAGGCATAACTAGATATTCAAAGTGTCCATAGCGTGACCTGAAAGCAGTCTTCCATTCATCCCCAGGTCTAATACGGACCAAGTTATAGGCCCCACGGAGATCCAGTTTAGAGAAAATTTTGGCATGTCGCACTCTCTCCAACAACTCAGGATTAAAGGCAATGGATAACGGTTTCTAATAGTAACCTTATTGAGTTCCCTATAGTCTATGCAGGGTCTCAGAGATCCATCTTTCTTCTTCACAAAGAAGATGGGTGCACCTGCGGGAGATGAAGAGGGGCGTATGAAGCCCTTGGCTAAATTTTCGTCTATATAATCCTTCAAAGCTTTTAGCTCGGGCCCCGCTAGGGGGTAGATCTTACCAAAAGGTATCTCGGCTCCAGGCAATAATTCAATTGGACAATCATATGGACGGTGAGGAGGAAGCTGATCAGCGTTCTTCTTGTCACATAAATCCACATAGTCCTGGTATACAGCTGGTAGTTCAGGGACTGACATGGTTCCTTTAGGAACAGAGCAAGCTGAAACTCCTTGACTCATCTGTTTCTCCGGAAAGTGTAATTCCTTGGTCTCCCAGTTAATCGTAGGATTCTGCGCCTGCAGCCATGGTAGCCCTAGAATAATGGGAAAGTGGGGAGAAGAGATAAGCAAAAAAGACATTTTCTCCTGATGATCTTTACCCATAAGGACCCTCAAAGGCTCTGTTTCTTGATCCACTGGTCCAGAAGTCAGTAGAGAGCCATCCACAGTCTCCATCTGTACTAGAGTAGCCTTCTTCACTGAACGTATCCCCTGTTTCAGAGCAAAGGAGATATCCATAAAATTTCCACTTGCTCCTGAGTCGATCATAGCAGAGCTAGACACCCAGACTGAGTCAACCCAGAGTTTGATGGAAAGGAAGCAATGAGAATTGTTTCTTTTACAACTCAGCTGGGACACCGCTGAGGAAACTTGAAAAATTGCAGCGTTTACACCGTCATCGTCCCCAGAACTAACAGAGCTTAAGTCTGAGAAATCAAGATCTCTTGCAGCAGATCTCTCTGGAGCCTGAGGCTCGGACATGACAGAGCTCCTCTCGCAACACTCACAGTGAATGACTGCTGCAGTAGTCTTACGAGAACGGCTGGGGCAGTTTATAATGAAGTGCCCTGACTTACCACAGTAGAAACATAGATTTTCCTTTATACAATGTTCTTTGCGTGCATCACTAACCCGTCTTTGTAAAGAGTCCACCTGCATGGGTTCAGGTTCTGGTTCCCTTGTGATCCTACTCAAAGGTTCCTTAGCTGAGGAGGGAGGTAGTAAAAGGTTAGTGCGATTATTTTCGAACCATCTCTCTTGTCTGCGTTCAGTCAGACGAGCATCAATATGGATACAATAGTTAATAAAGTCACCTAACGCAGTGGGAGGGTCGGCACGAGCAAGTTCATCCTTAATCAGTGGAGACAACCCTTTCCTAAAAATAGATTTTTTAGCGGAAGTGTCCCAAGTGGTATCAAGAGCCCATCTCCTGAAATCCAGGGCATATTCGGCTACTGAACGCTTACCTTGGCGCAAAGTTAACATGGCTGCTTCAGCTGTTGCACCTCGATTGGGGTCATCAAACACCTGCCCCATGGCTGAAATAAAAGCATTAAGGTGATTCAAACAATCATCCTCAGTCTCAATCAGAGGGTTTGCCCACATCAAAGCCTTATTGGTAAGCAACATGATTATAGTAAGCACTTTGGATCGTTCAGTGGGAAATTGTGAAGCATGTGCAGAGAAAAATAAATTGCATTGATTAATAAATCCCCTGAATTTCTCACGTTCACCGCCAAAACGAAAAGGAGGTAATTTGGGGATCCCAGAACTCGGGGTTATGGCAGGAGCCTGGGCTCGTTCCTCTAGAGCCCATATGTCAAAGTCAAGGCCCGCGGGCCAGATCCGGCCCGCGAATTGATTATCTATGGCCCCCTGGCAGGCGGCTGAGCAGGCGGGGGGGCCCACTCGCAGTCTGGCACCCCCGCGCCCGTTAGCGGAGGAGAGCGGTGTCAGCGCCGCCACTGGGCCCTACCCCCCCGCCTGCTCAGGGCCCCGGCAGCAGCTGGCAACAATACTTACCTCTCCCGTGCCTCCGCTGCCGCAGCTCCGGGCTCCAGGGGGCGCCGGCGCTTCCTCTCACAGCCGGCCGCTGAATGACGTCATCATTCAGCGGCCGGCTGTGGCACAGAGCGCGGGGACGCTGAACAGGTAAGACGTCTCTGTGTGTGTGTCTCTGTGTGTGTATGTAGTGCGGTGCTTTGTGTGTGTATGTATGTGTGTGTGTGTATGTGTGTGTGTATGTATGTATGTGAGAGAGTGCTTGTGTGCTGTCTGTGTGTGATGATGGCAGGCATTGCTGATAATGGGGAGGCATTGATGATGGGGAGAAGATGATGATGGGCAGGCATTGCTGATAATGGGGAGGCATTGATGATGATGGGGAAAAGATGATGATGGGCAGACATTGATGTTGATGGGGAGGAGATGATGATGGGCAGGCATTGCTGATAATGGGGAGGCATTGATGATGATGGGGAGAAGATGATGATAATGGGCAGGCATTGATGATAATGGGCAGGCATTGATGATAATGGGCAGGCATTGATGATGATGGGGAGGAGATGATGATGATGGGCAGGCATTGATGATAATGGGGAGGCCATGATGATGATGGGGAGGCAATGATGATGATAATGGGGAGTCTTTCCACAGCGCCCTTTCCTGAGCTGTAACAGTGCAGAACGCAGCACAGCGCAGAGGAGAGCTCCATATTTTGTATGGAGCATTATATGGGGACCAGTATCCTGTATGGAGCATTATATGGGGACCAGTATTCTGTATGGAGCATTATATGGGGGGTGACATCCTGCATGGGGTATTATATGGGTGATGAGGGGGAGACTGTGGTGCCCATAATATTGTATGGAGGACTGTACTGTCCAGTCTGTTCTGTGCGCTGTGAGGATTTGGCGGTTTTTGAGCTATTGTACAATTTACAATAGATTTCACTCATGTAATGGAAGAAGAGAAGTATTTGGCGTTGTACTGTACCCATATTTCTCTGCTGTATCTGTGCATCATGAATCGTGGTCTGTGTTAAAGGGGCCCACTGAGGCTCTTTCGCCCGGGGCCCATAAAAACCTGGAGCCGGCCCTGGCACCAACACTACATTTCCCACAATGCACCGGTAGCAGGGCCGGCGTCAGTCCGGCCCTCGGCTTGTAGCAAATTTTTTTTTTTGGCCCTCGGTGTGTTTGACTTTGACATCCCTGCTCTAGAGCCTCAATCCTGGCTCGCAATTCCTGGGTAGTCTGTCCAAACACTTGCAAATTATGATTAGTGAGGTCCTGTAGGCTTGCAAAACGGGTTTTTAAAGTCTGTACATCTGAAAGGATTGTATCAGTCACTCCGCAAAGTTCCTTTATGCGGGCCTCCATCTTCCAGATCTTTTAAGGCAGAAGTGCTGGAAGAGGAAAGGAAAAAAAAAACAAAAAAACAATAGTGTTTACCTGTGGTAACACTCCAGAGTAAAATTTTAAGGGAATGCGCTCACCTGGAATGGTTGTGAGAAGTCACAACCACTGTCATCACAGAAGGTATTAAACGGACATCTGATATCCACAGTCACAGCAGACACGGCTTTCCCAGACCCAGCAGACACTAAACATTGGCTCCTGAATCTTGTCATGTATAGTGTACAGTTCCTATAGCGTCTTGTGCTTGGGTGCGAGGAAACACAGGAGACATAGGTTGAAATGAAATGACTTGTATTACTTCATACAAGCATGCTGAAAAGTTCACACAGTTTTCAGTAACAGCGACAGGAGACACAGCAGGCCAGAGTTACTTCAAGCACTACAATAAATCTCCAAAGCAGGTTCAGGATCTCTTCTCTGTACCGTAATTCCTCTGCAAACATGGATTCACCAAACAACAGGTTTCCAGAGTCCAAAAGTGTTCCAAGGTTCCTCAGTAGGGAATAGCTGGAGTACAAGTCCAAGGCTTCCAGGAGTCAGGTCACAGACTGTCTGAGGCTTGATTCAGGAGCACTGATTGTTCAGCTGAGGCTGCTTAAGAAGCAAGAGGGAAGAATCAGGGCGGGAACATGAAAACTGGAAACTCCATATTAACTGAGGGCAAGAGCTGCAGAAAGACAGAAAGCAAAATGGCCGACGGAAAACTGAGTTTCAAGGAACATGTCAACAGAGACAAAGAACCTTACACCTGTTCTATCTAGACAGTTTGGGCCCCAGCATTTGCTTACTCTATTTTCTGTCTGTGTTTGTGCTTCAAATTTCTCACCGGCAATATATGTTTGGGGGCTATCTATTCCTTTGGGGCTCTACTCAGGGGCAGGTAGCTTTCCCTTTCTCTCTTTAGGCTTAGTTAACTCTTTAGCTGTGTCGATGCATCTAGGTCATCGTAGGTATGTCCCACGGCTAATTCTAGTTGTGTTGTCATTTCAGGGGTCTGCAATCTGCTAAGTTACCAACCTCTCTGGGTGTCTGGTTGCCTAGCCTATTTTTCCTGTTATCCTCCTCAGTTACCGAATCATAACACGCCAGCCTAGATAGGTCCACCATGGTCTTCTCTGCTGTTATCTTGATAGTATCAAGCCATCGGTTTGCTGGTCTTCCTCTTGGCCTTGTTCATTCTTTTCTTCCGACCATGATGCACTTTACAGTTATTGCTATCTTCTTATGATGTGTCAAAAAGTTCAAAAAGTAAAAATTTTCAAAATTCCAAATGTTGCCACCAGGGGGAGCAAACTGTAGACAGATTTTTAAGATGCATTGAAGTCTATCCGTATGCAGTCAAGTTTGCTAACTTTTTTCTTATATCATTGTGCTGTCAAAATGTATTCATTTAACAAAGCTGTGGTTAGAGCTGAAATCACTTATTATAATACAATATTAAATCAATATTAGTTCTTTGTAACAAAATGTAATTTTAGTAATTTCTTACCTTAGTTTATGCATAAGCATAAAATAATTGTTTTTCAAATAAGAGAGGCTTAACGGGAACGTATGATTTTATACTTTCCTGCCTATAGATCAGATTGCATGTACAGAGAAGGAGAAGCTCAGCAGAATGATATATAGGTTTGATGGAAAAGATTTAGAAAAATTTGTATTTTATTCTTTGAAATCACTGGTGTTTGTATGCATATCAGTCAAGTGGGTGGTCCTATTCAGTGATTGACAGATTTCTCTGCATGCACAGTCATACAGAGGAAACTGTCAATCACTGAGTAGGACCAACCACTGGACTCTTAAATTCAAACACCAGGGATTAAAAATAATAAAATATAAGTTGTATTGAACCTTTTCCTAAAAAAATACATATCAATCTGATCAGCTCCTTCTACGCTATAATATCCTGTATGCAGATCAGAAACCATTTTCAACATTACAGGTTCACTTTACATGGTACGAAGGCATCCGACAAAAATGTACTAACTTTGATTTTTACATTCAATTCAAGTTTAAAATCTGCAACATTTATATCATGGCCAATCTAAACATGGGTATATGGATGATATGGAGAAGATTTTATTTCATTCTAATTTTAGGTATGTTTTTGGCTGTATCTTTACCTTAATTAAGGGCAATTTAGGTATGCGGTATGTTTGTCTTTATTATTGATATATTAGTTTTTTAGGTTATTCTAGAGTATTTATATGTGATTTAATTTATATCAGCAGCTAATTTGTATTTAATGCAAACTAATGGATTTTATGTAAATGTAGCATGTGGTAGTCTATTTAAAAAACAAATTATCTCTAGTTTCATTTCAGTTATTTTAATTAAATTTACAGCGTGTATGTGTTTATGTGTGGGTATACAAATGAAGTTTTAGAGTAGTGTGTTTAAAGTGCGCCTTTTTAAATTCAATTTTAGGAGAAAAAACTCACATTATTATTTTGTCAACGTGAATACTGACTGATAAGTTTCCCTGAATAAAAGTAAGCATTGACTGTGAAAAAAATTAAGCAATTTCCTGTTTTCCTTTTTCTGTTCACAATTAACATAAGAGAAAAGTGCAAATCATTACAATATATTCAACATTCCAAATCAATTCATGCCAGATGCAATTCTAATTGCTTAGTTTTCCTATTCATACCAGAAAGATATATTGACTAATATAAAGTGGAACCCATAATGTAAACACACTAAAATATAGAAAAATACACAGCCCAATTAAAAGTTCAGCAGGCATGTAGGAATGCTTCACAATGTTTGTGTATTTTATTGCCTGACAAGTAATTAACAGATTAATTTTCATTTTCATTAACGCTTCGATACAAGACGATCTTTGTCAAGGTTTTCTGTTTATGTTGATAAGCAAACAAGTGACATGTGCCTTACCCTAAGATCATCTCAAGTTTGATCAATCAATCGATTGATATATCTATCTGTTTAGCTATCTAATGCTGGATCCATTTATGTCTGCTGCATCAGGCTTTGTGTTTTGAGCCTGACTCAACATAGTCAGATCACACTTTATGGAAAAAAACATTAGATGTCATCAAGTCCTAATCCCAGGTGAAGGTCGGAGAAAAACTTTACATACAACGATGTAATCAGGACACTGGACTAGCACATGAACCTTCAGAAAGATATTATAAACAGCATACCATGCTTCATAGGGAATACCTGGCAAATTCCTCTTGGTGGTTGATCACCCAACCAAACCACCAAACAAATTAACCAGAGAGGAGATGAAAAGGAAGTCTTCCCAAAATTCATTGCAAAACAAGAGCCAAAAACTAGTATTTATAGTCCAATATGCGATGTTTCAGCTTACATTTCAGCCGTTTTCAAGCATGAACCTTGAAGACTGGGATGTAAGCCTCAGCCTTGCGTAATGGTCTAGAAACACAAGTGTTCAGCATTCAGGCCTGGAAGTGATGGCGTTTCTTCTCCCCTCTGGCATCTACACCAGTCTAGTGCAAAAACAAATGGAAATAATTCAAATGCTAAGTCTGTGATCAGTTCCTTTATCAGCTTTTGGTGTTTTTTTTTATTAAGGATTGGATTATAATGATGACACTGTACCAGGTATAAGTAAACCAAGCCGTATGTTTAAATGTGGAAGAAGTGTAGGCCAAATAACATAACAACAATAGTAATAATAATATTCTTTATTTATATAGCGCCAACATATTCCGAAGCGCTTTACAGTTTAACAGTTTCAAAACACAAGTTATAAGTAACAACGTTAACAATACAATAATTAAAGCAAAATAAGACGACCCTGCTCGTGAGAGATTACAATCTACAATGAGGTGGGGGAGATACAAAGTACAGGTGTCTGTATACAATGGTGTATTTACAATGATGGTCCAGCCATCTTGAGGGAGTCAGGGATGGATGGAGATAGTGAATGGACTACACACGCACACTTACACCTAGATTGACTTTGTGTTAGAACTCTCTTGTTAGGTTTTTTCTATCTTGCTGGTCACATGACCTTTTTTGCCTATTTAATCCTGCTCTACCCTTCTGGCTTTGCTGGACTTCATTGTAATTTCTACTCTTAAGCTAGCCGGGTGCTTTGTTACCTTTCTCAATTAGTTTTGCTTGGTCTTTTGACCTTTTTGTTCTATGTTGTTTGTTTTTCTTTTTACTGCTACAACTTCTGTTAGGAGGTGTCCATCTTTTCTCCCAGTCCCTAGTTCTTGTAGGGATCCCTCCCTCGCATCTATAGGTCTTCGCACAGACTAGCTGAGGACTTTAGCGGGTCTGATCACAGTATCAGGATCCCCGTTACATCGTAGGGATCGAGCTTAGTTCTATCATAGGGACAGATATCCCTTTCTTTCCTTAGTGCTTGTAGCAGAACATAACACTTTGATTAGTGAATGTGATAGGCCGCTCTGAACAAATGTGTTTTGAGGGAGCGCCTGAAACTATGCAAATTGTGGATAGTCCTAATTTCTTTGGGTAGAGCATTCCAGAGGATTGGCGCAGCGAGGGAGTAGTCTTGGAGTCCGGAGAGGGAGGTACGGATTAGTGCAGAGGTTAGTTGAAAGTCATTTGCAGAGCGCAGCAGTCGGTTAGGCCGATAGACAGAAATGAGGGTGGAGATGTAGGGGGGTGCTGCACTGTGGAGAGCTTTGTGGGCGAGAACCAGTACTTTGAATTGGATCCTATAATGAATGGACAGTCAATGTAAAGACTGGCGAAGAACCGATTAGCCAGATGGATGACCCTGGCTGCTACATTAATTATGGACTGGAGAGGGGATAGTCAAGTAATGGGGAGGCCAGGTAATAGAGCATTGCAGTAGGCCAGGCGGGAGTGGATCACTGCTACAGTGAGGGTTTTTGTTGTTTCCATGGTGAGAAAAGGGCGGATTCTAGAGATGTTCTTTAGGTGTAGGTGGCAAGAGCGGGCAAGAGATTGTATATGGGAGGTGAAGGAAAGATTAGTGTCAAACATAACACCCAGACAGCGAGCCTGCTGCCGGGGTGTTATTATGGTGCTGCCCACGGAGAGGGAAATGTCAAATTTAGGGAGGTTAGTAGACGGCGGGAGCAGAAGAAGTTCAGTTTTGAAGAGGTTGAATTTCAGATAGAGAGCGGACATGATGTTGGAGACTGAGGATAGACAGTCACTGGCGTTCTGTAGTACAGCGGGGGTAAGGACGGGGGATGACGTGTATAGTTGTGTGTCATCAGCATAAAGATGGTACTGAAAGCCAAATCTGCTGATGGTCTGTCCAATTAGGGCCGTGTAGAGAGAGAAGAGAAGGGGGCCAAGGTCTGAGCCCTGAGGTGCCCTGACAGCGAGAGGAAGAGGAGATGACTTGGAGAACAAATCACCAAATGACTTTGATGGTGGAACGACTGTAGATTGTGGCAAATCTCCATATGGTTTCCATGTACAACAGTTTCTAGACTTGACATAAAACCAATTTAAAGAAAAAACCTTCAATCAATGTCAACTGTTGAGGCACACAACCTTTGCTAAGGAGAGATGAGAGTAAGGCCAGACTGATTGAAGCTGACAGTAGGGTGACAATGACTCAAATAACAGTTCAGTTAAAAGTGTGTCATAGAGTGTATGTAAAGTCTTTGCTTAGTACAAGTTATGTCCCATAATATCAAACATCTTGAATTACTTTATTAAATCTCCCAAGTTTAGCACAGCACTCATGTATAGAACTGTAGGCTTCTTTTCAAACCTGGAATTGACATTTACATTTGTACATAATAGTACAGCATTGTCACAAAACACCTACTAATAGGGAGAAACAATAATCAGATTTTTGCATACCCCACTGTGTGAGTTACTGACAGTACTTATCACTGTTTCATCATTGTGTCTTTACAACACAAAACAGATAAGAAATCATTATGTATGACAGTTCTCCAATCAAGATGACACTTCTCAAACTGCAGCTTCTACTGTGATTATTCGGATAAGACAGGCACATAACCAAGATGTCAGCAAATCTTCTGGACACCCAATATATAAGCTGTTGTCAGAGATCATTAGATTTAGGCTCAATTCACTTTGCCATTATGACTTCTATTACTACAAGATCTGTAATAGATTTCATTGCTTCATTGTGATCATTATGATCCATTGTGATCTCTTATGACAATGATCCTGTTTCAAGATAACACTTCTCAAACTGCAGCTTCTACTGTGATTATTCGGATAAGACAGGCACATGACCAAGATGTCAGCAAATCTTCTGGACACCCAATATATAAGCTGTTGTCAGAGATCATTAGATTTAGGCTCAATTCACTTTGCCATTATGACTTCTATTACTACAAGATCTGTAATAGATTTCATTGCTTCATTGTGATCATTATGATCCATTGTGATCTCTTATGACAATGATCCTGTTTCTGGTATCAGATTTTTACTGGATACAGTATTGCAGCATGCTAAACTATGCTGTAAAATGTTTTATTGCTGAATATATAATAGTACCCATGCTGCATACAATTTGCAGTATGCGTACTGTTACATAAGTAGTCTAACAGTTAATATATATGTATTGTGAGACAGTGAGAGTATGTGTGTTGAATGGGGTGTACATTTCACCTAGATACTTTGCTGACTGGTATAAGGGAAATGTATGGCTTTGTAAACCTAGTGGTAGAGAAAGGTCACTACACCTTACATTCAGTACACACTTGCAGCTCAGGCCTGAAACCACTCAGCTGTTAATTAAGAGACCAGAAGTAGGTGTCTGCGAACACAGACAGAGAGCTCGCTTAGTCTGGACAAGGAGTCCAGGCACAAGAAGGAGTCTCCAGGAGTATGAGCTGTCTCAGTCTGGGTGCTCGATGTACCCCGGACACAGGAGTAGTCTCTGTGAGAATCCATGCGGATAGCTGCTGAATAGGAGGGGAGCTCTCTCAAGTCTGGACGTTGGATATGCCTTTAGACACAAAGAGGAGCCTCTGCGAACCTCCATGCTGGTAACTACTGAACATATGTGTTGTTTTGGGGACAGGCTGTTAGAGTCTGGACCCGGATAGAGAGGGAAATCTATCTAAGTGTAGTAAGTGGCTGGACAAGCCCAGGGCTTATGTTTATGATTTGGTTTTGATTATGTTCTGTTTGCTGTGGACTTTAATAAAACTGGTTGCGGCCAGTTTTTACCAGAACTGCTGGACCCGGACTGCGATCCCAGAGCTATATCCCCTGAAAAGCTTACAATTGGTGCTAGAATGTGCGTGCAGCACAGTGGCGAGAGACAGCAATAAAAGGTGAAGTCTGTTGAAGCAGCAGCAGAGAAAAAAAAGTGTGTCAGCAAAAGAAACGTCTGTTGGAGCAGTCTTAAAGAGACAGTAGCCCTAATAGAGTTTGCAAAAGAAAAAAAAAAAGTGTGTCTGCACAGCAAAGCTGAACTTGTTGTGGAAAAGACTGTGGAGTGTGCAGCAGCAAAGGAAAAGTCTGTTGGAGCAGTCTTAAAGAGACAGTGGCCCTAATAGAGTTTGCAGAGAAAAAAAAAAAGTGTCTGCACAGCAAAGCTGAATTTTCTGTGGAGTGTGTATGTCTTGAGTGAAGACTGCCGTTGTTGAGACAGAGAAGTCTGACAGCATGGATGACAGCATGGAGGCGCTGTTTGAACAAATGGCGCAAGTTAATGTGCAACATAAGACTGCCGTGGTTGAGACTGATAAGTCCGGCAGTATGGAGGAGCTCGTTGAGTACCTGGTCCAGGCCCAGCGGAGCATGCAGCAGAGCATTGAGCGGCAGCGCCTGCAGCACCAGCAGCGCATGCAGCAGGCCCAGCAGCAATTCCTGAAGCAGCAGCAGGAGAATAACCGGTTGTTTTTTGAGCAGGTTGCAGCACTACAAAAGACTTGCAGCGCATCGTCCCAAAGTAATGTTGCAAAGTCACCTGCATTGTCCGCTGTAAAGAAGGCGGTAAGACGGTCCCTGAAAAAGATGACACCTCGTGACGATGTGGAGGTATATCTCACTAGGTTTGAGGGACTGGCAGAGAAGGAGAATCTGCCCCTATCTGAATGGGCCATGATGGTCGCACCCTATCTGATTGGAGAACCCCAAAGGGCCTATGCTGACCTGAGCGAGCAGGACAGCCAAGACTATGCCAAGCTGAAAGCGGAGATTCTTACCCGGCTGGGTGTTACGGTGACAGCCCGTGCCAGGGGAGTTCATGACTGGAGATGCAGTTGGGAGTCTGCAGTCAGCAAACCTGATTATGGAGTTGAAAAGGTGATAGTGGACCGCTACACCCAAGCACGTCCTCCTGAGGTACAGCCAGAGGTCGGACAAGGAGACCACCAGGACGCCAATCGTCTGGTCAGCCTGATGGAGAGGGCCTTCGCCACCAAAGACTGCCTCCGTGACCAGCTGTCTGAGAGGTCGTCACTTCAGAGTTCCTGGACGCCGAACTCTCCCGGTAAGAGCGTTCCAGCTGTTGGGGTCGTGTGGGTGGGAGAGTGTGATGGACAGTGTTGGAGATGTCGTGAAATTGCAGCCAACTGTCCAATAGAGGGGGAGCCTATGTGTTGTGATGTTGGCGGATCCCTCTCTCCCTGCGCAGAGCCTGTGTGTGTGTCCACCTCAGCCGAAGAGACTGGACCACAGGGGTCCCCGGTGGTTGTAAATGACTGCCCAGCACAGGCCCTCTTGGACTCAGAGAGTCCAGTGACTTCCGTATGGGACAGCCTGATTGATAGGGACTTTATCCCTGATAAACACCTGAGTGTGGTGTGCGTCCATGGAGACACCAAAGTCTACCCAGAGACTGTCGCGGACTTGATCCCCAAACGCGGGGAGGTTTCATGTGAAGTGGGGGTAGTGAAGAACCTGGTGCCCCCCGTCATATTGGGTAATGACTTTCCCCGGTCTAAGGATCTCTGGGGGAAAAATGTTTCTGATGGACAGTGTGATGAAGCTCCTATTGAGGGTGCGCAGTCCCGAGGGGCGGAACACAATGCTAGTGGGCCGTTAAACTTATGTGATGATGATGATGATCATGATAATGATGCTGATGCTGATAATAATGATGATGATCATGATAGTGATGATGATACTGATCATAATCATGATAGTGATATTGATAATAATGATGACTGTGATAGTGATGAAATTCCTTTGCAGGTGATGTTGGGAGACGAGGATGGTGGTTCTTGGGAACCGAGTGTCCCTGACTTACCTGTGTCCTGTGACAATTTTGAGAGTGAGCAGTGGCGAGACCCCTCTCTTAAAACGGCACAGGAAAATATAAATGTTCTAAATGAGGTTTCCCAAGAGCCTGGCTCTGAGGAGAGGTTTCCTCATGTTGCCATAAACAATAACCTGTTGTATTGGGACACTGAAGTCCAGGGAGAGGTCGTGAGCCAGCTCCTAGTACCTGAGCTATATGGAAGTATAGTGCTGAGGTTGTCACATAGTCACATACTTGAGGGACCACCTGAGGGAAACCAGGGACCAGATGGTGAAGTTAATGTTGTGGATGACATGTTAACTAAGGTTCCAGATCAAGATGTGAATGAGAATGAATTGTATAACCCTGACAGTGAGCAGGATGTGAATGAAAATGAAGTGTATAACCATGAAAGTGAGCAGGATGTGAATGAGAATGAATTGTATAACCCTGAAAGTGAGCAGGATGAGAATGAGAATGAATTGTATAACCCTGAAAGTGAGCCGGATGTGGCTGAGAAAAAGGGGTCAGACAGGGATAGTGGTAGTGATAGTGAATCATCTGATGACAATCAAGCAACCAGTGCAAATGAGGAAGGCATGGTAACAGAGGAGGTTGAGAGTCCTGAGAGGAAGGCTGATGCTGACCTTGCAGTCGGACAGAAGATGGCATCTGAAGATGTTTTACAGTTGGCCGTTTCCCTGGCGAAGACTAAGGTGAAAGGAGGAGAGCTGAGCTTTAAAGGCAGGACTCTGAAACTGAACACAGCCCAAGTAGATGCTGTTGGAAATGTGAAGTTACCAAGGTATGGTGTGGATCTGTATCGTGCCAAGGACTCTGAGGGAGATGCTGCAGAGGTGGAAAAAGCCATAGAAGTGGTAGTCACCAAGCCAGATGCCTCATCAGAAGCTGAGGTCTCAAGTGAAGCTGTGAGGAACAAGACTGAAGATATGGGGACTGACTCTGTCCAGGAATCTGTTTCTGCCGAAGACAGCGGTGTGGACGGGTTGGGGTTCGGATCAGTAGCTGCAACTCGTGAAGCTCAGGCTGGAAGTTCGGCGCCCGGAGCCCCAGCGGTGTTCCCGAGTGACACCAAGGATCTGGATAAGTCACAAGATGAGATTTTGAGACATCAGGCTGGCGTTGGTGAGCTCAAGCGCACTTTCATGGAGTCTACATCGGAGCCACGTCCCAACAAATGGGAAAAGCGATGTGTCACTCCGTTGCCGCTGCAGACACACGGGAGCTCAGATGGGATGCAGAACGTGGTGGAAGAGAAGAATCCGGCGGGTTCTGAGTATACAGATGCAGCTATCAAGGAGAACTTGAAAGCCGGAATAAATGGAAATATTGGAGACCATAATGATGTGACTGAAGAGGTAGAATGTAAGACTGACGGTAGGGCTTCTGAGCATGTTCTACCAGAAGAGCCTGAAGAAGGGGCCGAAGACATAAAAGACGTCCAACAGGTACCAGATGAATTGATGACTTCTCAGAAAAAACTCCAAACTGTGATGAAGGAGTGTGATGAAAGCCATGAGCATCTTCGTGAGAAGGTCAATGAAGTAAAAGGAAGGATATAGGGAATCTCTTCGTTGCAAGAGCAAATGCTGCTCAATAAGTCTAAGGCTCTATATAAGAATGCTGTTGTCACGGTAGAACATTACAATTCAGCTGGAGACTTAGCGGATGAATTATGTGTATTGCAAAAGAAAAACGATCAGCTCCTTCTACAGTCCCAATCATTTGAACAGTGTAGCTTAAAATGGTCAGAGACCATGGCAGAGGAGCTTAAGGTCTGTAAAATAGACTTTATGAGTCAACCGATATTCAAGAAAATAGATGTGCTAAAGAGGGTTCAAGGGGAACTAGAGAAAAGTGAAAAACCCCCTATACCTTCTGTGATAGTTGGTGACACATGGTCAGTGCACCAAGGACAGGAGGTACGTGAGTTTCTGAGGAAGAGTCAGCAGAAGTGTTCTGATGTGCCGGGTCGTACTTCTCTGGCCAGGCACTATATCGAAACTGAGCCCGGCCTAAGGTCAAGATGAAACCGTGCAGGATACCCGAGGCCCGCAGAGAGCATAGGCCTGGGAGGGTACAGGGTAGTGCGGATGCTTCAGATGAAGAGAAAGCTGATGTTGGCTATGGCTCAGGTGAAGATACAGATGACAGTAGTGAAGATGAAGCTGATGAGGGCCATGACTGGTCCAGAGTTCACTGTCTCTTTTGGATTGTTGACCAGCCCTCCGGTCTGGATGACCAGCCCTCCGGTCTGGAGAAGAGGGGGGGATATGTGAGACAGTGAGAGTATGTGTGTTGAATGGGGTGTACATTTCACCTAGATACTTTGCTGACTGGTATAAGGGAAATGTATGGCTTTGTAAACCTAGTGGTAGAGAAAGGTCACTACACCTTACATTCAGTACACACTTGCAGCTCAGGCCTGAAACCACTCAGCTGTTAATTAAGAGACCAGAAGTAGGTGTCTGCGAACACAGACAGAGAGCTCGCTTAGTCTGGACAAGGAGTCCAGGCACAAGAAGGAGTCTCCAGGAGTATGAGCTGTCTCAGTCTGGGTGCTCAATGTACCCCGGACACAGGAGTAGTCTCTGTGAGAATCCATGCGGATAGCTGCTGAATAGGAGGGGAGCTCTCTCAAGTCTGGACGTTGGATATGCCTTTAGACACAAAGAGGAGCCTCTGCGAACCTCCATGCTGGTAACTACTGAACATATGTGTTGTTTTGGGGACAGGCTGTTAGAGTCTGGACCCGGATAGAGAGGGAAATCTATCTAAGTGTAGTAAGTGGCTGGACAAGCCCAGGGTCTATGTTTATGATTTGGTTTTGATTATGTTCTGTTTGCTGTGGACTTTAATAAAACTGGTTGCGGCCAGTTTTTACCAGAACTGCTGTCTGTGAATGAACTGTTTCCGTGCCACTCCGTCTACCCGGACGGCAAACCCAGAGCTATATCCCCTGAAAAGCTTACAGTATTTACTGTTATGAATTATGAAATATGCACTGCAAACGGCACCATCATACTCTTGCCATGATAGGAGCTGTGATTTGATATCAAAGCTGTTCCTATTTTTATGTTATTTAAATGATACATTGTATAGACTATATGGATAAAAGTTCTTGAACACACCTCTTAATCATTTAGCTAATTTTTTTCATTTAGTGCATTTCCACAGGTATATAAAATCCAGCACCTAGCAGAGGGTCTGACTTTACTAACATTTATGAAAGAATAGCTCAATTTAAAGCACTCACTGAATTTGAACATGGTACTGCAATAGGATGCCATCATTGTAATAATTCAGTTCCTGAAATTTCTCCATTATTCCAACATCATATGTGAGTGATAATATTGAAACAACAAGGCTTTTAAGCACTACAGTAACTGAGCCAAAAATTGTCAGACCATGTAAGGTTCTAGAGAATCATGCTCAAATCACCAATGCTCTGCTGCCTGAATTACCACAGTGTCTCAAATCTCCTCTGGAATTAATATAAGCACAAAAAATTTATGCCGCTTGTAAATTCATGGCTTGGGTTCCATGGCCAGTCAGCAACTCAAGCTCACTGCACCTGAACTCGTCTCATATTTGAAGGTTACAATTTTCTCTTTTTATTCATCACAATTGTTTATTTAGCTTGTTTTATGTATGAATAATGTAAAGGCTGTGGAAATAAGTAGGGTTTTATTATAAAAAAAGAGAGTGTCCTCTAAGGCATATTGCACCCTAGCATGTACTCTCTCTCTTGCTCCAGATTCTCTGCTGAAATGAACAGTAAAATGTATGACTTATCTAATCATCTTTATGATGAAGAAATGAAGATTTTGCTGCTAAATGATTAAGAAGGAGAAGTGCAGTTTTAGGGGAAGAGAGTGACATTTCATCTCAAAATGAAGCGGAAGAATGTAAAACCGATTCAGGAACAGAGCAGGATGGTAAGGAAACTAATACAGATGAACGAAATACAGATAACTAGTGTTGAGCATTCCGATACTGCAAATATCGGGTATCGGCCGATATTAGCTGTATCGGAATTCCGATTCCGAGTTCCGATATTTTCGTCTTATCGGATACCGGAATCGGGATGTCACTGTCACTGTCAGTGTCCGTCTGTCGGGTCTGTCAGGAGTTAGCGGCACTTACCTGGCAGAAGATCTCCGGCGGTCACGTCCTCGACTGCTTCATGGCCGCCATCCTCTTCTCCCCGGCGGTCACATGCAGTTTCTCGCGATAACTGCAGTGACTGCTGGGTAATCCCGGCCGTAAAGCAGTCAGTCCGATGACGTCACCGCCGGGGAAGCAGGTAATCAGCTGTGCTGCGTTGCAATGACAGGCTCTGCCTGTCATTGCGATGTAGCAGAGCTGGATCGTCGTGGGACTATCGTTATGGACTGCGTCGGACAGGTGGTATACTGTTGGTTTGTTTTTTTTCTTTTTTACAGGAGATCGATGGCGTCGCAGGAATGAGAGTATAATAAAAGAAATGAAAACTGTGTTGTCTCTTTTATTTCATTAAAATACTTTTTTCTTGCTTTGTCTTTTTTTTACACATTTAATAACTTTGGGATTAATAATGGATCGGTGTCTTATTGACGCCTCTCCATTATTAACCGGGCTTATTGTCACCGTGCAATCAACGGTGACAATAACCCCTTATTACCCCGCTTGCCACCGCTACAGGGCAAGTGGGAAGAGCCGGGTAAAGTGCCACAATTGGCACATCTTTTGATGCGCCAAATGTGGGGCTGCTGTAGCCTGGTATTATCAGGCTGTTGAGGGCCAAAATCCATGGGCCTTGACAGTCTTTTAATACCAGGCCGCAGCAGTCTGCATTTTACTTGGCTGGTTAACAAAAATAGGGGGGATCCCCACGCCGTTTTTTTTTCGAGGGGATCCCCTATTTTTGTTAACCAGCCAAGCTAAGCAGACTGCTGTGGCCTGGTATTATCAGGCTTGCAAGGTCCATGGATATTGGATCCTTACCAGCCTGAAAAACCAGGCCTCAGCGGTCTGCTTCATCTGGCTGGTTAACAAAAATAAGGGGGACCCCACGCTAATTTTTTTCGAGGGGATCCCCTATTTTTGTTAATCAGCCAAGATATGCAGACTGCTGTGGCCTGGTATTATCACGCTGGCAAGGTCCATGGATCTTGGCTCCTTAACAGCCTGAAAATCCAGGCCTCAGCGGTCTGCTTCATCTGGCTGGTTAACAAAAATAGGGGGGACCCCACGCCAATTTTTTTCGAGGGGATCCCCTATTTTTGTTAATCAGCCAAGATATGCAGACTGCTGTGGCCTGGTATTATCAGGCTGGCAAGGTCCATGGATATTGGATCCTTACCAGCCTGAAAAACCAGGCCTCAGCGGTCTGCTTCATCTGGCTGGTTAACAAAAATAAGGGGGACCCCACGCTAATTTTTTTCGAGGGGATCCCCTATTTTTGTTAATCAGCCAAGATATGCAGACTGCTGTGGCCTGGTATTATCACGCTGGCAAGGTCCATGGATCTTGGCTCCTTAACAGCCTGAAAATCCAGGCCTCAGCGGTCTGCTTCATCTGGCTGGTTAACAAAAATAGGGGGGACCCCACGCCAATTTTTTTCGAGGGGATCCCCTATTTTTGTTAATCAGCCAAGATATGCAGACTGCTGTGGTCTGGTATTATCAGGCTGGCAAGGTCCATGGATCTTGGCTCCTTAACAGCCTGAAAATCCAGGCCTCAGCGGTCTGCTTCATCTGGCTGGTTAACAAAAATAGGGGGGACCCCACGCCAATTTTTTTCGAGGGGATCCCCTATTTTTGTTAATCAGCCAAGATATGCAGACTGCTGTGGCCTGGTATTATCAGGCTGGCAAGGTCCATGGATCTTGGCTCCTTAACAGCCTGAAAATCCAGGCCTCAGCGGTCTGCTTCATCTGGCTGGTTAACAAAAATAGGGGGGACCCCACGCCATTTTTTTTTCGAAGGGAACCCCTATTTTTGTTAATCAGTTCCCTCTGACGTCACTGATTGTGTCCCTGGCTGACCAGAAGTGAAAGTGGAAAGCAATCAATTAAGCTTTCCACTTAAGGGCCCGTCTCACATAGCGATATCGCTACCGAGATCGCTGCTGAGTCACTAGTTTTGTGACGCAGCAGCGAGCTCACCAGCGATATCGCTGTGTGTGACATTCAGCGACGATCAGCCCCCCTGCCGGGTATCGCTGATCGTCGCTGAAATGTCAGGACCTTTGATCGCTGGTTTCCCACCTGTCACACACAGCGATGCGTGCCTGTCAGAGGGAAACCAGCGATCAAAAAAAGGTCCTGACATTTCTGCGACGATCAGCGATACCCGGCAGGGGGGCTGATCATCGCTGAATGTCACACACAGCGATATCGCTGGTGAGCTCGCTGCTGCGTCACAAAACTAGTGACTCAGCAGCGATCTCGGTAGCGATATCGCTATGTGAGACGGGCCCTTAAGCGATGTTACCCGCAGTGTCGCTGTCCCAGATCGCTGCCTGAGCTGCCTGTTTGGCAGCTCAGCAGCGATCATGTAGCGATACACCAGCGATCCTGACAAGTGCATATCGTTGTCGGGATCGCTGGTGTATCGTTATGTGACACCCAGCCTTTACTCTCCTGTCAGGCAGGAGAGGAACTCATTCATTTGGGGTTTACTGTGAGGCTGCAGCATTAGCTGCGGTCCCTGCAGTAAACATTAACCCTTTCTGAAGGATTACACCGTGGGACCTGACTGTGCATGGGATAGGTAAGAATAATTTTGCTTTTTTATTTTATTTTTATTACAGGAAATGGTTTTTGCAGTAAAATAAAAGATGGTCAAAAACATGTGTCTTTATTTCATTAAAATGATTTTTAATTAAAGTGTGTGTGTTTTATTTTTATTTCATGCAATAGGATTAATAATTGATAGTTGTCTAATTGACAGCTCTCAATTATTAACCTGGCTTAAGGTCACCTTTCAATAGCAAGGTGGCTTTAACCCCATATTAACCCATTCGCACCGCTACAGGGCAATGGGAATAGACGGGCAAAGTGCCAGAAAGGGCGAATCTAATTATAGATTTGTCTTTCCTGGGGTGTCTGGGGGCAGATGTTAGTAGCCGGGGGGGGCAAAAATAATGGTCCCTCTCTGGGCTATTATTATCTGCCCCCACTCACTGGCTTTGTCTGTCTGGTTGCGAAAATAGGGCGGGAGCCCACGCATTTATTTTCAGCAATTTTACACCTCATATATATATATATACATGTCATTGAATTTGTGACACATATATATATATATTTATATTTGTAGTTCATACACTTCTACATAGTATAATAGCCGCTAATTCAATTGCCGGCTTTTGTGAAAATGCAGAACCCGACATGAAATGACACTTGGTGTACATAGGGTTAACCATGTCTTTTCATGTCCTTTGCTATCTAATTTGCACAAACAATTAAATCAGACTATGTGTGCAAAATTTCACACCTCTAGGGGTTAATTAAAGGTGTAAATTCGTAGCAAAAAAGTCCGTTTTTTTTACAACGAATTTACACCTTTAATTAACCCCTAGAGGTGTGAAATTTTGCACACATAGTCTGATTTAATTGTTTGTGCAAATTAGATAGCAAAGGACATGAAAAGAAATGTTTAACCCTATGTACACCAAGTGTCATTTCATGTCGGGTGACCCGACATGAAATGACACTTGGTGTACATAGGGTTAACCATGTCTTTTCATGTCCTTTGCTATCTAATTTGCACAAACAATTAAATCAGACTATGTGTGCAAAATTTCACACCTCTAGGGTTAATTAAAGGTGTAAATTCGTAGCAAAAAAGTCCGGTTTTTTTTACAACGAATTTACACCTTTAATTAACCCCTACAGGTGTGAAATTTTGCACACATAGTCTGATTTAATTGTTTGTGCAAATTAGATAGCAAAGGACATGAAAAGAAATGTTTAACCCTATATACACCAAGTGTCATTTCATGTCGGGTGCTTCTGTCTTTTCACTGAAGCCGGCTTTACCCGGCAATTGAATCAAAGGATATTTTACTATGTAGAAGTGTATAAACTATACATATATGTATATATATATGTCACAATGACATGTATATATATATATATATGTATTCTATGTGTGTATATTTAGTGTTTACAAGGAAAGAATGGGGTTTTTTTAGTTGCGATATTTTGTTCCCATAGACTTACATGGGACTTCCGGTATCGGTATCGGGTATCGCCGATTTTTTAGTGATATCGGCGATACCATTCCGATTCCGATACTTTAGCATATCGGAAAGTATCGCTCAACTCTACAGATAACACATTATTTGGTCAAAGATAAATAGACCAAGTGGAGCAATAAGCCACTTACAGCGTTAACACCAAACACAGGCCAATGGTCATCTTCTTCGCGATGTTGAATGTGGGTGGTATCAATTCACAAGTGATTGACCTTTACAATCAACTGGAACCACTACGTAGAAGAATTTACCTGAAAACACTTACTAATGAACTGGTGAGTGGAAAGCTACGCCAAAGAATTCTGAAGATGAGTGGAATCCCCACTAGCATGCAAGTCCGGCTGAAAAGATTTCATCTCAAAAATTATCTCCTACCATTCAAAAGACACAGATGCACCACCTACACCACTGAAACTGGTGTCAGAAGGATGTCAAATAGGAATAAGCGAACATGCTTGGTGATACTCGGATATCACTTGAGTATGTGGGTGCTCGGGTTTGCTCGTTACTCTGCGACCATTGAGCGGTGCTCGATGTAAAACTCAATTCTCTGATCGAGCATGTTTGGTGCCTGTTACACAGCCTATAAGCATGCAGGGATTTATACACAAGTCCTCAGACAGTAATAATCACCCTATATTCAAGGGTTAACACTTCCTTAAACATGAATTTTTACACAATTGTTTTTGTATAATCCAGTATATAAATTTGGAACAAAAACAAATTAGAAGTGACTGGAAAAAAGAATCTTTAAAATATAGAATTTTTATTGACTAGTGCAAAAAATATCTCAGAATTTTTACAGAAATAAGCACAAAAAAACATGGAGGCTGAAAAAAATCCACAACAATAAGAATATTAAAATTACTATAGATTCCTCTGAAAAACTGGCTAAATCCCAATATTTATCATGCATTATTTATATTTGCATGATAAATATTGAGATTTAGCCAGTTTTTCAAAGGAATCTATAGTAATTTTAATATTCTTATTGTTGTGGATTTTTTCAGCCTCCATGCTTTTCTGTGCGTATTTCTGTAAAAATTCTGAGATATTTTTTGTACTGGTCAATAAAAATTCAATATTTTGAAGATTCTTTTTCCAGTCACTTCTATTTTGTTTTTGTTCCAAATTTTTATACGGGAGTATGCAAAAACAATTGTGTAAAAAAATAAAGCATGCGGGGATTTCCTACTCATCACTGTAATGTTGAAGCTATCTTGGTTGTGGCAATACTGTGATTGTCTGGCAGTGTGATATCATCAGGGGTTATAAAAGAACAGGCACTGCCAGGTCCGGCACACTGACACCATTGCACAGCTCTGTGACACTTCGTATTGGAGGAAGAGAGTGCTTGTGTAGGCCTGTATGTACACAGTATAATGAATCAGAGCCTTGCAGTATTGATTCTGGTACTGAAGCTGAGCCATCATAGCAACAGCCCTTCTAAGGCTGTGGTTCCACGGTCTGGAAAGACAGCGCTTTGGACGGAGCGGAATGTCCGCTCCGCCCAAAGCCCTGCCCCCTTGTGAATGCGCGGTGAATCCGGATGTGCTCATTGAACACATCCGGAATCACCGCAGCACTACATAGGCCTGTGTTATATCCCTTGCGGCGACGGAGCGTCGCCGCAAGGGAAAAGGACATGCTGCGATCTAAAAAGACTCGCCGCATGTCCGTTAACCCAGGTCCGCCGCTTGCGTGTTTTTACGCATAGTGGAGATGGTATTTCTTGAAATCCCCTCCACTATGCTGTAACATCTGGACGCTGCATGTTTGACGCTGCGCCAGCGCACAGCGTCAAACACGCAGCATCTACTGAAGGAATCCTGACCGCGGAAACACACCCTAAGGGCTAATCATTTGCTTTTCTGTTTGCATCACATACATTCTGCATTTAGTCTAGGTAGTGCGAGAAAGTTAACCCCTTTACCCGAAGGGTGGTTTGCACGTTAATGAACGGGCCAATTTTTACAATTCTGACCGCTGTCCCTTTAAGAGGTAGTAGCTCAGGAATGCTTCCATGGATCCCTTTGATTCTGATATTATTTTCACGTGACATATAGTACTTCATGTTAGTGGCAACATTTCTTTGATATAACACATTTATTTGTGAAAAAAACAGAAATTTGGCGAAAATTTTGAAAATATAGCAATTTTTCAACTTTGATTTTTCATGCCCTTAAATCACAGAGATATGGCACACAAAATACTTAATACGTAACATTTTCCACATGTCTACTTTATATCAGCACAATTTTGGAACCAAAATTTTTTTTGTTCGGAAGTTATAAGGGTTAAAAGTTAACCAGCGATTTCTCATTTTTACAACACCATTTTTTTGAGGGACAACATCACATTTGAAGTCACTTTGAGGGGTCTATATGATATAAAATACTCAAAAGTGATACCATTCTAAAAACTGCACCCATCATGGTGCTCAAAACCACATTCAAGAAGTTTATTAACCCTTCAGGTGTTTCACAGGAAATTTTTGAATGTTTAAAAAAAAAGAACATATAACTTTTTTCACAAAACAATTATTTCTGGTCCAATTTTTTTATTTTCCCAAGAGTAATAGGAGAAAATGGACCCCAAAAGTTATTGTGCAATTTGTCCTGAGTATGCTGATACCCCATATGTGGGGGGAACCACTGTTTCAGCGCATGGCAGAGCACGGAAGAGAAGGAGCGCTGTTTGACTTTTTCAACGCAAAATTGGCTGGAATTGAGATCGGATGCCATGTCGCGTTTGGAGAGTCCCTGATGTGCCTAAACAGTGGAAACCCCCAAATTCTACCTCCAACCCTAACCCAACACACCCCTAATCCCAACCCTAACCCTAGCCCTAACCCTAATCACAACTCTAACCCTAACCCTAACCCTAACCCTAATGGGAAAATGGAAATCAATACATTTTTATGCATTTTATTATTTTTCCCTAATTAAGGGGGCGATAAAAGGGAATTTGATTTACTATTTATAGCCGGTTTTTATGTTTGACTGCTGTCACACTCTAAAAGACACTTTTTATTGCAAAAAATAGATTTTGCATGACCACATTTTGAGAGCTATAATTTTTCTATATTTTGGCCCACAGAGTCATGTGAGGTCTTATTTTTTTGTGGGACGAGTTGACGATTTTATGGGTACCATTTTTGGGCATATGACATTTTTTGATCGCTTTTTATAACAATTTTTGGGAGGCAGAATGAACAAAAACCAGCAATTCATGAATTTCTTTTAGGGGGGCCTTATACCGTTCCACGTGTGGTAAAATTGATAAAGTGATTTTATTTTTCGGGTCAGTACGAATACAGCGATACCTCATTTTTTTTATATCTTGGCGCTTTTATACAATAAAAACAATTTTATATAAAAAATAATTATTTTTGCATTGATTTATTCTGCGAGCTATAACTTTTTTTTATTTTTTCGCTGATGATGCTGCATGGTGGCTCGTTTTTTGCGGGACAAGAAGTCGTTTTCAACGGTACCATGTTAATTTATATCTGTGTTTTTGATCACGTGTTGTTCCATTTTTTGTTCGGCGGTATGATGATAAAGCATTGTTTTTTGCCTTGTTGTTTTTTAAGGGGATCACTAAAGGGTTTAACTAGTAGGAAAGTTTTATAGGTTTTATAGGGTGGGTCGTTATGGATGCAGCAATACTAAACATTTATTGTTTTTTGTTTTTTTTTATTTACATAAAGAAATGAATTTATTGGGGAATATTATTTTTATTTAAAATTTTTTAAAATTATTTTTCCACATGTTAAATTTTTCTATAGTTTTTTACTTTTTCCCAGGGTTGGACATTCCCAGGGAGTGTCCAGAGGAATATTGTAGCCAGAGGAAGCTGGCGCAACAGCAGATGTGAGAGAAGCGTGTGGCCCAAATCCATACCGCATGCTTTACTGCTGAGGTTCTTGCTGACTGCGGCTGGGAGAGCCAGGATTCAGAAACTGGAGAGCAGGGACTAGGCTGGTTGGCAGAGACAAAGAGGTGAGCCAGAGGCAGGTCTGGAGAAATTTTATCTTGCCCAATAGCCACAAAGTACCAAGAGTTGGCATCCCGGGGTGGTGATTGTTACTTATGAGCATCAGCGGAGAAGGGTGCACATTTAAGAGTTTGAGAATAGCCATCACATCTTGTTCTACCATCAGACAGTAGAGATGGAACACTTGCCTCAAAGACTGCAAAAGCTAATGGCTGGAATCAGGGTCATATCCCTCAAAATGTCCTTGGGGATGCCTACTTCCTATGTGGGAGCAGCCGAAGGTGCAAGCAGCACAGTGAGCTGTTGCCCATTACTATATGTTGGGGGTTTTGCCACTACCGAAAGCCAGGTCACTTACAGCCCAGGCACCTGGAAATCGGGGTCCAGGAAGCAGGTGGAGGCAGTCCCTCCAGCCTCGTGAGGATGGAGAACAAGAAGCAGACACCTAAAGAGGATTACTGTATTACCCTCCTTATAATGTTTTACTGGCTTTACACTTTCTGCAAAGCCTTAATGAGTGTAGGAGTGCAGCAACTACTCTTTAAAAATATTTGAATGAGGCTCACCAGTTGTTTCCTTTCAAAGGTCTATGGATGACTCTCCTTATAATTTATTCCTGGATTTGCACTTTCTGCAAAGCCTTCTTGAGTGTAGAAGTTCATAAACTACAGTTTTAAAATATTTAGGTTCGAAAGTTTCTTCTGGATTCAATTAGTCATCCATACAGCTTAAAGTAGTTTTTGCTACATTACGGCGGTATGTAAAACTTCAAAAAAGAGTTAACATTTTTTGGCTGGGTTAAATTTCTCAGCCATACACTAATCCATGGTCTGGTCTAAATTTCTGTGATATCTAACCATCCAAAAAAATGTTCAAAAATGTATCTGGATTAAATTAGTCAGCCATAGAGTATAAAATCTTCTTGGGTACATTTCAGTGATATATAACCTCCTAAAAATTGTTCAAAAATTTATCTTTATTATAGTGCTCATCCATAGATTTTTACATGCTCTTAGGCGCATTTTAGTGGTATCTAACCGTCCAAAATATTGAAAAAAATGTATCGTTATTATTAGTGATGAGCGAACGTGCTCGTCATTACTAGTTACTCGCCGGAGTATCACTGTACTCGGTGTACTCGGCGAGCACCAAGCACTTCCGGTATTATTCGGCAGGAGCTTGGGTCTCTGCCCTGCCATTTTGGCGCTCTTTAGAGCGCCACTGAACATGCAGGGATTGTCAACCACGCACTGTAATGACGCAGCCATATTTGTTGTGGTATTACAGTGATTGGCTGGCCGCACAGATTCATCAGGTCTATAAGAGAGCGGACACCGCCCTGCTCGACGGATTCAGCTCCGGATTCAGATAGTGTAGGGAGAGATGCTGCTGAAATAGGGAGAGATTTTTACTTTTATTAGTTAGTGTGGGTCTACTATTATTCAATCCACAAATCCAGCTAAACCAACAGTCCTTTTAAGGGATAATTAGGGGTATATGGATGGCAGTGCTAGGTAGGCTGTGGAGTCTATGTACGCATATCCGCATCAGTGTAAGACATGCAGGCACTGTATGTGAGTGTATAGATCTGATTGCATACTTCAAAAGGGTCTATTACTATCTGGTGCTGCCTATTATATATATACACCTAGCTGCAGGTATCCGTGGCTATGATAATTTTTTTTTGCACCTGAATCCTGCTAATTTTATTACAAAGCAATCCAGAGACCCCGTTTTTTTCTACATTTATTTGCTTCATCACACTGCAGACTACAGCCAGGTCATTTTAATACAACAGAGTGATAATCTGGCAATTTAAAACTTATTTTTTTGTCCCAGGCATCAGATCTGAGTGTGCAGAAAATTCTGTTTTTTTTTTTTTGTTACTGTAGTATTTTTTGGAGTGTCTGACAACATTTCTCACCACCATTTTGCTGACCCAAAAATATATTTATCACTGTGTTTTTAACGCCACATGCATCGCATATCATTGCGATAACTATTTTGCAATTTTAGTACTTCAACAATTTTTGTTTTTTAGTGTCATAGCCTAGTTATTGACACAATTTTGGTAGTCCAAAAAAAGTCCAGCCCACATATGTAACAGTGTTCTATCTCCGTCAGACGCCAGATCTATCTGTGGTCTACAAATTGTGGCATGTCTGGCCTATATTCCACTGTATTTACTGTTTGTTACCCTAGTTATGTACAATATTTTGGGGTATAAACTAAAAAATACAGGCTACATAGAGTGATCAGTGTGGTATCTGTGTCAGACTCCTATTTTTCTGCGTGCCAAAAATTGTGGCATATCAGGGAAACATTACTCTTGTTTGCAGTGTCTTACCCTATTTCTAGACAGTCTTTTTGGGTAAAATTTTTTTTATAAAACTCCAGGGCATATATTGAACAGTCTGTTATCTCCGTCAGATGCCAGTTGTATCTGTGCTCTACAAATAGTTTCTTTTCAGGCCTACCTTGCCCTTTTTTCCGTCTGCTACCCTAGGCATAGTATACACTATTTTGGCCTAAAAAATAAAAAAATACCGGCCTCATATTGAACAGTCTGGTGTCTCAGTGGCACGCCTCATCTATCTGTAGGCTACAAAGTGTGCTTTTGAGCCTTCCCTTCAGCTTTTTTTTGCTGTGTGTTACCGTAGCTCAAAACAGTTTATTTGGTGTAAAAAATACAAAAAGACCGGCGACATATTGAACAGTCCAGTATCTCTGTGACATGCCTCATGTATCTGAGGACTACAAAGTGTGCTTTGGAGGCTTCCATACACCTTTATTTGCTGTGTGTTACCCTAGCTGTAAACACTATTTAGGGCTAAAAATTTAAAAATATTGAACACTGTGGTATCGCAGTGTGGTATCTCTGAGCTATTTGTGCCTACAAATTGCGGCAATTCAGGACTACATTCACTGTGTTTGCTGTCTGTTACCCTAATTCTGTACAATATTTTGGGGTATAAACTAAAAAATATAAGGCTACATAGAGTGATCAGTGTGGTATCTGTGTCAGACTCCTATATCTCTGTGTGCTAAAAATTGTGGCATTTCAGGGCTACATTAGACAGTTTTTTCTTCATCTTACCACAGTTATTGACAGTGAAAGCAGTTTGTTTAAGAAATAAAATACATTCCAGATATTTGAAAGTGCATTGTACCCGCACACCGATCACATCTAATTTTGCTCCAAATTGTGACTTTTTTATTGGATGTTGAAAACATTGTATTACATTTAAAATGGGAAAGGCGTGTGGCAAGGGACAGGGAACTGGACGTGATGGTGATGGTGCATGCAGAGGCAGAGACTGAAATTTCAAATTTTTTATTGAAAATTGAAATTTTGGTTTATTTAAATTATTTTTTTTTGGAAATTGAAATTTTGGTTTACTTAAATTATTATTTTTTAAAATCCTTATAAAATTTTGCCATATGTAAAAGACATTATACAGGAAAGAATGTTTCTTAACATTTTTCATGTAAACTTTGTAAATGTAAACAATTTCTCATTGATTAGTGGAGTACAAGTGTTACAATATTGTTCTCAGCAGTGACCTGGGAGTCAATTATGCTTGCAGAAGCCTTCCCCATCCTGTTCTCCTTCTATTCAGCACTTTTTCCATCCATTTATTTCAACATATTCACTGTCCCCAGACCTCTTTGTAGGGTCTGTTGGAAAAATGCTTGAATTTCTTGTTGACTTCCATTATACTCGTTACTCGAAATGAGCACTTGAGCATTCGGAATTGCTTGGTTTGAGTAACGAGCATCCGAGCATTCTAGTGCTCACTCATCTCTAATGTCAAATTATGAATGCAAAAAATGTCACAGCGCAATCTGCCTGTTCCATGCAAATATGAACTGCCAGTCTTGCTTCTCTAATAGTCTCTAAGTATAACTGTGTTTCTTCTGCTGAACATGTAATCTCTGAATCTGAGTGAATAGTAATCAATTAGCATCTAAATGCATTACCGTTAACTTTTTTTCCCTAATTTTAATGTTAAGTAATATTTAAGGAAACTGGAGGCTATTTGGAGGTCATTGAGAAATTTGGTACTTTTTGTTTCAATATATTTATAGTTATTTCATGTTTTTTTGGCATCTGATTTTCTGTACTCTCTGATAAATGTGTATACAAGAGAGCAGGAATGGACAGGCCGGACAAAGTGGTGTCCCCTACAACCCAACTTTCGTTTTGCCTTTTGTTTCTTCTTTTAATCTGATGGTTCTCTTCCTCTGTAGTATGCTTATTGCTCTATTGAATCATGTGTTAAGTAAATTTTTTTCATATCCATTTTGTATGCACATAAGAGCAACTTGAAAAAAAACTACCGTATATACTCGTGTATAAGCCGAGATTTTCAGCCCATTTTTTAGGGCTGAAAGTCCCCCTCTCAGCTTATACGCGGGTCATATACGGGGGTCGGCGGGGGAGGGGGATCGGGGGTGTCGGATCATACTCACCCCTCCGCCGGCACAGTCTCTGCAGCCCCCTGCTTCTCCCACGATCTCCAGCTCCTTCCTGCAGCTGTCAGGTGCTACCGCTCATTAAAGTCATGAATATGCATATATTCATGACTTTAATGAGCGGTACCACATGACCGCTGTAGGACGGAAGCACTGCGGAGACCGCTGGGAGAAGAGGAGACGCTGCAGAGACGCGCCGGCGGAGGGGTGAGTATAGCAATATTTACCTGTCCCGTTCCACCGCTGCGCGCTGCTCCCTCGTCCGACTCCCCTGGCTGTGAATGTTCAGGCAGAGGGCGTGATGACACCGGCACCTGGCCCCCAGCGACGAAAGGTGAGTATGTCATTTTTTTTTTGCAGCAGCATAATCTGGAGCATATGGGGGCATAATCTGGAGCATATGGAGGCATAATCTGGAGCATATGGGGGCATAATCTGGAGCATATGGGGGCATAATCAGGGGAGCATATGGGGGCATAATCAGGGGAGCATATGGGGGCATAATCTGTGCACCATATGGGGGCATAATCTAGAGCATATGGGGGCATAATCAGGGGAGCATATGGGCATAATCTGTGCAGCATATGGGGGCATAATCTTTAGCATATGGGGCATAATCTGGAGCATATGGGGGCATGATCAGGGGAGCATATGGGCATAATCTGTGGAGCATATGGGGGCATGGGGGCATAATATGGAGCATATGGGGCATAATCAGGGGAGCATATGGGGGCATGATCAGGGGAGCATATGGGGGCATAATCTGTGCAGCATATGAGGGCATAATCTGGAGCATATTGGGGCATAATCAGGGAGCATATGGGGGCATAATCTGGAGCATATGGGGCATAATCTGTGGAGCATATAGGGGCATAATCTGGAGCAAAAGGGGGCATAATCAGGGGAGCATATGGGGGCATAATCTGTGCAGCATATGGGCATAATCTGTGCAGCATATGGGGGCATAATCTGTGTAGCATATGGGGGCATAATCTGTGCAGCATATGGCGGCATAATCTGTGGAGCATATGGGGCATAATATGAGCAGTTTATGGGGGCCTAATCTATTGAGCATATGGGGCATAATCATAATCACAATCACCCTAGGCTTATACATGAGTCAATTTGTTTTCCCAGTTTTTTGTGGCAAAATTAGGGGGGTCGGCTTATGCACGGGTCGGCTTATACATGAGTATATACAGTATTTAGAAATTGATGGTAGCAACGTATCTCAAAAAAGTTGGGACTGCTAAAATATAAATGAATAAAAAGTTTGGACTAGACCATGTCTACCATTGTGTAGTATCCACTCTTCTTCTCTTCTCCTTACAACAGTCCGTAAACATCGGGTAAGTGAGAAGACCAATTTCAGGAGTTTTGGGAGAGCAATGTTGCCCCATTTTTGTAATGTAGGATTCTAGCTGCTCAATTGTCCTGACTTCTGGGTCTTCTTTGCTGGATTTTTAATTTCATAATGCACCAAATATTCTCTATTAATGAAAGGTCTGGACAGTTGGCCAGTCATCACCGAAGACTTTTTTATGAACCGGTGTTATGATGGAAGCACTATGTGGGTTAGCATTATCTTGATGAAATATGCAAGGCCTTTTCTAAAAAAAAGTCATTGTCCAGATGGTAGCATATGTTGTCCTATAATTGTTTATATAATGCTTAGTATTGATAGCGCTTTTCAAGATGTGTAAACTGTCCATGTCACAGGCTCTAATGCAACCTCATACCATCAGAGATGCAGGCCTTTGAACTGCATGCAGATAACAAGCTGAATGGTCCATTTCCCTTTTGAGTCAACAGGGCATGGCGTCCTTAGCAGGGTTGCCAACTGTTCAGAAAATCCAGGACACTCTGTAAAAATAGAGTACTTTTGTCCATAAAAAAAAAATTTAAGACGTCCGTGATTTTTTTTTAAACTGAAGAAACTTTTACAAATTGTTTTAACTGTAATCATCATAATTTTTCCACTTTACAGTGATTGCAGCTAATGTCTACATATCAGACTTATGGTCTGTAAACATGGATCACTGATAATCATAATGATATATTATGGTTTTCCAATATGTCTGAAAAAAATATTGTCAGTTTGTGATTTTTTCACAAGCCATCTAGAAAAAACTGAAAAATTCAAGTTAGCAACCTGGTCCTTGGTTTCCGTAAAAAATTTAAAATTTTCATTTATCTGACCATAGAAGTTTTCCATATTGCCTTAGTCCATTTAAATGGGCTTTGGCCCAAGAAAGATGGCAGCGTTTCTTAATTGTGTTGATATATGGCTTTTTCTTTCCATGATAGAGCTTTAACTTGTTTTCGTGGATTGCAGTATGTACAGTGTTCACTATTCCTTAGCTCATGCAGTAATTTACATGACATAATAATGCCCATTTTTTAATGCAGCAGTGACTGAGGGCCTGTAAATAACGAGCATCCAAGTTGACTAACACCCTTGTCACTTGTGCCCATAGATTTTTGTCAGAATCTCTGAATCTTTTGATGATATTATGTACTCTGGATCCCAGTGTGTTTTCAATTTTACATTGAAGAATTTTTTTTCTGAAAGTGTTCCAGAGATTGGTATAACTCTGGACATCGTTTTTTCTGAGGGATTAGGTTCTATTAGTCTATTTTTAATTAGTATTTGTAATGCTGGTGGGTGTGAAGCACTGAGCCACTGGTCAGACTAAGTGTTACTAAGTTGCTAACTGGTCTTCCCTAGTGCCTCTGTGGATGAGGATAGGCTTGGATCACAAGATAGCCAGCAGGTGCCACTCCATGTCAGTGTCCGGGCCTTAAGCAGCTGACCCACAGGTCAGAGCAGGTGTGCGAGGTACAGAGAGGTGAGATAGAAGAGAGTCAGATGGTCTGGGGTCGGGGCAGGCAGCAGAGGTTTAAGATACAAAGTTGAGGTCAGGAGCAGAGATTACAGATAGGACGAGAACACAAGCCGGTCAGTAACGGAAGATATAAGCAACCGAACACCTTGACAGGAACTAGATGCAAACAGCAAACTGAACCTAAGTTCAGGCAAAGTTATGTAGCCTAATGTAGCACCTGCTAGTTGGTGATTGGCTGGGGAATCCAACCTTGCACTACACAGCAGGGATAATTCCTGCAGGATCTGGCTGTGCTGCCCTATAGCCATGTCAAGACAATAGGGATATGCAGCAGAGTTGGAAGCGCTGTATGAGCTCAACTTGGCGGCCAGACATGAGTTCAAATAGAGCAAAGATTTCAGTAAGTATCATGGTGACACAAACACATTTGAGATACCTCCATGACAGTGCTACTTAAATTTCTAGTCTTTTGTAGATCCTGTCTCAACTTTCTTGAGATGTGTTGCTGCCATTATTTTCTAAATGAGTGGATTTTTTCAAATAAAATGGAAAAACTTCTAGTATTCATTTTCGGATACATGTCCTATGTTCTTTTATGAATGTAACATGGCTAAAATTCCAAATCATTGAATTTGTGTTTTCTTTATATTTTATACAGCGTCCCAATTTATGATTCTGGTGTGTTTGAGAGTTTGAGCTGACTCACATGGCATATGACTACAAGTTTCCAATTTGGATACATGCAGACACATACTGAACAGCTTCTCTTCTACTTCTTTGAGGCTAAGTGCACACGATCAGGAATAATTGCGTTTTTTTCGCGGTTTTTCTGCTATTTTCCGCGGTTAAACCGCGAACAAAACGCAAGCATTAAGCATTCTATACGTTTTAATTGATTCAGCATGTTTTGTACACATGTTGCGTTTTTTTCCGCGAAAAAAACGCTTAGCGGAAAAAAAAGCAACATGTTCATTAATTTAGCGTAACCGCGGTGATTCCGCCGCCATAGGAATGCATTGAACCGCTTACTTTCCGCATGTGGCTATGCCCACTATGCGCAATGTAAGCGGTTCATGTGCGGATGGTACCCAGGGTCTGGAGCAGAGGAGACTCTCCTCCAGGCCCTGGGTACCATATCCCTGGTAAAACAATAATTAAAATAAAAAATAATGATATTTCTCACCTTCCGGCGGCCCCCGCAGCCTTCCCGCGGCCCCCGCAGCCTTCCCGCCTTCAGCGACGCTCCCGGCAACTTCCGGTCCCAAGAGTCCTTTGCGAGAATCACCCAGATGGCGTAGCGGTCTCGCGAGATGCTACGTCATCGGTGTGATTTGTCGCAAAGCACTCCTGGGACCGCGAGTTGCCGGGAGCGTCGCTGAGAGGCGGGAAGGCTGCGGGGGCCGCCGGAAGGTGAGAATATCATTATTTATTATTTTTTTTATTATTTTTACATTAGATCTTTTTACTATTGATGCGGCATAGGCGGCATCAATAGTAAAAAGTTGGTCACACGTGTCAAACATTATGTTTGACTCGTGTGACCAACCTGTCAATCAGTTTTCCAAGCGATGCTACAGATCGCTAGGAAAACGCTAGCATTCTGCAAGCTAATTACGCTTGCAAAACGCTATTATTCTGGCGGGAATCAGCATAAAAAAAACGTGCGTATTTCCTGCGGGAGAAGTGCGGGATTGCCGCGGAAATTTCCGCGGCAATTCCGCAACGTGTGAACTTAGCCTTAAGGTACTATTCAGAGAAGAAGAAAAAAGTTGACTGGCACCTAACTGCAAGTATGCAAATTGCATGTGTGGCCATTTAAAGACCGCACGAATTGCAAACACTGGAATCTGTGTGTATATTATACACTTTTAGGATTCTTGAAATTACATTCACTTGCAATGATCTAATACACAAAAACACTTTTAATTCCATGGATTTAGAATAGGATATCGTAAAAACTCAGATAGTTGTTATTTGTAGGTGTCAGACTACATCTGTCTATATACGTAGTGTATATTCTATGGCTTACATTGCTTCATATAAGCTAAAAAAAAGCAACTGCACTCTGTATTGCTATAATATGCAAACACTAAATTTATGAACTGAAACATGTGCGCACAGTATTGCCCAGGTTCTGCAGAGATTTGAACTCAGATCACTGGATTCAAAGTCCAGAGTGCTAACCATTACACCATGGAACTAAACTAAATTTATGAAGTTGGAATTGCATTACTGCTATAGAAAATAGGAAGGAAGCCAATCACACAAAACGTGCGTCGGGGCTGCGGCGTGCACGGCTCATCATTGTTCCTCTCTCCCACATGGGTAAGCATTATCCTTTTAATGCACTATGAGCGGCACTTTAGTCTCCGTCTAATACAGCTATTCAGTAGCCAGGTTGTATGACAATGTGTACTTAAGGACAGGTGTATAATCTGGGCTAGGTTTTGGCACTCTGCTTTTTGGAGATTTGCATATTTACTGTTTTTTATGCTCAGTGCATGCTACTATTACTTCTTTTGAAATTCTTTTATTGCCTGGTTCTCTGTCCCCTTTTAAAATACTTGTCCTGTATTTTGGGTTATTTATACCTGGACTATTTATGTGAGTGAGTTCTTTAATAAAGGTACTTTCTATTTCATTAATACTACTCTGCCTCATCTCACTTTATTGTTTTGAGGGCTATTGCTCCTTCTTTCTTGTAGGATGATAAAGAAAATATGTTCAAAGATTAAGTTATGTGGCGCACAAATTAGTTAATTTGTGAGAACCCACCAACAAGCGACTATGCGTACCCCTTTGTTGGGAACCTAACCTAATATGCCTCTCCAGGGCTAAAAGCATACAATTTTAAGGGTAGGTAGGACCCAGCTCTGTTTGGAGGGAAAAGTTATGTGCTAAGTTATTAGTGTCAGTTTGGGCTTATAGACTCCTTTATTTAATAAATTAAATTATTTCAATTTATACACTGGATATTTCGTCACTCAGTAAAGTTACATTTGTCAGGGACGCTGCATGTTTATTTAGTGTACTTAGCTCTACTTTTTGAACAATTGTTTTAAAGGCTGCCTGCCTTCTATTACTTTCTGAGAACAGTGGAACATTTTAGTGTGACATTTATTCAGCCCAGAGGATTAGTAAGTGTGCAGTTTAGCATTTTAAGTTGACATTGTCATGTAGTAAATATTCAATAAGCATAAAATATGAAGTGATATTTAACTAGACATGTACATGCAATGACTTTGGCAAAGTTTATAGTTTATATGTAAATGTGATCGTTGTCACTGAAGGTTGTTAAAATGGCATGTCCTGTTAAGCAGAGCATTTTGTTGTTCTCCTTTGAATAAGCATCTGTAATTGATAGCGTGTAACTGTAGAATTTTATTTTGAAAACACCGTTTTATAAGTCGTGATAATACTGGTTAATTGCTAAGGACAAGCACAATGAAAGTCAATGATGCTCACCAATGAAACTTTACTTTTCAAGCTTGTAACTCAGCTAGAGTAAAACTCCTCATCTTTATTTTATTTTATGAGCTAAATGCAAGGTTAAATATTATCTTTTCTTTTCAATTCAAGGTACAAATTTTATCGTAATATGCTATAAAACATGAAAAGAACTAGATAAGTTTAACTATATCACCTAGTCCTGGAATTGCCTTAAGTTATTGTTTTGAAGTGGACAGCAAGCGGAAGAAGTCATATACGACGTCAGATACACACCGCGCATGCGCCAAGTACGGACATCCTAGAGGCTCACTGATTGCTTCAGCAATCTAATTTACAACATATCAGCTGTTTAAGTAGAGCACCATTGGCTGCTTTGCACTATATATGTACAACCTCCCTCCCCAACACATGCCTCCTGAGGAAGTGACCTTCATGAAACGTGCGTTGGGACTGCAGGAGTACCCTCTTTATCTTGTCCTCCTATGTAACTCCAATATACAATGGTTATTGCACAGCATATACACATTAAGCAGCAGCATTTTATATTTTAATATGCTTTTTCTTTACCTTGATTAAATAGACATAGCATAGAATATAATGGGCAACACATGTACTGAGGACTCCTTGGACTATTGTATAGGATTGCAGCCTCTGATATGGTATTTGTTTTTATTCAATTTATTTAATAAAGATTAATATTAATTTTACTTAGTACTTAAACTTTTTTTTGCTCTTTGAGGTGTTAACATGATATTTTGAGTTATGTACATTATAATAATAATAATAATAATAATAATAATTTTATTTGTATAGCGCCAACATATTCTGCAGCACTTTACATTATAGAGGGGACTTGTGCAGACAATAGACATTACAGCATAACAATAAACACAGATCAAAGTGGATAACAAGAGGAATGAGGGCCCTGCTCGCAAGCTTACAATCTATGAGGAAAAAGGGGAGACACGAAAGGTGGATGGTAACAATTGCTTTCATTGTTCTTATTATGATCTAGGGTGTATTTTGTTGCTATCATAAAGGTTCTTCAGCCTCAACACTGCAATGCTCCACTGCTGGATCTTTAGCCTCAACACTGCAATTGTCCACTGCTGGGTCTTTAGCCTCAACACTGCAATTATTCTCAAAGTCCTTATTGTGACAGCGGCCATAGTCACTTCAAATTCACATATTACACCAAATCAATTATGGAAGGGCCCATAAGAGATATGAAGTGAGAAGAAACAAAAGTAATTTTAAAATTAATGTATTTATTAATAATATTAAAAAGTAAAGAACAAGTCTAAAACACAGGACAATGGACCTCCAAATAGATGAAAGAGAGGGTGGAGTTAGAAACCAGCCCCCATCCAAGGTATAATGGGCAATAAATTATTCATAAATGACCAATTTATGATGTGCAAAATTGCAAAACTACAAATCCTACATCATATGCCGTATATGACTAGCTAAAGTGCCAAAAACATTTTTTTTGTGTATATAAATACATAAAGAGTACAATTCTAGGATGTCAGTAAAAGCATTTAGTTCAAATCAAAAAGAAATTAAATTGCCCACAGTCCAGGATGGGTTAAATTCAAGAGGAAGGCACTGACAGGTTGGTATTGAAGAAACCTTTTCTGCTAAATAAATAATAGGTGCCACAAGAATACTGAGAGAAAACATGAATAAATATTGTTAAGAATGCGGTCTCTAAAAAAACATCACACATATAAATCTATCAAGACAGCTAGACGGTTATAAGGCAATGTCATTTTGCTCCTAAAAATACCAAATGCAAATAGCAAATATATATGTGTGAGGGAAATTGCTAGGACCTAGATTAAAGAATATTATCAGGCATAATTTCCTTAGTGGGAATAGATAATAGGCACCATGGCAAAATTACCTTAGGTTAGCAGGGATATAGAAGTGTCACGAGGCAGTGCACAGAGGTGAAGGCTCCTCACACAGCTCGACGAGCGCCGTTTCGCAAAGTGCTTCTTCCTGGCGGGTATACAGGTCAGGTGCTAGGAGGTTACTATATATACTAAACCCAAGGGGGAGGATAAGTAAACGATGCACAGGTCATTGGTTGTTTCCCGAGCGCACGGTGCCGGGTACCCCCCTTATTAACTAAAGGGGTTTCAAGAAACCGCTCCATGACTCTGGTGGAAACCACTGCGGTCACATGATCGAGCGCTTCCGGAAGTCAGAGAGCACGGTCACCACAGCGCTTTTACTGACATCCTAGAATTGTGCACTTTATGTATTTATATACACAAAAAAATGTTTTTGGCATTTTAGCTAGTCATATACGGCATATGATGTAGGATTTGTAGTTTTGCAATTTTGCCCATCATTAATTGGTCATTTATGAATAATTTATTGCCCATTATACCTTTGATGGGGGCTGGTTTCTAATTCCCCTCTCTCTTTCATCTATTTGGAGGTCCATTGTCCTGTGTTTTAGACTTGTTCTTTACTTTTTAATATTATTATTAATAAAAACATTAATTTTAAAATTACTTTTGTTTCTTCTCACTTCATATCTCTTATGGGCCCTTCCATAATTGATTTGGTGTAATATCAACACTGCAATTGTCCACTGCAGGTTCTTATGGCTCAACACTGAAATGCTCCACTGCCGGGTGATCTTCCTCAACACTGCAATGCTACAATAAAGGTTCTTCAGCCTCAACACTGCAATGCTCCACTGCTGGGTCTTTAGCCTCAACACTGCAATTATCCACTGCAGGTTCTTCAGGCTCACCACTTCAATTCACCAATGCTGGTTCTTCAGATTCAACAACACAATTCTCAACTGCTGGACCTTCAGCCTCAACACTGAAATTCTCCACTGCTGGTCCTTCAGCCTCAACACTGACATTTAACAATACAGGTTCTTCAGCTTAAACAATGAAATACTCCAATGCCAGGTGTTATTTAGCCTCAACACTGCAATTCTCCACTGCAGTTTCTTCAGCATCAACACTGAAATTATCCACTGCAGGTTTTCCAGACTCAACCTTGGTATTCTCCACTGCCGGGTCTTCATCCTCGACACTGACATTCTCC
>JARQOD010000001.1:866604429-866647393 GCA_033576555.1 Oophaga sylvatica
TAACATATAATCTCTAGTATATAATCTCTAGCATTTCACTACTTACCATTTTTCTCTTTGCACAATATATCCTCTCCCCCTGTGTCTCTCATGCATGCCTGAGTTGCTAGTCCCTTCCCCCTCTTTTATTAGCTTTGCTTAACTGTGACCATGTGGTCTGGGTAATCACGCCCACAACCCCCCTCACAGCTGCTTCCTCTCAAGTGCACATATAGTCTCGGTCATGAGTCTGACCAGACGTGTCTGACCTCCATCTTTCAACTTCCATCTTTCAAATTACAGATTTCTAATTACTATTCTCTGAATTAGACTAGAATTGGACTGGAATTTGACTGTAAGTTGACAAATATATAACCACTAACATGTTTCCTTTTCTTTTCAATATCACCCCCATACTACTTACTTTCTTCCTATTCCCTGCAATCCCCCCACTTAGTAAGGAATTAGTCATTTCCCCCTCCATCCTCCCCAGCCATCTCACCTTTTCCTCAGAACTGTTCCTCCACGTACAATCCTTTTTCTCCAGAAACACACGGCCACACCATGTCTTATCCTGTTCCCACCTTCTAACGCTCTGTCTGTTACTCCTCATTGCTGGTGACATATCCCCAAATCCAGGCCCTCCTCAACACATCCCCATTCTCACTTCTATCACCCTGCCACGATCCTCTACACGTCTTCACAACCATGATAACCTCATACCCATTCACCCAGCCCCCACTCCTCCGGTCCCCCTACCTGGAGCACTATGGAACGCACGCTCTGTCTGCAATAAACTGTCATTTATCCACGATCTCTTCATCACCAATAAACTCTCCTTCCTTGGCATCACCGAAACCTGGCTCATACCCTCTGACTCAGCCTCACCAGCTGCACTCTCATACAGTGGATTCCACCTATCTCACACCCCCCCGCCCCAGCAACAAACGTGGTGGAGGAGTTGGTTTGCTCCTATCTGATACCTGCTCCTTTACCCCAATTCCACTACCCCCCTCCGCTACTATTCCCTCATTTGAGGTGCATTCCGTCAGCATCTACTCCCCCTCCAACCTGCAGCTGGCTGTCATCTACCGCCCCCCAGAACTTGCCATCTCCACCTTTCTCGATCACTTCACCACCTGGCTGCTCCATTTCCTCTCTGTTAACATCCCCACTATCATCATGGGTGACTTCAACATCCCCATTGATGCTTCCACCCCAGCGGCCTCTAAACTTTTATCGCTCACTGCCTCCTTTGGCCTCACTCAATGGTCCTCTGCGGCCACTCACAAAGATGGTCACACGCTCGACCTTATCTTCACCCGCCTCTGTTCCCTTACTAATCTCACTAACTCACCCCTTCCCCTGTCTGACCACAACCTACTGACGTTCTCTTCTCTCTCCTCTTCTAGTGCACAACCCCCACACCACAAACTCACTCACCCTCGCAGAAATCTCAAACACCTCAATTTACCAATGCTCTCTGAGTCCCTCCTCCCTCTTACAGACATATCTTCACTTCATGACACAGATTCTGCTGCCACCTTTTATAACACTACAATAACAGCAGCACTTGATTCGGCTGCCCCCCTCACACATAGCAAAACTTGCACAATCAACAGGCAGCCCT
Organism: Oophaga sylvatica; assembly: GCA_033576555.1. Classification (NCBI taxonomy): domain Eukaryota; kingdom Metazoa; phylum Chordata; class Amphibia; order Anura; family Dendrobatidae; genus Oophaga; species Oophaga sylvatica. The sequence continues at coordinate 866,606,039 of JARQOD010000001.1, forward strand.
GGCTGACCAGCCTCACCAAAGAACTGAGATGGGCTTCCAGGGTTGCTGAGCGAGATGGAAATAATCCCGCTCTGCCGAGCACCTAACCGCATACAAGCAGTCCCTCACCAGCTTCAAGTCCACACTCACTGCTGCAAAGCAAACTTACTTCTCATCTCTCATATCCTCCCTGTCTCACAACCCTAAACAGCTCTTCAATACTTTCAATTCTCTACTCTGTCCCCCAGCACCTCCTCCTTCTCCTCTCATTTCTGCTGAAGACTTTGCCTCTTTCTTTAAGCAGAAGATCGATACGATCAGAGAAAGCTTCGGCCCACAGCCCCCGTTGCCCCTCTTAGCTGCTCAACCCTCTTCCTCCAAAACCAACTTCTCCACCTTGACAGAAGATCAGCTTTCCACCCTCCTATCAAGATCACACCTCACCACTTGCATGCTAGACCCGCTCCCATCCCACCTCATCCCTAGCCTCGCCACCGTCTTCACCCCTACTCTAACACACCTCTTCAACCTCTCCACTTACAAATGGTGTCTTCCCCTCATCCTTCAAACATGCCTCGATCACACCCATTCTCAAAAAGACCTCCCTTGACCCATCCTCTGTGTCTAGCTATTGCCCGATATATCTTCTCCCTTATGCCTCAAAACTACTGGAATAGCATGTCCATCTTGAACTGTCCTCCCACCTCTCATCCTGCTCCCTCTTTGACCACTTACAATCAGGCTGCAAAATTGCGACTGCATCACTCAACTGAAACTGCTCTAACTAAAGTCACCAACGACCTACTAACCGCCAAGAGCAAGCGTCACTACTCTGTCCTCCTTCTCCTGGACCTGTCTTCTGCCTTCGACACTGTGGACCATTCCCTCCTGTTACAGATTCTCTCATCTCTTGGCATCACAGGCTTGCCCCTATCCTGGATCTCATCATATCTAACAAACCGAACATTCAGTGTCTCCCTCTCCCACACCACCTCCTCACCTCGCCCCCTGTCTGTCGGTGTTCCCCAAGGCTCAGTTCTTGGACCCCTACTCTTCTCCATCTACACCCTCGGCCTGGGACAGCTCATAGAATCCCATGGTTTTCAGTATCATCTCTACGCCGACGACACGCAGATCTACCTATCTGGACCTGAACTCACCTCCTTACTGAACAGAATCCCACAATGTCTGTCTGCTATTTCTGCTTTCTTCTCTGCTCGCTTTCTAAAACTGAACATGGACAAAACAGAATTCATCATCTTTCCCCCATCTCACTCTACCCCCCCCCAGACCTGTCCATCAACGTCAATGGCTGCTCACTTTCCCCAGTCCCGCACGCTCGGTGCCTCAGAGTGATCCTCGACTCTGCCCTCTCTTTCAAGCCACATGTCCAAACCCTTGCCTCCTCCTGCCATCTCAAACTCAAAAATATTTCCCGGATCCGTGCATACCTTGACCATGAAACTACAAAAACACTAGTGCATGCCCTCATCATCTCCCGCCTCGACTACTGCAACCTTCTACTCTCTGGCCTTCCCTCTAGCACTCTGGCACCACTCCAATCCATTCTGCACTCTGCTACCCGACTAATACAATTGTCTCCCCGTTATTCCCCAGCCTCTCCTCTCTACCAAGCCCTTCATTGGCTTCCAATCGTCCAGAGGCTCCAGTTCCAAACCCTAACCATGACCTACAAAGCCATCCACAATCTGTCTCCTCCATACATCTGTGACATGGTCTCCCGATACATACCCACACGCAACCTTCGATCCTCTCAAGATCTCCTCCTCTACTCCCCTCTTATCTCTTCTTCCCACAACCGCATAAAAAGCTTCTCCCGTGCCTCTCCCATACTCTGGAACTCTCTACCCCAACACATCAGACTCGCGCCTACCATGGAAACCTTCAAAAAGAACCTGAAGACCCACCTCTTCCGACAAGCCTACAACCTGCAGTGATCATCAGTCTACTGAACCACCGCACAACCAGCTCTACCCTCTCCTAGTGTATCCTCACCCATCCCTGTAGACTGTGAGGCCTTGCGGGCAGGGTCCTCTCTCCTTCTGTACTTGTGTGTGCGTTGTATTGCTCATGTTTACTGTACTTTTCTATATTTGCACCTCTTCACATGTAAAGCGCCATGGAATAAATGGCGCTATAAAAATCTATAATAATAATAATAAAATAACCACCCTTTGTTTCCTATCCATGAGCCAGTTCTTAACCCACGTACACATATTTTCCCCTATCCTCATTGTTCTCATTTTATGTATCAACTAGTGTTGAGCGATACGATAATGCAAATATCGGCTATCGGCCGATATTAGCTCTATCGGCCTTTCGATAATTTGTTTCGATATTTTCGTCTTATCGAATACCGTAATCGGATTTGTCACTGTCACTGTCTGTGACCGTCGGTCGGGTCTGTCACTGTCAGTGTCCGTCGGTCGGGTCTGTCAGGAGTCAGCGGCACTTACCTGGCAGAAGATCTCCGGCGGTCACGTCCTGGACTGCTTCATGGCCGCCATCCTCTTCTCCCCGGCGGTCACATGCAGTTTCTCGCGATAACTGCAGTGACTGCTGGGTAATCCCGGCCGTAAAGCAGTCAGTCCGATGACGTCACCGCCGGGGAAGCAGGTAATCAGCTGTGCTGCGTCGCGATGACAGGCTCTGCCTGTCATTGCGATGTAGCAGAGCTGGATCGTCGTGGGACTGTCGTTACTATGGACTGCGTCGGACAGGTGGTATACTGTTGGTTTGTTTTTTTTCTTTTTTTATAGGAGATCGATGGCGTCGCAGGAATGAGAGAGTAATAAAAAAATGAAAACTGTGTTGTCTCTTTTATTTCATTAAAATACTTTTTTCTTGCTTTGTCTTTTTTTATGCATTTAATAACTTTGGGATTAATAATGGATCGGTGTCTTATTGACGCCTCTCCATTATTAACCGGGCTTATTGTCACCGTGCAATCAACGGTGACATTAACCCCTTATTACCCCGCTTGCCACCGCTACAGGGCAAGTGGGAAGAGCTGGGTAAAGTGCCACAATTGGCACATCTTTTGATGCGCCAAATGTGGGGCTGCTGTAGCCTGGTATTATCAGGCTGTTGAGGGCCAAAATCCATGGGCCTTGACAGTCTTTTAATACCAGGCCGCAGCAGTCTGCATTTTACTTGGCTGGTTAATAAAAATAGGGGACCCCTACGCCATTTTTTTTTTCGAGGGGATCCCCTATTTTTGTTAACCAGCCAAGCTAAGCAGACTGCTGTGGCCTGGTATTATCAGGCTTGCAAGGTCCATGGATATTGGATCCTTACCAGCCTGAAAAACCAGGCCTCAGCGGTCTGCTTCATCTGGCTGGTTAACAAAAATAGGGGGGACCCCACGCCAATTTTTTTCGAGGGGATCCCCTATTTTTGTTAATCAGCCAAGATATGCAGACTGCTGTGGCCTGGTATTATCAGGCTGGCAAGGTCCATGGATCTTGGCTCCTTAACAGCCTGAAAATCCAGGCCTCAGCGGTCTGCTTCATCTGGCTGGTTAACAAAAATAGGGGGGACCCCACGCCATTTTTTTTCCAGGGGATCCCCTATTTTTGTTAACCAGTTCCCTCTGACGTCACTGATTGTGTCCCTGGCTGACCTGAAGTGAAAGTGGAAAGCAATCAATTAAGCTTTCCACTTCCTCTCCTGTCAGCCAGGAGAGGAACTCATTCATTTGGGGGTTTACTGTGAGGCTGCAGCATTAGCTGCGGTCCCTGCACTAAACATTAACCCTTTCTGATGGATTACACCGTGGGACCTGACTGTACATCGGATTGGTAAGAATAATTTTGCTTTATTATTTTATTTTTATTACAGGAAATGGTTTTAGCAGGTAAATAAAATATGGTCAAAAACTGTGTGATTATTTCATTAAACTTCTTTTTTATTAAAGTGTGTGTGTTTGATTTTTCTTTCATACAATAGGATTAATAATTGATAGTTGTCTGATTGACAGCTCTCAATTATTAACCTGGCTTAAAGTGACCTTTCAATTGCAAGGTCATTTTAACCCCTTATTAACCCATTCGCCACCGCTACAGGGCAATGGGAATAGACGGGCAAAGTGCCAGAAAGGGCGAATCTAATTATAGATTTGTCTTTTCTGGGGTGTCTGGGGGCAGATTTTAGTAGCCGGGGGGGGCAAAAATAATGGTCCCTCTCTGGGCTATTATTATCTGCCCCCACTCACTGGCTTTGTCTGTCTGGTTGCGAAAATAGGGCGGGAGCCCACGCATTTTTTTTCAGCAATTTTACACCTCATATATATATAAAATATACATGTCATTGAATTTGTGACACATATATATATATTTATATTTATAGTTCATACACTTCTACATAGTATAATAGCCGCTAATTCAATTGCCGGCTTTTGTGAAAATGCAGAACCCGACATGAAATGACACTTGGTTTACATAGAGTTAACCATGTCTTTTCATGTAGTTTGATATCTGATTTGCACAAACAATTACATGAGTGTAAGTGTGCAAAATTTCACACCTGTAGGGGTTAATTAAAGGTGTAAATTCGTAGCAAAAAAGTCAGTTTTTTTTACAACGAATTTACACCTTTAATTAACCCCTACAGGTGTGAAATTTTGCATACATAGACTGATGTAATTGTTTGTGCAAATCAGATTGCAAACGACTTGAAAAGGCATGGTTAACCCTATGTACACCAAGTGTCATTTCATGTCGGGTGCTTCTGTCTTTTCACAGAAGCCGGCTTTACCCGGCAATTGAATCAGAGGATATTTTACTATGTAGAAGTGTTATAACTATACATATATGTATATATATATATGTCACAATGACATGTTATATATATATATATATATATATGTATTCTATGTGTGTATATTTAGTGTTTACAAGGAAATAAAGGTTTTTTTTAATTTCGATATTTTGTTCCCATAGACTTACATGGGACTTCCGCTATCGAAATCGGATATCGACGATATTTAGTGCTATCGGCGATACAATTTCGATACGATATTTTTAGATATCGAGCAATATCGCTCAACACTAGTATCAACCTTTTGTGTGGCACCGTATCAAAAGCTTTTGAGAAGTCCATGAACACCACGTCCACTGCGTTCCCTTGGTCCAGTCCGGAACTTACCCCTTCATAAAAGCTTATCAGATTAGTCTGACAAGAACGGTCCCTCGTAAACCCATGCTGATACTGTGTCATGAGGTTATTTAGCCTCAGATACTCCAATATAGTATCCCGTTAAAAACCCTCCAGGATTTTACCCACAGTAGATGTTAAGCTCACTGGCCTATAATTTCCAGGTTCAGTTTTTGCCCCCTTTTTGAATATTGGCACCACATTTGCTTTACGCCAGTCCTGTGGTACAGACCCCATTATTATGGAATCTTTAAAGATTAAAAATAATGGTCTATCTATGACTGTACTTAATTCCTGCAGTATATCCCATCCGGGCCCGGGGATTTGTCAATTTTAGTGATTTGTAGACGCCGCCGTACTTCCTGCTGGGTTAAGCAGGTGACATTTAATGGAGAAATTTTTTTTATCACTGATCATGTTATCTGTCATGTGATTTTCTTGTGTAAATACAGCTGAAAAAAAGTAATTTAGCATATTGGATTTTTCCTCATCCTCATCCACCATTTCACCCAGACTATTTTTAAGGGGACCAACATTATAATTTTTTAGTTTCTTGCTATTTATGTAGTTAAATATATATTATATATATATATATATATATATATATATATATATATATAAATATTTTGGGATTATTTTTACATTCTCTGGCAATGAGTCTCTCTGCCTCAATCTTTGCTGTCTTAATTTGCTTTTTACAGAATTTATTCAATCTTCTGTATTTATTTAATGCCTCATCACTACCTACTTGCTTTAATTCCCTAAACGCTTTCTTTATGTCACTTTTTGCACCCCTTACAGCTCTATTTAGCCATAGTGGTTTCTAATTCTAATCCTAATTCTAGCATGTTTATTCACATAGGGTATTTACTGTGCACAGGTCCTATTCAGGATGCTATTAAACGTCTCCCATTTTCTTTGTGTATTTTTATGTCTCAGGATATCGTCCCAGTTTATTGCACTAAGATCATCTCTCATCTGTTGAAAATTTGCCTTCCTGAAGTTTAGTGTCCTTGTAACCCCTCGACTACACATCTTAACCCTTCATGACCCAGCCTATTTTGACCTTAAAGACCTTGCCATTTTTTGCAATTCTGACCAGTGTCCCTTTATGAGGTAATAACTCAGGAATGCTTCAACGGATCCTCGCGATTCTGAGATTGTTTTTTCGTGACATATTGGGCTTCATGTTAGTGGTAAATTTAGGTCGATAATTTTTGCGTTTATTTGTGAAAAAAATGGAAATTTGGTGAAAATTTTGAAAATTTTGTAATTTTCCAATTTTTAATTTTTATTCTGTTAAACCAGAGAGTTATGTGGCACAAAATAGTTAATAAATAACATTTCCCACATGTCTACTTTACATCAGCACAATTTTGGGAACATTTTTTTTTGTTAGGAAGTTATAAGGGTTAAAAGTTGACCAGCGATTTCTCATTTTTACAGCAAAATTTACAAAACCATTTTTTTTAGGGACCACCTCACATTTGAAGTCACTTTGAGGGGTCTATATGGCAGAAAATACCCAAAAGTGACACCTTTATAAAAACTGCACCCCTCAAGCTACTCAAAACTACATTCAAGAAGATTATTAACCCTTCAGGTGCTTCACAGGAACTAAAGCAACGTGGAAGGAAAAAATGGACATTTTAATTTTTCCAACAAAAATTTTCTTTTAGCATCAATTTTTTCATTTTTACATGGGCAACAGGATAAAATGGATCCTAAAATTTGTTGGGCAATTTATCCTGAGTACACAGATACCTCATATGTGGTCATAAACCACTGTTTGGGCGCACGGCAGGGCTCAGAAGGGAAGGAGCGCCATTTGACTTTTTGAATGGAAAATATGCTGGAATATTTAGCGGTTGCCATGTCGCATTTGGAGAGTTCCTGTGTGCCTAAACATTGGAGCTCCCTCACAAGTGACCCCATTTTGGAAACTAGACGCCCTAAGGAACTTATCTAGATGCATAGTGAGCACTTTGAACCCCCCGGTGCTTCACAGAAGTTTATAACGCAGAGCCGTGAAAATAAAAAATCATTTTTTTTTCTCAAAAAATGATTTTTTAGCCCCCTATTTTTTATTTTTGCAATGGTTACAGGAGAAATTGGACCCCAAAAGTTGTTGTCCAGTTTGTCCTGAGTAAGCTAGTACCCCATATGTGGGGGGGAATCACTGTTTGGGCACACGTCAGGGCTCGGAAGGGATATAGTGACGCTTTGAAATGCCGACTTGATGGAATGGTCTGCGGGCATCTTGTTACGTTTGCAGAGCCCCTGATGTGCCTAAACAGTAGAAACTCCCAACAAGTGACCCCATTTTGGAAACTAGACCCCGCAAAGAAGTTATCTAGATGTGTGGTGAGCACTTTGAACCCCCAAGGGCTACACAGAAGTTTATAACGCCCAGGCATGAAAATAAAAAAATCATATTTTTTCCACAATCAGGATCTTTTAGTCCCCAATTTTTTTATTTTCCCAAGGGTAACATGAGAAATTAGACCCCAAAAGTTGTTGTCCGATTTGTCCTGAGTATGGTGATATCCCATATGTGGGAGAAAACTACTGTATGGGCACACGTCGGGGCTCAGATGGGAAGTAGTGACGTTTTGAAATGCCCACTTGATGGAATGGTCTTCGGGCGTCATGTTACGTTTGCAGAGTCCCTGATGTGCCTAAACAGTAGAAACTCCCCACAAGTGACCCCATTTTGGAAACTAGATCCCCCAATGAACTCCTATAGATGTGTGGTAAGCACTTTGAATCTCCAAGTCCTTCACAGAAGTTTATAACGCAGAGCCGTGAAAATATAAAATCATTTTTTTTCCACAAAAATAATTTTTTAGTCCCCAATTTTTTTTCCCAATGTTAACAGGAGAAATTAGAACCCCCAAAGTTGTTGTGCAATTTTTCCTGAGTATGCTGATACCCTATATGTGGGGATAAACCACTGTTTGGGCATACGTCGGGGCTTGGAATAAAGGGAGCACTGTTTGACTTTTTGAACGCAAAATTTGCAGGAATCAATGGTGGCGCCATGTCGCGTATGGAGACCCCCTGATGTGCCTAAATAGTGGAAACCCCTCAATTCTAACTCCAACCCTAACACACCCCTAACCCCAACCCTAACCCCTACACACACCTAACCCTAATACAAACCCTAACCATAACCCTAATCCCAACTCTAACCATAAACCTAACCACAAGCCTAACCCTAATTCCAACCCTAACCCAAATTCCAACCCTAATTCTAACCTTAACCCTAATGCTAACCCTAACCCTAGTTCTAACCCTAAGGCTGGGTTCATATTGCGTTTTACCAGCCCGTTCAACACATAGCGTTGACCGGCTGGTAACGGTATAGCATAACGCGATCGCGTTATGCTATACCCGCTAGCGCAGATGAATCAGCAGATGATTCATCTGTGCTAGCGGTGACGGAGCCCAGACGCTGCAGCCCGTGTCCGAGGCTCCGTCACTGAATGACGGCACGTCGCGAACGCATGCCGCTTTACGGCATGCGTTGCGATGCGCACACAAATGGGGTGAATGGCAGCGTTAGCGGACTGCGTTACACCGCGTTATACCGCGGTGAAACGCAGTCCATCTAACGGACTGTCATAATGCAATATGAACCCAGCCTAACCCTAACCCTGAGGCCCCGTGCACACATTGCGGATTCACTTGCGGATTTTTCCTAAATCCGCAGGTAAAATGACCTGCGTTTTACCTGCGAATTTAGCGCGGATTTGTTGCGTTTTTCCCTGCGGTTTTACACCTATAATGGAATAGGTGTAAAACCTCTGCGGAATCCGCACAAAGAGTTGACATGCCGCGGATTTAAAACCGCAGCAAATCCGCATGTGCACAGCGTTTTTTTTAACCATTTATTTGCATTGTGCTGTACAATCCGCCACATCCGCTGTGGATCCGCAGCGCCAAATCCGCTGCGGATCCGCAGCAAAATCTCCGGCGGATCAGCAGCAAAATCCGCCGCGGATCCCCAGCAAAATCCGCCGCGGATCACCAGCAAAATCCACCGAGGATCCCCAGCAAAATCCGCCGCGGATCAGCAGCAAAATCCGTTGCGGATCCGCAGCAAAATCCGCCGCGGATCAGCAACAATATCAATAGCAACAAATGCGACATGGCGTCCAATCTCAATTCCAGCCAAAAAAGTCAAATGGCTCTGCTTCCCTTCCAAGATCTGCCATGCGCCCAAATAGTGGTTTACCCCCACATGTGGGGTATCAGCGTACTCAGGACTAATTGCACAATAACTTTTGGGGTCCTTTTATCCTTTGGAAAATAAAAATTGGAATGAAAAGATCATTTTTGTGAAAAAAATATGATTTTTTAATTTTACGGCTCTACGTTATAACCTTCTGTGAAGCCCTTGGGGGTTCAAAGCTCTCACAACATATTTAGATAAGTTCCTTGGGGGGTCTAGTTTCCAAAATGGGGTCACTTGTGGGGGGTTTCCACTGTTTAGGCACACAGGGACTCTCCAAATGCGACATGGCGTCCAATCTCAATTCCAGCCAAAAAAGTCAAATGGCGCTGCTTTCCTTACGAGCTCTGCCATGCGCCCAAATAGTGGTTTACCCCCACATATAGGGTATCAGCGTACTCAGGACTAATTGCACAATAACTTTTGGGGTCCTTTTATCCTTTGGAAAATAAAAATTGGGATGAAAAGATCATTTTTGGGGTATCGGTGTACTCAGGAGAAATTGTACAACAAATATTGTGGTTCATTTTCTACTGATACCCTTGACAAAATTTAAAAAAAATGTGTCAAAAGAAAAATTTTGGGAAAAAAAGTTAAATGTTCATTTTTTCCTTCCACATTGCTTCAATTCTTGTGAAGTACTTAAAGGGTTAATAAACTTCTTGAATGTGGCTTTGAACACCTTGTGGGGTGCAGTTTTTAGAATGGTGTCACTTTTGGGTATTTTCTGTAATATTGACCCCTCAAATTCACTTCAAATGTGAGGTGGTTCCTAAAAAATGGTTTTGTAAATTTTGTTGGAAAAATGAGAAATTGCTGGTCAAATTTTAACACTTATAACTTCCTAACAAAAAAAAATTTTGGTTCCAAAATTGTGCTGATGTAAAGTAGACATGTGGGAAATGTTATTTATTAACTATTTTTTGTGACATATCTCTGATTTAATGGCATAAAAATTAAAAGTTTGAAAATTGCAAAATTTTCAAAATTTTTGCCATATTTCCGTTTTTTTCATAAATAAACGCAAGTTATATTGAAGAATTTTACCACTATCATGAAGTACAATATGTCACGAGAAAACATTCTCAGAATCGCCAAGATCCGTTGAAGCGTTCCAGAGTTATAAGCACATAAAGTGACAGTGGTCAGAATTGTAAAAATTGGCCTGGTCTTTAACCTACAAAATGGCTTGGTCGTTAAGGGGTTAAGGTTGAAGGAAGATTTTAAGTCTATCTAGTTCAACCCATATCCTATCCTAACCTGCCCTAACATGTTGATCCAGAGGAAGGCAAAAAAAAACCAAGTGGCAAACAGTAAGCTTCACATTGGCAAAAAAAATTCCTTCCCGACTCCACATACGGCAATCAGACTAGCTCCCTGGATCAACGCAATATCTAGGAAACTAGTGAATATAGCCTGTAATATTATAATATTATACTTTTCAAGAAAGGCATCCAGTCCCTTCTTAAATTTTAGTAGGGAATCACTCATCACAACATTAGACGGCAGAGAGTTCCATAGTCTCACTGCTCTTACAGTAAAGAATCTGCGTCTGTGATTATGACTAAGCCTTCTTTCCTCCAGACGTAGAGGATGCCCCCTTGTCCCCGTCACAGGTCTAAGAGTAAAAAGATCATTAGAAAGGTCTTTGTACTGTCCCCTCATATATTTATATATTGTAATAAGATCACCCCTAAGCCTTAGTTTTTCCAAACTAAATAACCCCAAGTGTAATAACCTGTCCTGGTATTGCAGACCCCTCAGTTCTCTAATAACCTTGGTCGCTCTTCTCTGCACCCGCTCCAGTTCAGCTATGTCTTTCTTATACACCGGAGATCAGAACTGTACACAGTATTCTAAGTGTGGTCGCACCAGTGACTTGTATAGAGGTAAAATTATGTTCTCCTCATGAGCATCTATGCCTCTTTTAATGCATCCCATTATTTTATTTGCCTTTGCAGCAGCTGCCTGACATTGGCCACTAATGTGAGTTTGTCGTCCACCCATACACCCAGGTCTTTTTGCCCAGTGTTTTACAATTAAGCACATAATTATACATCTTGCTTGTTCTACCCAAGTGCATGACCTTACATTTATCCCCATTAAAGCTCATTTGCCATTTATCAGCCCAAGCTTCTAGTTTACATAAATCCTCCTGTAATATAAAATTGTCCTCCTCTGTATTTATTACCCTGCAGAGTTTAGTGTCATCTGCAAATATTGAAATACTACTCTATATGCCCCCTACAAGGTCATTAATAAATATGTTAAAGAGAAGCGGCCCCAATACTGACCCCTGTGGTACCCCACTGCTAACCGTGACCCAGTCCGAGTATGCTCCATTAATAACATATAATCTCTAGTATATAATCTCTAGCATTTCACTACTTACCATTTTTCTCTTTGCACAATATATCCTCTCCCCCTGTGTCTCTCATGCATGCCTGAGTTGCTAGTCCCTTCCCCCTCTTTTATTAGCTTTGCTTAACTGTGACCATGTGGTCTGGGTAATCACGCCCACAACCCCCCTCACAGCTGCTTCCTCTCAAGTGCACATATAGTCTCGGTCATGAGTCTGACCAGACGTGTCTGACCTCCATCTTTCAACTTCCATCTTTCAAATTACAGATTTCTAATTACTATTCTCTGAATTAGACTAGAATTGGACTGGAATTTGACTGTAAGTTGACAAATATATAACCACTACCATGTTTCCTTTTCTTTTCAATATCACCCCCATACTACTTACTTTCTTCCTATTCCCTGCAATCCCCCCACTTAGTAAGGAATTAGTCATTTCCCCCTCCATCCTCCCCAGCCATCTCACCTTTTCCTCAGAACTGTTCCTCCACGTACAATCCTTTTTCTCCAGAAACACACGGCCACACCATGTCTTATCCTGTTCCCACCTTCTAACGCTCTGTCTGTTACTCCTCATTGCTGGTGACATATCCCCAAATCCAGGCCCTCCTCAACACATCCCCATTCTCACTTCTATCACCCTGCCACGATCCTCTACACGTCTTCACAACAATGATAACCTCATACCCATTCACCCAGCCCCCACTCCTCCGGTCCCCCTACCTGGAGCACTATGGAACGCACGCTCTGTCTGCAATAAACTGTCATTTATCCACGATCTCTTCATCACCAATAAACTCTCCTTCCTTGGCATCACCGAAACCTGGCTCATACCCTCTGACTCAGCCTCACCAGCTGCACTCTCATACAGTGGATTCCACCTATCTCACACCCCCCGCCCCAGCAACAAACGTGGTGGAGGAGTTGGTTTGCTCCTATCTGATACCTGCTCCTTTACCCCAATTCCACTACCCCCCTCCGCTACTATTTCCTCATTTGAGGTGCATTCCGTCAGCATCTACTCCCCCTCCAACCTGCAGCTGGCTGTCATCTACCGCCCCCCAGAACTTGCCATCTCCACCTTTCTCGATCACTTCACCACCTGGCTGCTCCATTTCCTCTCTGTTAACATCCCCACTATCATCATGGGTGACTTCAACATCCCCATTGATGCTTCCACCCCAGCGGCCTCTAAACTTTTATCGCTCACTGCCTCCTTTGGCCTCACTCAATGGTCCTCTGCGGCCACTCACAAAGATGGTCACACGCTCGACCTTATCTTCACCCGCCTCTGTTCCCTTACTAATCTCACTAACTCACCCCTTCCCCTGTCTGACCACAACCTACTGACGTTCTCTTCTCTCTCCTCTTCTAGTGCACAACCCCCACACCACAAACTCACTCACCCTCGCAGAAATCTCAAACACCTCAATTTACCAATGCTCTCTGAGTCCCTCCTCCCTCTTACAGACATATCTTCACTTCATGACACAGATTCTGCTGCCACCTTTTATAACACTACAATAACAGCAGCACTTGATTCGGCTGCCCCCCTCACACATAGCAAAACTTGCACAATCAACAGGCAGCCCTGGCTGACCAGCCTCACCAAAGAACTGAGATGGGCTTCCAGGGTTGCTGAGCGGAGATGGAAATAATCCCGCTCTGCCGAGCACCTAACCGCATACAAGCAGTCCCTCACCAGCTTCAAGTCCACACTCACTGCTACAAAGCAAACTTACTTCTCATCTCTCATATCCTCCCTGTCTCACAACCCTAAACAGCTCTTCAATACTTTCAATTCTCTACTCTGTCTCCCAGCACCTCCTCCTTCTCCTCTCATTTCTGCTGAAGACTTTGCCTCTTTCTTTAAGCAGAAGATCGATACGATCAGAGAAAGCTTCGGCCCACAGCCCCCGTTGCCCCTCTTAGCTGCTCAACCCTCTTCCTCCAAAACCAACTTCTCCACCTTGACAGAAGATCAGCTTTCCACCCTCCTATCAAGATCACACCTCACCACTTGCATGCTAGACCCGCTCCCATCCCACCTCATCCCTAGCCTCGCCACCGTCTTCACCCCTACTCTAACACACCTCTTCAACCTCTCACTTACAAATGGTGTCTTCCCCTCATCCTTCAAACATGCCTCGATCACACCCATTCTCAAAAAGACCTCCCTTGACCCATCCTCTGTGTCTAGCTATTGCCCGATATATCTTCTCCCTTATGCCTCAAAACTACTGGAATAGCATGTCCATCTTGAACTGTCCTCCCACCTCTCATCCTGCTCCCTCTTTGACCACTTACAATCAGGCTGCAAAATTGCGACTGCATCACTCAACTGAAACTGCTCTAACTAAAGTCACCAACGACCTACTAACCGCCAAGAGCAAGCGTCACTACTCTGTCCTCCTTCTCTTGGACCTGTCTTCTGCCTTCGACACTGTGGACCATTCCCTCCTGTTACAGATTCTCTCATCTCTTGGCATCACAGGCTTGCCCCTATCCTGGATCTCATCATATCTAACAAACCGAACATTCAGTGTCTCCCTCTCCCACACCACCTCCTCACCTCGCCCCCTGTCTGTCGGTGTTCCCCAAGGCTCAGTTCTTGGACCCCTACTCTTCTCCATCTACACCCTCGGCCTGGGACAGCTCATAGAATGAAGAAAAAAGCAAACCAGCTCACCAACTACCACGGCAGGTGCACGGAACGACGTCTGACGAACGTCCAGGAAGATCCAAAGAAAAGAAAATGTTCCAGCTCCTTAAAATTGCAAAATTTTATTCGTCCATTTGGTATAAAATACAAAGTGGTAAATGCTCCATAGAGGAAGCCGCATACAGCAACGCGTTTCGATCAGACGATCTTCATCAAGGCTGCTATACATATGTGAAACTTAGAGACCTATATATAACCCACGGACCAATGAGATTTGAATTGACAATCACATGATAAACTAAAGGTCCTAGAAGGTAAATTGCGATACAAATAGTCGGAAGGTCCTTTTGTAACAATACAATAACATCATTAAAATTACAAAAGATAAACATTAAAAAAAGAAGAAGAGAGAAAACACAATATGGCAAAAGATCACAATCAATAATTATAATGATACATTAACTCATTCCTTTTGTTTAATCCATTCGGATATCTCGTGTTTAAGGAAAAGATCCAAAAGGCTTCCCTGGTCAATAAATGTCTAGCGATGTCCCCACCTCGTACTGATTTAATGACTCTTTCTATAGCGCTGACCTGAAAGGACGTAGTATTGCGATCATGAGAAAGAATGAAATGTTTGGAGGCCGCCGATACATTACGATTGGGATTAGTAGTATTTCCAATATCAGATAAATGCTCCGAAATTCTTGTTTTTAATTTTCTAGTCGTGCACCCCACATATGACAAACTGCAAGAAACACAATTAATTTTATAGACTACATGTGTTGAATTGCAGTTGATATACTGTTTGATATCATAACTAACAGATTGGTTATTATTACTAAAGGATTTGGTGACTAAGGCATGTCTACATGTCCTACAATTGTTTGCTCCACATTTGAAAAAGCCCTTAAATTTTAACCATGTGTCAGTTTTAATATGAGCATGAAACATACTGGGGGAAACCCTATTGCCTATAGATGGAGCTTTTCTGGCTATAATATTCACACCCGGCTGTAAAATTTCACATAGAGTATCATCTTCATATAAAATCGGTAGAAATTTGTTGATAATCTTTTTTATTTCCCCAAATTGTGGGCTAAATTGCAGACTCACAAAGGAGCGATCGCAAAATGGATCGCATTTGGGCGATCGTGAAACTTCACCATCAGAATTGATGAGATTATCACGTTCCTTATGAGTTACAATTCGGTGAGCTCTATTTATCATCCAACGCGGATAATTTCTATTAGTCAATTTATCATCTACCATTTTGAGTTGTTCCTCCAAATTGGTCTGAGAGCTACAATTTCTCTTGACTCTAATATACTCGCCCAAAGGAATAGATTTAATCGTGTGCTTAGGGTGACTACTGCCGGCATGTAGAATAGTATTACCCCCAAATGGTTTAATATGTGTTTTGGTACAAACATTTTGTCCCTCAATTCCACATAAATCCAAATCCAAAAATGACATACAATTGGAATGATGTCTATTTGTAAAACGAATATTGAAATTATTATTTTCAATGTAATCAATGAACTTCGGTATGGCAGACACATCACCACCCCAAATGATTAGGATGTCATCGATGTATCTGCCATACCAAACCAAGGAATCGCAAAAAGGATTTTCAGCAGAAAAAATGTAATTGGACTCCCAAAAGGCCATGACAAGATTGGCCAGCGACGGTGAAAATTTGGCCCCCATCGCTACACCAGTACGTTGCAAGAAAAATTGATTATCAAAAGTAAAAAAATTGTGGGTGAGGAGAAAAAAAGTAACCTGCAAAAGAAAATTGATTAAATCATCAGAATACTGACTAAAATTTTGTAAGTGAAACTGAAGCGCTGTCATTGCAATGTGATGTGGAATACACGTATATAAAGAAATAACGTCACAACAGAGCCACGTGAAATTACTGCTCCAAATCCTATTTGAAAACATTCTAAGGACGTCTTTTGAATCTTTAATGAAGCCAGGAGTCCTGCGCACCAGGGGTTGTAGCAGAGAGTCCACCCATTCTCCTAAATGTTCATTAGCTGAGCCGATGCCCGAAACAATTGGTCTCATCGGAGGGATTTTTTTCTCCTTATGAATTTTCGGTAACCCATGCATAATTGGAAGGATCGGATGTGAGACTTCTAAATATTCTGCTTGCTTCTTAGTTATCACTCCTAAAGTAAGACCCTCTTTAATGATGATATCAGCTTCAGATTTAAATTTGATAGATGGATTACTATCTAATTTCTCATAAATGTCTCCGTCTTGTAAAAGTTCCATCATTTTATCATGATAATCATTTTTATTCATCACAACAACCACTCCACCTTTGTCTGACATTTTGATGATAATTTCAGACATATTCCTCAACTCCTCCAAGGCTGTTTTGTGGTTATAAGACAAATTTGATTTATATTTATATCCATTTTGAGTTTTAACATTATTATGCAATTTTCTTAATTCCCTTTCAACTATTTCTTGAAATTTATCCATATTTTCAGATCTAGATTGAATTGGATAAAATGATGGATTTTTTATTTTAAACTGAGACACAGAAATTTTTGAATTAGATAACTCATTATATTCTGATGATAAATTTTGTAATATATTTAATGAGACTTGTTCTCTGAAATCTAACTCTACAAACTCATTAACAGAAGAAGACAAAGTTCCCCGATGATCATCATCACAATTTTCATGAAAAAAATGTTTTTTGATAGTGAGATTTCTAATGAATTTATTTACGTCCAAGATGGTTTGAAAAAGGTCAAAATTTAGATCTGGGACAAAGTTCAAACCCAAAGATAGAACTTCCAGTTGAAAATTCGTAAGAATGACTGAAGATAAATTCAAAACATTTTTATTCTCTTTTATTTGAAAAAACTTCTCTTCCGACGTGTGGTCATTCCTTGATCCTTTGCGATGTTTCCTGCCCCCCCGCCTGTTGCGTTTTTTGCATGGCGGTAATTATTGCTGGAACTAGCAGAGGGGACTTCATTTAGTGATAAGTCCGAAGCGCTTAAATTGTCAGACGATTCAGGTTCAGATGATGTGAAAAAAACATGTGGTCTATTAGTTGGCCTATTGCGAGCATGGTTGCGTTTCAAAATAGATCTCGGAGTTCTTGGTGTGTACTCCCATTTGCCCCATTCATAGACTTTATTCATGGAGTAATCCTTAGTGTCCCGCGCAAACTTGCGTTTTTTTCTGTCCATTATTTCCTTCTCCAAAATGGAAACTTTATCCTGGGCTTTAGATAGCACAGAATCAAATTGTGTCATGTTCTTAAATTCAATTAGAGCAGTATTAATTGTGTCCATTTGCTCTTGAACCTCTTTTAGTTTAACATCTTCATATTTCACAATTAACTTCATGAGGTTAGCAGAACATGTACTCAAAATTTGGTTCCATTCACAATTGAACTCCTCAGAAAATTCACATGTTGGGATTTTTTTAATACGCAAACCCCGCGGTATCATCTCTTTTGTGAGGTAATTCTGGAGCGTAATCTGATCCCACCAGAGTCTGGTTTCAAGCAGCATCAGCTGCTCCAATTTGTCCACAGTGGTATTGAGATCTGGTGTGTCATCCAAAGCATTGGGATCATTAGAAAAAACCAAAGCGGCTTTTTTGGTTCTATCCTTAAACAGATTTGTAGCCATATTGTGAAAAAAGAAAAATATGTAAAAACACGGCAATCCAATCAATTGTAAATACAAATTATAAACTTGATCTTGATATAGAGCATATGGGAGCACGGCAAAAGTCACATAGAGAGAAGAAAAAAGCAAACCAGCTCACCAACTACCACGGCAGGTGCACGGAACGACGTCTGACGAACGTCCAGGAAGATCCAAAGAAAAGAAAATGTTCCAGCTCCTTAAAATTGCAAAATTTTATTCGTCCATTTGGTATAAAATACAAAGTGGTAAATGCTCCATAGAGGAAGCCGCATACAGCAACGCGTTTCGATCAGACGATCTTCATCAAGGCTGCTATACATATGTGAAACTTAGAGACCTATATATAACCCACGGACCAATGAGATTTGAATTGACAATCACATGATAAACTAAAGGTCCTAGAAGGTAAATTGCGATACAAATAGTCGGAAGGTCCTTTTGTAACAATACAATAACATCATTAAAATTACAAAAGATAAACATTAAAAAAAGAAGAAGAGAGAAAACACAATATGGCAAAAGATCACAATCAATAATTATAATGATACATTAACTCATTCCTTTTGTTTAATCCATTCGGATATCTCGTGTTTAAGGAAAAGATCCAAAAGGCTTCCCTGGTCAATAAATGTCTAGCGATGTCCCCACCTCGTACTGATTTAATGACTCTTTCTATAGCGCTGACCTGAAAGGACGTAGTATTGCGATCATGAGAAAGAATGAAATGTTTGGAGGCCGCCGATACATTACGATTGGGATTAGTAGTATTTCCAATATCAGATAAATGCTCCGAAATTCTTGTTTTTAATTTTCTAGTCGTGCACCCCACATATGACAAACTGCAAGAAACACAATTAATTTTACAGACTACATGTGTTGAATTGCAGTTGATATACTGTTTGATATCATAACTAACAGATTGGTTATTATTACTAAAGGATTTGGTGACTAAGGCATGTCTACATGTCCTACAATTGTTTGCTCCACATTTGAAAAAGCCCTTAAATTTTAACCATGTGTCAGTTTTAATATGAGCATGAAACATACTGGGGGAAACCCTATTGCCTATAGATGGAGCTTTTCTGGCTATAATATTCACACCCGGCTGTAAAATTTCACATAGAGTATCATCTTCATATAAAATCGGTAGAAATTTGTTGATAATCTTTTTTATTTCCCCAAATTGTGGGCTAAATTGCAGACTCAATTTTGCAATTTTAAGGAGCTGGAACATTTTCTTTTCTTTGGATCTTCCTGGACGTTCGTCAGACGTCGTTCCGTGCACCTGCCGTGGTAGTTGGTGAGCTGGTTTGCTTTTTTCTTCTCTCTATGTGACTTTTGCCGTGCTCCCATATGCTCTATATCAAGATCAAGTTTATAATTTGTATTTACAATTGATTGGATTGCCGTGTTTTTACATATTTTTCTTTTTTCACAATATGGCTACAAATCTGTTTAAGGATAGAACCAAAAAAGCCGCTTTGGTTTTTTCTAATGATCCCAATGCTTTGGATGACACACCGGATCTCAATACCACTGTGGACAAATTGGAGCAGCTGATGCTGCTTGAAACCAGACTCTGGTGGGATCAGATTACGCTCCAGAATTACCTCACAAAAGAGATGATACCGCGGGGTTTGCGTATTAAAAAAATCCCAACATGTGAATTTTCTGAGGAGTTCAATTGTGAATGGAACCAAATTTTGAGTACATGTTCTGCTAACCTCATGAAGTTAATTGTGAAATATGAAGATGTTAAACTAAAAGAGGTTCAAGAGCAAATGGACACAATTAATACTGCTCTAATTGAATTTAAGAACATGACACAATTTGATTCTGTGCTATCTAAAGCCCAGGATAAAGTTTCCATTTTGGAGAAGGAAATAATGGACAGAAAAAAAACGCAAGTTTGCGCGGGACACTAAGGATTACTCCATGAATAAAGTCTATGAATGGGGCAAATGGGAGTACACACCAAGAACTCCGAGATCTATTTTGAAACGCAACCATGCTCGCAATAGGCCAACTAATAGACCACATGTTTTTTTCACATCATCTGAACCTGAATCGTCTGACAATTTAAGCGCTTCGGACTTATCACTAAATGAAGTCCCCTCTGCTAGTTCCAGCAATAATTACCGCCATGCAAAAAACGCAACAGGCGGGGGGGCAGGAAACATCGCAAAGGATCAAGGAATGACCACACGTCGGAAGAGAAGTTTTTTCAAATAAAAGAGAATAAAAATGTTTTGAATTTATCTTCAGTCATTCTTACGAATTTTCAACTGGAAGTTCTATCTTTGGGTTTGAACTTTGTCCCAGATCTAAATTTTGACCTTTTTCAAACCATCTTGGACGTAAATAAATTCATTAGAAATCTCACTATCAAAAAACATTTTTTTCATGAAAATTGTGATGATGATCATCGGGGAACTTTGTCTTCTTCTGTTAATGAGTTTGTAGAGTTAGATTTCAGAGAACAAGTCTCATTAAATATATTACAAAATTTATCATCAGAATATAATGAGTTATCTAATTCAAAAATTTCTGTGTCTCAGTTTAAAATAAAAAATCCATCATTTTATCCAATTCAATCTAGATCTGAAAATATGGATACATTTCAAGAAATAGTTGAAAGGGAATTAAGAAAATTGCATAATAATGTTAAAACTCAAAATGGATATAAATATAAATCAAATTTGTCTTATAACCACAAAACAGCCTTGGAGGAGTTGAGGAATATGTCTGAAATTATCATCAAAATGTCAGACAAAGGTGGAGTGGTTGTTGTGATGAATAAAAATGATTATCATGATAAAATGATGGAACTTTTACAAGACGGAGACATTTATGAGAAATTAGATAGTAATCCATCTATCAAATTTAAATCTGAAGCTGATATCATCATTAAAGAGGGTCTTACTTTAGGAGTGATAACTAAGAAGCAAGCAGAATATTTAGAAGTCTCACATCCGATCCTTCCAATTATGCATGGGTTACCGAAAATTCATAAGGAGAAAAAAATCCCTCCGATGAGACCAATTGTTTCGGGCATCGGCTCAGCTAATGAACATTTAGGAGAATGGGTGGACTCTCTGCTACAACCCCTGGTGCGCAGGACTCCTGGCTTCATTAAAGATTCAAAAGACGTCCTTAGAATGTTTTCAAATAGGATTTGGAGCAGTAATTTCACGTGGCTCTGTTGTGACGTTATTTCTTTATATACGTGTATTCCACATCACATTGCAATGACAGCGCTTCAGTTTCACTTACAAAATTTTAGTCAGTATTCTGATGATTTAATCAATTTTCTTTTGCAGGTTACTTTTTTTCTCCTCACCCACAATTTTTTTACTTTTGATAATCAATTTTTCTTGCAACGTACTGGTGTAGCGATGGGGGCCAAATTTTCACCGTCGCTGGCCAATCTTGTCATGGCCTTTTGGGAGTCCAATTACATTTTTTCTGCTGAAAATCCTTTTTGCGATTCCTTGGTTTGGTATGGCAGATACATCGATGACATCCTAATCATTTGGGGTGGTGATGTGTCTGCCATACCGAAGTTCATTGATTACATTGAAAATAATAATTTCAATATTCGTTTTACAAATAGACATCATTCCAATTGTATGTCATTTTTGGATTTGGATTTATGTGGAATTGAGGGACAAAATGTTTGTACCAAAACACATATTAAACCATTTGGGGGTAATACTATTCTACATGCCGGCAGTAGTCACCCTAAGCACACGATTAAATCTATTCCTTTGGGCGAGTATATTAGAGTCAAGAGAAATTGTAGCTCTCAGACCAATTTGGAGGAACAACTCAAAATGGTAGATGATAAATTGACTAATAGAAATTATCCGCGTTGGATGATAAATAGAGCTCACCGAATTGTAACTCATAAGGAACGTGATAATCTCATCAATTCTGATGGTGAAGTTTCACGATCGCCCAAATGCGATCCATTTTGCGATCGCTCCTTTGTGAGTCTGCAATTTAGCCCACAATTTGGGGAAATAAAAAAGATTATCAACAAATTTCTACCGATTTTATATGAAGATGATACTCTATGTGAAATTTTACAGCCGGGTGTGAATATTATAGCCAGAAAAGCTCCATCTATAGGCAATAGGGTTTCCCCCAGTATGTTTCATGCTCATATTAAAACTGACACATGGTTAAAATTTAAGGGCTTTTTCAAATGTGGAGCAAACAATTGTAGGACATGTAGACATGCCTTAGTCACCAAATCCTTTAGTAATAATAACCAATCTGTTAGTTATGATATCAAACAGTATATCAACTGCAATTCAACACATGTAGTCTATAAAATTAATTGTGTTTCTTGCAGTTTGTCATATGTGGGGTGCACGACTAGAAAATTAAAAACAAGAATTTCGGAGCATTTATCTGATATTGGAAATACTACTAATCCCAATCGTAATGTATCGGCGGCCTCCAAACATTTCATTCTTTCTCATGATCGCAATACTACGTCCTTTCAGGTCAGCGCTATAGAAAGAGTCATTAAATCAGTACGAGGTGGGACATCGCTAGACATTTATTGACCAGGGAAGCCTTTTGGATCTTTTCCTTAAACACGAGATATCCGAATGGATTAAACAAAAGGAATGAGTTAATGTATCATTATAATTATTGATTGTGATCTTTTGCCATATTGTGTTTTCTCTCTTCTTCTTTTTTTAATGTTTATCTTTTGTAATTTTAATGATGTTATTGTATTGTTACAAAAGGACCTTCCGACTATTTGTATCGCAATTTACCTTCTAGGACCTTTAGTTTATCATGTGATTGTCAATTCAAATCTCATTGGTCCGTGGGTTATATATAGGTCTCTAAGTTTCACATATGTATAGCAGCCTTGATGAAGATCGTCTGATCGAAACGCGTTGCTGTATGCGGCTTCCTCTATGGAGCATTTACCACTTTGTATTTTATACCAAATGGACGAATAAAATTTTGCAATTTTAAGGAGCTGGAACATTTTCTTTTCTTTACAGCTCATAGAATCCCATGGTTTTCAGTATCATCTCTACGCCGACGACACGCAGATCTACCTATCTGGACCTGAACTCACCTCCTTACTGAACAGAATCCCACAATGTCTGTCTGCTATTTCTGCTTTCTTCTCTGCTCGCTTTCTAAAACTGAACATGGACAAAACAGAATTCATCATCTTTCCCCCATCTCACTCTACCCCCCCACCAGACCTGTCCATCAACGTCAATGGCTGCTCACTTTCCCCAGTCCCGCACGCTCGGTGCCTCGGAGTGATCCTCGACTCTGCCCTCTCTTTCAAGCCACATGTCCAAACCCTTGCCTCCTCCTGCCATCTCAAACTCAAAAATATTTCCCGGATCCGTGCATACCTTGACCATGAAACTACAAAAACACTAGTGCATGCCCTCATCATCTCCCGCCTCGACTACTGCAACCTTCTACTCTCTGGCCTTCCCTCTAGCACTCTGGCACCACTCCAATCCATTCTGCACTCTGCTACCCGACTAATACAATTGTCTCCCCGTTATTCCCCAGCCTCTCCTCTCTACCAAGCCCTTCATTGGCTTCCAATCGTCCAGAGGCTCCAGTTCCAAACCCTAACCATGACCTACAAAGCCATCCACAATCTGTCTCCTCCATACATCTGTGACATGGTCTCCCGATACATACCCACACGCAACCTTCGATCCTCTCAAGATCTCCTCCTCTACTCCCCTCTTATCTCTTCTTCCCACAACCGCATAAAAAGCTTCTCCCGTGCCTCTCCCATACTCTGGAACTCTCTACCCCAACACATCAGACTCGCGCCTACCATGGAAACCTTCAAAAAGAACCTGAAGACCCACCTCTTCCGACAAGCCTACAACCTGCAGTGATCATCAGTCTACTGAACCACCGCACAACCAGCTCTACCCTCTCCTAGTGTATCCTCACCCATCCCTGTAGACTGTGAGGCCTTGCGGGCAGGGTCCTCTCTCCTTCTGTACTTGTGTGTGCGTTGTATTGCTCATGTTTACTGTAGTTTTCTATATTTGCACCTCTTCACATGTAAAGCGCCATGGAATAAATGGCGCTATAAAAATCTATAATAATAATAATAAAATAACCACCCTTTGTTTCCTATCCATGAGACAGTTCTTAACCCACGTACACATATTTTCCCCTATCCTCATTGTTCTCATTTTATGTATCAACTAGTGTTGAGCGATACGATAATGCAAATATCGGCTATCGGCCGATATTAGCTCTATCGGCCTTTCGATAATTTGTTTCGATATTTTCGTCTTATCGAATACCGTAATCGGATTTGTCACTGTCACTGTCTGTGTCCGTCGGTTGGGTCTGTCACTGTCAGTGTCCGTCGGTCGGGTCTGTCAGGAGTCAGCAGCACTTACCTGGCAGAAGATCTCCGGCGGTCACGTCCTGGACTGCTTCATGGCCGCCATCCTCTTCTCCCCGGCGGTCACATGCAGTTTTCTCGCGATAACTGCAGTGACTGCTGGGTAATCCCGGCCGTAAAGCAGTCAGTCCGATGACGTCACCGCCGGGGAAGCAGGTAATCAGCTGTGCTGCGTCGCGATGACAGGCTCTGCCTGTCATTGCGATGTAGCAGAGCTGGATCGTCGTGGGACTGTCGTTACTATGGACTGCGTCGGACAGGTGGTATACTGTTGGTTTGTTTTTTTTCTTTTTTTACAGGAGATCGATGGCGTCGCAGGAATGAGAGAGTAATAAAAAAAATGAAAACTGTGTTGTCTCTTTTATTTCAATAAAATACTTTTTTCTTGCTTTGTCTTTTTTTATGCATTTAATAACTTTGGGATTAATAATGGATCGGTGTCTTATTGACGCCTCTCCATTATTAACCGGGCTTATTGTCACCGTGCAATCAACGGTGACATTAACCCCTTATTACCCCGCTTGCCACCGCTACAGGGCAAGTGGGAAGAGCTGGGTAAAGTGCCACAATTGGAACATCTTTTGATGCGCCAAATGTGGGGCTGCTGTAGCCTGGTATTATCAGGCTGTTGAGGGCCAAAATCCATGGGCCTTGACAGTCTTTTAATACCAGGCCGCAGCAGTCTGCATTTTACTTGGCTGGTTAACAAAAATAGGGGGACCCCTACGCCGTTTTTTTTTTTTCGAGGGGATCCCCTATTTTTGTTAACCAGCCAAGCTAAGCAGACTGCTGTGGCCTGGTATTATCAGGCTTGCAAGGTCCATGGATATTGGATCCTTACCAGCCTGAAAAACCAGGCCTCAGCGGTCTGCTTCATCTGGCTGGTTAACAAAAATAGGGGGACCCCACGCCAATTTTTTTCGAGGGGATCCCCTATTTTTGTTAATCAGCCAAGATATGCAGACTGCTGTGGCCTGGTATTATCAGGCTGGCAAGGTCCATGGATCTTGGCTCCTTAACAGCCTGAAAATCCAGGCCTCAGCGGTCTGCTTCATCTGGCTGGTTAACAAAAATAGGGGGGGACCCCACGCCATTTTTTTCGAGGGGATCCCCTATTTTTGTTAACCAGTTCCCTCTGACGTCACTGATTGTGTCCCTGACTGACCTGAAGTGAAAGTGGAAAGCAATCAATTAAGCTTTCCACTTCCTCTCCTGTCAGCCAGGAGAGGAACTCATTCATTTGGGGGTTTACTGTAAGGCTGCAGCATTAGCTGCGGTCCCTGCAGTAAACATTAACCCTTTCTGATGGATTACACCGTGGGACCTGACTGTACATCGGATTGGTAAGAATAATTTTGCTTTATTATTTTATTTTTATTACAGGAAATGGTTTTAGCAGGTAAATAAAATATGGTCAAAAACTGTGTGATTATTTCATTAAACTTCTTTTTTATTAAAGTGTGTGTGTTTGATTTTTCTTTTATACAATAGGATTAATAATTGATAGTTGTCTGATTGACAGCTCTCAATTATTAACCTGGCTTAAAGTGACCTTTCAATTGCAAGGTCATTTTAACCCCTTATTAACCCATTCGCCACCGCTACAGGGCAATGGGAATAGACGGGCAAAGTGCCAGAAAGGGCGAATCTAATTATAGATTTGTCTTTTCTGGGGTGTCTGGGGGCAGATTTTAGTAGCCGGGGGGGGGCCAAAAATAATGGTCCCTCTCTGGGCTATTATTATCTGCCCCCACTCACTGGCTTTGTCTGTCTGGTTGCGAAAATAGGGCGGGAGCCCACGCATTTTTTTTCAGCAATTTTACACCTCATATATATATATATACATGTCATTGAATTTGTGACACATATATATATATTTATATTTATAGTTCATACACTTCTACATAGTATAATAGCCGCTAATTCAATTGCCGGCTTTTGTGAAAATGCAGAACCCGACATGAAATGACACTTGGTTTACATAGAGTTAACCATGTCTTTTCATGTAGTTTGATATCTGATTTGCACAAACAATTACATGAGTGTAAGTGTGCAAAATTTCACACCTGTAGGGTTAATTAAAGGTGTAAATTCGTAGCAAAAAAGTCCGTTTTTTTTTACAACGAATTTACACCTTTAATTAACCCCTACAGGTGTGAAATTTTGCACACATAGACTGATGTAATTGTTTGTGCAAATCAGATTGCAAACGACATGAAAAGACATGGTTAACCCTATGTACACCAAGTGTCATTTCATGTCGGGTGCTTCTGTCTTTTCACAGAAGCCGGCTTTAACCCGGCAATTGAATCAGAGGATATTTTACTATGTAGAAGTGTATAAACTATACATATATGTATATATATATGTCACAATGACATGTATATATATATATATATATATATATATATGTATTCTATATGTGTATATTTAGTGTTTACAAGGAAATAAAGGTTTTTTTTAATTTCGATATTTTGTTCCCATAGACTTACATGGGACTTCCGCTATCGAAATCGGATATCGACGATATTTAGTGCTATCGGCGATACAATTTCGATACGATATTTTTAGATATCGAGCAATATCTCTCAACACTAGTATCAACCTTTTGTGTGGCACCGTATCAAAAGCTTTTGAGAAGTCCATGAACACCACGTCCACTGCGTTCCCTTGGTCCAGTCCGGAACTTACCCCTTCATAAAAGCTTATCAGATTAGTCTGACAAGAACGGTCCCTCGTAAACCCATGCTGATACTGTGTCATGAGGTTATTTAGCCTCAGATACTCCAATATAGTATCCCGTTAAAAACCCTCCAGGATTTTACCCACAGTAGATGTTAAGCTCACTGGCCTATAATTTCCAGGTTCAGTTTTGCCCCCTTTTTGAATATTGGCACCACATTTGCTTTACGCCAGTCCTGTGGTATAGACCCCATTATTATGGAATCTTTAAAGATTAAAAATAATGGTCTATCTATGACTGTACTTAATTCCTGCAGTATATCCCATCCGGGCCCGGGGATTTGTCAATTTTAGTGATTTGTAGACCCGCCGTACTTCCTGCTGGGTTAAGCAGGTGACATTTAATGGAGAAATTTTTTTTATCACTGATCATGTTATCTGTCATGTGATTTTCTTGTGTAAATACAGCTGAAAAAAAGTCATTTAGCATATTGGATTTTTCCTCATCCTCATCCACCATTTCACCCAGACTATTTTTAAGGGGACCAACATTATAATTTTTTAGTTTCTTGCTATTTATGTAGTTAAATATATATTATATATATATATATATATATATATATATAATATATATATATATATAAATATTTTGGGATTATTTTTACATTCTCTGGCAATGAGTCTCTCTGCCTCAATCTTTGCTGTCTTGATTTGCTTTTTACAGAATTTATTCAATCTTCTGTATTTATTTAATGCCTCATCACTACCTACTTGCTTTAATTCCCTAAACGCTTTCTTTTTGTCACTTTTTGCACCCCTTACAGCTCTATTTAGCCATAGTGGTTTCTAATTCTAATCCTAATTCTAGCATGTTTATTCACATAGGGTATTTACTGTGCACAGGTCCTATTCAGGATGCTATTAAACGTCTCCCATTTTCTTTGTGTATTTTTATGTCTCAGGATATCGTCCCAGTTTATTGCACTAAGATCATCTCTCATCTGTTGAAAATTTGCCTTCCTGAAGTTTAGTGTCCTTGTAACCCCTCGACTACACATCTTAACCCCTTCATGACCCAGCCTATTTTGACCTTAAAGACCTTGCCATTTTTTGCAATTCTGACCAGTGTCCCTTTATGAGGTAATAACTCAGGAACGCTTCAACGGATCCTCACGATTCTGAGATTGTTTTTTCGTGACATATTGGGCTTCATGTTAGTGGTAAATTTAGGTCGATAATTTTTGCGTTTATTTGTGAAAAAATGGAAATTTGGTGAAAATTTTGAAAATTTTGTAATTTTCCAATTTTTAATTTTTATTCTGTTAAACCAGAGAGTTATGTGGCACAAAATAGTTAATAAATAACATTTCCCACATGTCTACTTTACATCAGCACAATTTGGGAACATTTTTTTTTGTTAGGAAGTTATAAGGGTTAAAAGTTGACCAGCGATTTCTCATTTTTACAGCAAAATTTACAAAACCATTTTTTTTAGGGACCACCTCACATTTGAAGTCACTTTGAGGGGTCTATATGGCAGAAAATACCCAAAAGTGACACCTTTATAAAAACTGCACCCCTCAAGCTACTCAAAACTACATTCAAGAAGATTATTAACCCTTCAGGTGCTTCACAGGAACTAAAGCAACGTGGAAGGAAAAAATGGACATTTTAATTTTTCCAACAAAAATTTTCTTTTAGCATCAATTTTTTCATTTTTACATGGGCAACAGGATAAAATGGATCCTAAAATTTGTTGGGCAATTTATCCTGAGTACACAGATACCTCATATGTGGTCATAAACCACTGTATGGGCGCACGGCAGTGCTCAGAAGGGAAGGAGCGCCATTTGACTTTTTGAATGGAAAATATGCTGGAATATTTAGCGGTTGCCATGTCACATTTGGAGAGTTCCTGTGTGCCTAAACATTGGAGCTTCCCCATAAGTGACCCCATTTTGGAAACTAGACCCCCTAAGGAACTTATCTAGATGCATAGTGATCACTTTGAACCCCCAGGTGCTTCACAAATTGATCCGTAAAGAAAAGAAAGTACTTTTTTTTCACAAAAATTTTCTTTTAGCCTCAGTTGTTTTCATTTTCACATGGGCAACAGTATAAATTGGATCCTAAAATTTGTTGGGTAATTTCTCCTGAGTACACAGATACCTCATATGTGGTCATAAACCACTGTTTGGGCGCACGGCAGGGCTCAGAAGGGAAGGAGCGCCATTTGACTTTTTGAATGGAAAATATGCTGGAATATTTAGCGGTTGCCATGTCGCATTTGGAGAGTTCCTGTGTGCCTAAACATTGGAGCTCCCTCACAAGTGACCCCATTTTGGAAACTAGACGCCCTAAGGAACTTATCTAGATGCATAGTGAGCACTTTGAACCCCCAGGTGCTTCACAGAAGTTTATAACGCAGAGCCGTGAAAATAAAAAATCATTTTTTTTTCTCAAAAAATGATTTTTTAGCCCCCTATTTTTTATTTTCGCAATGGTTACAGGAGAAATTGGACCCCAAAAGTTGTTGTCCAGTTTGTCCTGAGTAAGCTAGTACCCCATATGTGGGGGGGAATCACTGTTTGGGCACACGTCAGGGCTCGGAAGGGATATAGTGACGCTTTGAAATGCCGACTTGATGGAATGGTCTGCGGGCATCTTGTTACGTTTGCAGAGCCCCTGATGTCCCTAAACAGTAGAAACTCCCAACAAGTGACCCCATTTTGGAAACTAGACCCCGCAAAGAAGTTATCTAGATGTGTGGTGAGCACTTTGAACCCCCAAGGGCTACACAGAAGTTTATAACGCCCAGGCATGAAAATAAAAAAATCATATTTTTTCCACAATCAGGATCTTTTAGTCCCCAATTTTTTTATTTTCCCAAGGGTAACATGAGAAATTAGACCCCAAAAGTTGTTGTCCGATTTGTCCTGAGTATGGTGATATCCCATATGTGGGAGAAAACTACTGTATGGGCACACGTCGGGGCTCAGATGGGAAGTAGTGACGTTTTGAAATGCCCACTTGATGGAATGGTCTTCGGGCGTCATGTTACGTTTGCAGAGTCCCTGATGTGCCTAAACAGTAGAAACTCCCCACAAGTGACCCCATTTTGGAAACTAGATCCCCCAATGAACTCCTATAGATGTGTGGTAAGCACTTTGAATCTCCAAGTCCTTCACAGAAGTTTATAACGCAGAGCCGTGAAAATATAAAATCATTTTTTTTCCACAAAAATAATTTTTTAGTCCCCAATTTTTTTTCCCAATGTTAACAGGAGAAATTAGAACCCCCAAAGTTGTTGTGCAATTTTTCCTGAGTATGCTGATACCCTATATGTGGGGATAAACCACTGTTTGGGCATACGTCGGGGCTTGGAATAAAGGGAGCACTGTTTGACTTTTTGAACGCAAAATTTGCAGGAATCAATGGTGGCGCCATGTCGCGTATGGAGACCCCCTGATGTGCCTAAATAGTGGAAACCCCTCAATTCTAACTCCAACCCTAACACACCCCTAACCCCAACCCTAACCCCTACACACACCTAACCCTAATACAAACCCTAACCATAACCCTAATCCCAACTCTAACCATAAACCTAACCACAAGCCTAACCCTAATTCCAACCCTAACCCAAATTCCAACCCTAATTCTAACCTTAACCCTAATGCTAACCCTAACCCTAGTTCTAACCCTAAGGCTGGGTTCATATTGCGTTTTACCAGCCCGTTCAACACATAGCGTTGACCGGCTGGTAACGGTATAGCATAACGCGATCGCGTTATGCTATACCCGCTAGCGCAGATTAATCAGCAGATGATTCATCTGTGCTAGCGGTGACGGAGACCAGACGCTGCAGCCCGTGTCCGAGGCTCCGTCACTGAATGACGGCACGTCGCGAACGCATGCCGCTTTACGGCATGCATTGCGATGCGCACACAAATGGGGTGAATGGCAGCGTTAGCGGACTGCGTTACACCGCGTTATACCGCGTGAAACGCAGTCCATCTAACGGACTGTCATAATGCAATATGAACCCAGCCTAACCCTAACCCTGAGGCCCCGTGCACACGTTGCGGATTCACTTGCGGATTTTTCTTAAATCCGCAGGTAAAATGACCTGCGTTTTACCTGCGAATTTAGCGCGGATTTGTTGCGTTTTTCCCTGCGGTTTTACACCTATAATGGAATAGGTGTAACACCTCTGCGGAATCCGCACAAAGAGTTGACATGCTGCGGATTTAAAACCGCAGCAAATCCGCATGTGCACAGCGTTTTTTTTAACCATTTATTTGCATTGTGCTGTACAATCCGCCACATCCGCTGTGGATCCGCAGCGCCAAATCCGCTGTGGATCCGCAGCGCCAAATCCGCTGCGGATCCGCAGCAAATTCTCCGGCGGATCAGCAGCAAAATCCGCCGCGGATCCCCAGCAAAATCCGCCGCGGATCACCAGCAAAATCCACCGAGGATCCCCAGCAAAATCCGCCGCGGATCAGCAGCAAAATCCGTCGCGGATCCGCAGCAAAATCCGCCGCGGATCAGCAACAATATCCGCCGCGGATCAGTAGCAAAATCCGCCGCGGATCCGCAGCAAAATCCGCCGCGGATCAGCAACAATATCCGCCGCGGATCAGCAGCAATATCCGCCGCGGATCCGCAGCAAAATCCGCCGCGGATCAGCAGCAAAATCCGCCGCTGATCAGCAGCAAAATCCGCCGCTGATCAGCAGCAAAATCCGCCGCTGATCAGCAGCAAAATCAGCCGCGGATCAGCAGCAAAATCCGCCGCTGATCAGCAGCAAAATCCGCCGCTGATCAGCAGCAAAATCAGCCTCTGATCAGCAGCAAAATCCGCCGCTGATCAGCAGCAAAATCCGCCGCGGATCAGCAGCAAAATCCGCCGCGGATCAGCAGCAAAATCCACCGCGGATCAGCAGCAAAATCCGCCGCGGATCAGCAGCAAAATCAGCCGTGGATCAGCAGCAAAATCCGCCGCTGATCAGCAGCAAAATCCGGCGCGGATCAGCAGCAAAATCCGCCGCGGATCAGCAGCAAAATCCGCCGCGGATCAGCAGCAAAATCCGCCGCTGATCAGCAGCAAAATCCGCCGCTGATCAGCAGCAAAATCCCCTAGGAAAAAAAAAAAAATCTTTATTTTATTATTTGCCCCTACCTATGACAGGGGGGGGTTCATTTACTTTTTTTTTATTTTGATCACTGTGACAGTTTATCACAGTGATCAAAATAAATTTTTGTACAATGGTGGGCGCACTGCGCATGCGCCGGCCGGCGGGCGCACTGCGCATGCGCCCGCCATTTTCCAAGATGGCGGCGCCCATGAAGAATCCCGGACAGCCGCCAGGACCGATCCAGGGACGTCGGTGGACCGGGAGAGGTGAGTAGGGGGGGTCAGATAGTGAGGGGGGGGATCGGAAGGTGGGGGCAGCAGATCGGAGGAGCAGGGGAGCAGACAGTGACGGCGGTGACCGATCGCTGCCATCTTTCGGTGGCGGCGGCCGATCACCGACGTGACTCGATGTGGGGGGGGTCTGATCGCGGTCTCCAGCCATGGCAGATGCTATTGCAGCATCGGCCATGGCTGGATTGTAATATTTCACCAATTTCATTGGTGAAATATTACAAATCGCTCTGATTGGCTGTTTCACTTTTAACAGCCAATCAGAGCAATCGTCGCCACGTGGGGGTTAAGCCAACCCCCCTGTGGTGATGCACTAAGGGTCCTGTGCCTGGGGGTCGGTTGACCTTTCAGTGACCCCGGTCTCCCGACCCCCAGGAACATGATTTATAGCATGACGCCGACGCCGGCGTCATGGGTCGGGATGGCACAGGTTTTCATGACGCCGACGTCGGCGTCATGGGTCGGGAAGGGGTTAATAAAGGATACCTGAAAGCTTATTATTTTGTGATCACTATTACCCAAGTGACCCCCAACCCTTATATTTGATATGCGGTCTGGCCTGTTGGTTAATATTAGGTCTAGCAGTGCCCCCCCTCTTGTTGGGTCCTGAACTAGTTGTGAAAGGTAATTGTCTCTCATAGTTGTCAAAAACCTATTACCTTTGCTGGAACTGCAGGTTTCTGTTCCCCAATGTGTTTCAGGGTAGTTGAAGTCCCCCATAATAATGACTTCTCCTTGAGTCGCTGCTTCATCTATTTGCTTTACAAGGATATTCTCTGTTGCTTCCATTATTTTAGGAGACTTATAACAAACCCCTTTCATTAATTTATTATTTTCCCCCCTCCCCTAATCTCTACCCACAGAGACTCTACATCTTCATTAGATTCACAAATATCACGCAGGATGGGTTTTAAGGATGATTTTACATATAAACACACACCCCCACCTCGCTAATTTTTAAAGTAATTTTTAAACAGACTATAGCCCTGTAAATTAACCGCCCAGTCGTGGCTCTCATCCAGCCAAGTCTCAGAGTGGCTCTCATCCAGCCAAGTCTCAGATATCCCCACCATGTCATAATTATGTTCCAGCAAAATTAATTCTAATTCTGCCATTTTGTTGGTGAGGCTTCTGGATTTTTTAAAGTAGATGCAAATTCTTTTTTTGCTCAAGCATTCTTATATACAATAAAATCTGTTTGTATATGCCTCACTAGATATTTTATACACTTGTAGTCTACATTTAGAGCTCATTCTCACTTTCGATGAAATCAGACAAATGTAATCGGATAAAAAATTGGATTGAATTCGGGCCAATGTTATTCTATGATTATATTATATATATGAAGGCTGGAGACAAAAATCAAGGTGACACGAAGGGAAGTCAGCCAACTATCAGAAATACACAAGGGTGTAAAGATCAAGAATAAGACCAAGCTGGATAAGTACAAAGACCTGACCCCAGCTGAAGTCCTAGAGACTGCTAAACAAAGGCTCTCAGCACTCGCTGCAAGACTAGGGAGATACACTAGAGAAGCTGAGGCCAAGAAGAAATATGCCCTGTTCTCCAAAGAACCATCCAAAGTGTACTCCCAACTACAGAGTAACAGCACAAAGACAGCAACTCCACCAATAGCAGAGACTGAACAATACTGGAGGGACATATGGGAGAAGGAAAAAACACACAACACCAGTGCAATGTGGCTGCAAGATCTGAGAATGAAACACAGCAACCATCTAGAGCAAGAACCAGTCACCATTACAGAAGCAGACATCCAACAGCGGGTCAAGAACATGAAGAGCTGGACAGCACCTGGTCCAGACATGATCCACACCAACTGGCTGAAGAAATTAACAGCGGTACATGAACGCATGGCAAAGCAGATGAACCAACTGCTAGAAGAAGGCCACCACCCAGTTTGGATAACACAAGGTAGAACAGTACTGATCTTGAAGTATCCTCTTAAAGGAACAGTTCCATCCAGCTACCGACCAATAACCTGCCTTAAAACAACACGGAAACTCCTGTCAGGCATCATAGCCACCAAGATACAGAACCATATGAACAAGTTCATTAATCCAGCTCGCAAAGGCATCGGGACTGACACCAGAGGCTCTAAGCACCAGCTCCTAGTAGATAGAGCAGTCGCTCAAGACTCAAGATCCAGACAGACCAATCTCAGCACAGCCTGGATTGACTACAGGAAAGCCTATGACTCAATGCCACACACATGGAACTGTGAATTCTTGGCTCTCTACAATGTCAACAGCAAAATTAAGAACCTTTGTCAGAAACTCAATGGGGCTATGGAGAACAACATTAGAAGTCAACTCAAGACAACTAGCACAAGTATCCATCAAATGCGGCATATACCAAAGTGATTCACTGTCCCCATTGCTGTTCTGCATAGGTTTGAGCCACCTCAGTATTACAGAGTCTGGCTATGGATTCAAGTTCATGAGTGGAAGCACAAACAGGCACCTCTTCTACATGGATGACATCAAGCTGTATGCGAAAAACAAACGAGACATCGATTCACTGATCCACCTTACAAGGATCTACAGTGAAGACATTGGGATGTCCTTCGGACTGGAGAAGTGCGGCAAGTTGGTAATAAAGAGAGGCAAGGTAGTCAAAACTGATGGAGTCGAATTTTCAGCAGGGCACATAGCAGAGGTACAGACATGCTACAAGTACCTTGGCATCCCACAGGGCTACGGTAACCATGATGAGGAGGCAAGGCAACATCCAAATACCATCAAAGGGTAAGACAGGTCCTGAAGAGCCAGCTCAATGGGAAGAATAAAATCCACGTCATCAATACATATGCCCTGCCAGTTTTCAGATACCCCACTGGCATAGTGAGCTGGCCAAAAGAAGAGATGGAAGCTGCAGATATGAAGACACGAAAGCTCCTCACAATGCATGGAGGTCTCCACCCTAAGTCTAGCACCCAAAGATTGTATACCAACAGAAAGGAGGGTGGTCGAGGCTTGATAAGCATCCAAGCCACCATCATGGATGAAACAAGGAGTATCCAGGAATATATCAGAAGAATTGCGCCATAAGATGAGATGCTGACAGAAAGCCTAAGGCGGCAACAACAGGTCTGGAAGTAAGAGCAGGAACATGAAGCACCATGGCAAGACAAGCCTCTGCATGGGATGTACCATCGACAGATAATGGAGGTGGCTGGCATGTAAAAATCCTACCAATGGCTGGAGAAAGCTGAACTCCGAGACAGCACAGAGGCACTAATCATAGCGACACAAGAGCAAGCACTAAGTACCAGATCCATAGAAGCAGGAATCTACCATACAAGACAAGACCCAAGGTGCAGACTATGTAAAGAAACCTCAGAAACCGTCCAACACATAGTGGCAGGATGCAAAATGCAAGCAGGAACAGCTTATACTGAAAGCCACAACCAAGCAGCCGGAATTGCATACAGGAACATCTGCACAGCATATGTGCTAAGTCCTCCTAAGTCCAGGTGGGAGAC
Organism: Oophaga sylvatica; assembly: GCA_033576555.1. Taxonomy (NCBI): domain Eukaryota; kingdom Metazoa; phylum Chordata; class Amphibia; order Anura; family Dendrobatidae; genus Oophaga; species Oophaga sylvatica. The sequence continues at coordinate 866,642,174 of JARQOD010000001.1, forward strand.
CCCAGAAAAAGTGGTGGAGAATGAAAGCGCTAAAATCCTGTGGGACCTCAAGATCCAGACGGATAAGCAGGTGTTGGCTAACCAACCAGACATTGTCATAGTAGACAAGGATCAGAAGACAGCAATGATAATAGATGTGGCAGTGCCAGGTGACAGCAACATCAGAAAGAAGGAATATGAGAAGCTGGTGAAATACCAGGGCTTCAAAGGAGAACTGGAGAAGATGTGGAAGGTGAAGGCAACAGTGATTCAAGTGGAGATAGGAGCACTTGGAGCAGTGACCCCTAAGTTGCAAGAATGGCTACAACAGATCCCAAGAGCAACATCTGAACTATCTGTCCAGAAAAGCGCAATGCTGGGTACAGCTAAGATCCTGCGCAGAACCCTCAAACTCCCAGGCTTCTGGTAGAGGACCCGAGAATGAGAAAGGACAACACAGACCACCCCCAATGGGGGTGAGAAGGAAATTTGTTTATATATATATATATATATATATATATATATATATAGATAGATAGATAGATGTCAGAGACAAACATTCATATATATATATATATATATATATATATATATGCATTTATATTGCATAGAAAGATAGATAGAAGAAAAGCCGGTAATACATACATCTGCCAGGTTCTGTAAAATCACTGCAGGGTAGAAGAGATGGATTACATACAGTAAATACATATAGAATAGGTAAATATATTGATGTCAGTGAGAAATACAATTAGTACAATGTGTGTGCAAAATACTGGACATGTATTTATTTAATAAAAGATTATTTTTCAGTAAAAAATATCATGGGCTTCAGCTCAATTTTTTGTAATCAGCAGAGGGAAAGCCGACGGCTGGGGCCAATATTTATAGCCTGGGAAGGGGTAACACAGGTCCAGAAGTCACCGCAGTCACCGCAGTTCAGGCTGTGAGGGAGGGCAGCCTCAGTGATGTCACTGCTAGTCACTGATGCTGCTCTCACAGCATCTCCTCATTCACCAGTGGTTTTCAGCTGTGACAGTCTCATCTTGGCACTGTCCAGGTTGAAAACTGTATATTCCCCAGATATGGATTAGTGCGTGGGACACAACAACGGACATGTATGGCATATTATTGGTTTATTATTTTACTTTTATTACAGGAGATCGAGGGCATCGGGGAATTAGGTGAGGTCGGAAGTATGGTTTAATTTAGAATATTAAATGAGTCTGTGTCCATATTTCAATTAAAGAAATTTTTTCAGGGTGTCTGTGTTTTATTTACAATTTGACTATGGGGTTAGTAATAGGGGCATCCTATTGACGCCTCTCCATTACTAACTTCGGGGCAACCCCCCAACTATTACCCCACTTTTCTGTGGCAGCTGAGAGCTGAAGTTTTTAGCCCAGGGAGCCCATATCCATAGCCCCTTTCTAGGCTGTTAATATCAGCCCACAGCTGTCTGCAGAGCCTTTGCTGGCTCTTAATCATAGGGGGACCCAACGTCATTTTTTGGAGGATCCTCATTTTAATAGCCAGTAAAGGCTAAGTATACAGCTGTGAGCTGATAATAATAGCCTAGGAAGCTCCATGAGTATTACCCCCTTCAAAGGCTATAAACATTGGCCCCAGCCGTCGGCTTTCCCTCTGCTGATTACAAAAAAATCTTTTATTAATTAAATACATGTCCAGTTATTTGCACACACATTGCACTAATTGTATTTGTCACTGACATGTATACAGTCATGGCCAAAAGTTTTGAGAATGACACAAATATTAATTTTTACAAAGTCTACTGCTTCACTTTTTCTAATGGCAATTTGCATATACTCCAGAATGTTATAAAGAGTGATCAGCTTAACAGCAATTACTTGCAAAGTCAATATTTGGCTAGAAAATGAACTTTATCCCTCAAAACACATTTCAACATCATTGCAGCCCTGCCTTAAAAGGACCAGCTAACCTCTTTTCAGTGATTTCTCCATTAACACAGGTGTGGGTGTTGATGAGGACATGGCTGGAGATCAATCTGTCATGATTAAGTAAGAATGAGACCACTGGACACTTTAAAAGGAGGCTGGTGCTTGGCATCATTGTTTCTCTTCTGTTAACCATGGTTATCTCTAAAGAAACACATGCAGTCATCATTGCAATGCACAAAAATGGCCTAACAGGGAAGAGTATCGCAGCTAGAAAGATTGCACCTCAGTCAACAATCTATCGCATCATCAAGAACTTCAAGGAGAGAGGTTCCATTGTTGCCAAAAAGGCTCCAGGGCGCCCAAGAAAGACCAGCAAGCGCCAGGACCGTCTCTTAAAAGTGTTTCAGCTGCGGGATTGGGCTACCAGAAGTGCAGAGCTTGCTCAGGAATGGCAGCAGGCAGGTGTGAGTGCATCTGCACGCACTGTGAGGCGGAGACTCTTGGAGCAAGACCTGGTCTCAAGGAGGGCAGCAAAGAAGCCACTTCTCTCCAGAAAAAACATCATGGACAGACTGATATTCTGCAAAAGGTACAGGCAGTGGACTGCTGAGGACTGGGGTAAAGTTATTTTCTCTGATGAATACCCTTTTCGATTGTTTGGCACATCAGGAAAACGCCTCATTCGGAGAAGACAAGGTGAGCGCTACCACCAGTCTTGTCTCATTCCAACTGTTAAGCATCCTGAAACCATTCATGTGTGGGGTTGCTTCTCAGCCAAGGGAATCGGCTCTCTCACAGTCCTGCCTAAAAACACAGCCATGAATAAAGAATGGTATCAGAATGTCCTCCAAGAGCAACTTCTCCCAACCCTCCAAGAGCAGTTTGGCGATCAACAATGCCTTTTCCAGCATGATGGAGCACCTTGCCATAAAGGAAAGGTGATAACTAAATGGCTCAGGGAACAAAACATAGAGATTTTGGGTCCATGGCCTGGAAACTCCCCAGATCTTAATCCCATTGAGAACTTGTGGTCAATCATCAAGAGACGGGTGGTCAAACAAAAACCTAAAAATTCTGACAAAATGAAAGCATTGATTGTGCAAGAATGGACTGCTATCAGTCAGGATTTGGTCCAGAAGTTGATTGAGAGCATGCCAGGGAGAATTGCAGAGGTCCTGAAGAAGAAGGGTCAACACTGCAAATATTGACTTGCTGCATTAATTCATTCTAACTGTCAATATAAGCTTTTGTTACTCATATGTTTGCAATTATATTTCTGTCTGTGATAAAAACATCTGTCAAACACACATATAAAAACCAGAGGGCAGCAGATCATGTGAAAATATAATATTTTGTGTCATTCTCAAAACTTTTGGCCATGACTGTATATCTACTGATTCAATTTGTCTTTACTGTATGTAATCCATCTCTTCTATCCTGTCAGCTCCAGCAGTGATTCAGTGATTTTACAGAAAACGGCAAATTAATTACCAGCTTTTCTTCTATCTATCTATCTATCTATCTATCTATCTATCTATCTATCTATCTATCTATCTATCTATCTATCTATCTATCTATCTATCTATTATATATATATATATATATATATATATATATATATATATATGTGTGTGTTTTTTGATGAATATTTCCTTTGAAAATGATGTGTAAATGACACAGAATTGCTGTATGTAAAAGCTCATGTTAAAATCGCATTGCAATAGAATAGCAATCTCACTGCATTTTGATGCAAATTGGATGCTGGGTGTGAAAAATCGGATTGTAATCACATAAAAAATGCATGATACTCACATGACACTTGCATTACACTCGTACGACTCTCCTGCATCAGAATTGGACTGATTTTAAAATCGCTAGTGTGTCTCCAGCCTAAGGCCGGGGTCACTCGAGTGTGATGCGGGAAACTTGCGCGAGTCTCTCGCATCAATACCTGACACTGTCACTGGCACTCGGGACCGGAGTGTGCGGCTGCATGTATTTATATTAATCATTAATGGATAATGAGGGTCTGACTACTATTCCAATTCCAGTGGTCAGACCCTCATTAAACAGTTGGTTATCATCTATATACAGGATAACTTGCTTTCATTGGACAACTCCTTTAACCCCGATGCATGTTGTTTCTCTCCCTTTGATGTGGGCTCTGGGGATGAGCCCACATCTTTCCCAGCACATGTCAACTGATTTCAACAGCTGACATGTGCCCCTAACAGCCGCGGGTGGAATCTCTGACAGCGGCATTTAATGTGATCACGCCAGAAGCGCAACATTATTTCCACCCATCGGCGCTCATGTCACATGACCGCGGGACGCAGATGGGTTGGCATGACAACCAAGGGTCTACAGCAGACCCCTGTGGTTGTCATTGTCGAATTGCTAAGAGCGCCAACCAGTGGTAGACACTCATAGCAAGTGAATCCCTGCTCTGTGTAGCACAAGTGATCTGATGATTCCAGCTTCCAGTCTCCCATGGAGACTACTGAAATAAATATAGAAAAATTAAAAAAATATAAACGTTCAAATCACCCCCCCCATTAACCCCATTGAAAATAAAACAATTTTAAAAGAATACAAAATACACACATTTGGTATCGCCGTGTTCATAATCGCCCGATCTATCAAGACAGAAAATTAATCCGATCGGCAAACGATGTAGCAAAAAAAGTCAAAACGCCAGAATTACATTTTTTTGGCCGCCGCAACATTGCATTAAAATGCACTAACGGGAGATCAAAATAACGAGAGATCAAAAGATCGTATATAGCTCGCTAAGCAAAAACTAAGCCCTTATCCAGTCCCAGATCCTGAAAACAAACTTTGGACTTCAGTTTTAGTATTTGGTGAGCATGGTTTAAAAAAAACCCACAAAACAGTTGCGGAATTGCACTTTTCTTGCAGTTTCACCGCACTTGGAAGTTTTTTTCCAGTTTTTTCAGTACAATATATGGCAAAAGCAATGGTGTTGACCAAAAGTAAAGCTCATCCCACAAAAAACAAGCCCTCACATGGCCATATTGATGGAAAAATAAAAAGTTATGGATCTGGAAAACAGGGGAGCAAAAAACAGAAACGAGAAAGCGAAAATGGCTGTGGCGTGAAGGGGTTTAAGACATTATATATATACATTTTACAATGTCTAGCCAACTGATTGAAAATACTTTTGTTACAAATACTGTACATTGAAATATTTGCTGTTTTGTGTTGACATAGCTATAAATTGGCGTGTTCACTACTGACTACAACTTAGGGCTAGGCACGCTATTCAGTTCACTTCAGGTCAGCTTGGGGACTCCCTCTGATGTCA
>JARQOD010000001.1:866647493-866692883 GCA_033576555.1 Oophaga sylvatica
TGGGATACTAGTGCAGGGCCGTGCGGAAAGGACAGCCTATTAAGCAGCCCGAAAAAAAGCCCTTCCCCGGGAAGGACCACCATATGTCCTCGCCAGCAACTCGAAGTCCTTTTGCCCCAAAAATGTCCACCCACCCGGGACAATGTGCCCAAGAGAGTATTTCCGTTCGCAAAATTGGTAGGCAAAAAGTCTTGCCCAGAGGCACAGACTCAAGCAAAACCGATGTCACCATTTTTAGGCTCTCTGTGGGGACAATAAGCGGGGCCCCCTCCCCACCCCTCAGGGGGACCCAGGAGCGAGTGAGCGCGGCGCGAATTTTCTTCTCACCGGAGAGGAAAGGGGGGTGAAATGGAACGGGGAAAAGAAAAAGGGACCTCTGGCCGCGGGAATTTGCCCTGGTTCTGCAAATACACCAAGTTTTTGTGGCCCGTGAATATTTGGGAAAGGGGGAAGGAGCCCCCCCCAGAAAGTCTCCACCGGGAAGGGCCCAAATTTCATACCAGTAACTCCCTTCCCCCATGAAATAATTCCTCTTCTGGTTTTTAAAAGGGCTTGGAAAAAAAGAACAGGGGGCTTCCCACCCCGGGCATCCTTTGAAAAAGGACTCTTTCCGCACAAACGAAGACATCCACCTCTAAAATAAATGGTTTTTTCAACATCGGGGCGATGTGATGGGGTGCATGGCCCCCTTTTCAAATTGAGGAGGAGAACGCCTTTGGGGGGGTCTCCTTGACCACAATTGGGATTACTCCCTTCTTGTAGGGGTACCAAAGGGGGCTACCAAAGTAGAGAAGGGGGAAATGAATTGGCGATAGAGTTAATGAACCCCTAAAGCCTGCACCCCTTTAAGGGGTGGGGGTTTTTGCCCTCCCTTACAGCCGAAGTTTGGGAGGTCCATAACCAATCCCGGGCGGGGATGATAGCCCCGGGGAAAGGGGAGACCCGCGTAAACAGCACTTCTCCCCCTTCGATATAGGGGAATTGCTCGCAAGAGGTCGAAGACCTTGGGGCTCTCCCGGTGGGGGGCCATTTGGGAAAGATGAGAAAAGTCTTTAAAATTGACTACCCCGAGTGGGAACTATCCCCGGGAAAATGTCGTCACAAAGTCTTGGAAAACGCTAGGCATTACGAGCCCAAAGGGCTTTACCAGATATTCGTAATGCCCATCCCTGGTGTTAAATGCCGTCTTCCATTTGTCCCCCTCACGGATGCGATCAGGTTATACTCACCCCGCAGGTCTAGCTTAGTAAATACCATTGCTCCCCGAAGCCTGTCAAAGAGCTCAGAGATTAGCGGCAAAGGATACTTATTTTTCACGGTGATCTGGGTACTTGCCAGCAGTTGGAGCGCTGTATCGTGAGTGACCTGAGGTGCCAGAAAAACCTTTTTCAGAGCCTCCCGAAAACGAGAACCACACGGTCATCGCGCTCCCACAGAGGCGTTGCCCACTCCAATGCTCTGCCCGACAGAAGAGCTATCACAAAACCCACTTGTGCCCGATCCGTGGGGAAACGTGCAGCCAGAAGCTCGAGGTGTATGGAGCACTGACTCACGAATCCCCGACATTGCTTGCTGTCACCAGCAAACTTGTCTGGAAGTGGGAGGTGGGACAACTTAGGGACAGAGTTGGCAGAGGACAAACTGGCTGCATCTACGCTAGCAGCCTGAACAGCGACTGCAGTAACATCCATAACTGAGGTTGTGCGCTCAAGAGCCGCCAACCTACCCTCCAGCTGTTGGATGCACAGCTGTAAACGCTGTTTATCCGCCATTTTACTAGCCAGACCCTAGCGCTAGTATTATGTTAGGGTCTGCAGAACGCACCAATTATAAGATGTAGAGAGGTGCGATCGCAGCCCGGAGTCCACCGTGCAGGCGGAGCCTGCTGCTAGTAAGATGGCACAAGATGCGAACTCTATTATCCCGCAGAGTCGCCAAAATAAACGCCGTAACGCGCTGTGGCAATATGTGCAAACTCTGTTATTCCACAGAGCCGCTAGAAGGAGTGCTGCAGCGCTATATGGCGATGTGTGCGAACTCAGTTAACACCACTAAGTCGCAAAGTAAACACGCTAGGACGCTGTCTAGCATTGAAAGCGAACCCTGTTGCATCACAGAGCCACTGAGACAAACTTCTGTGTCCTGTTAGGCACCCAGGTACAGAGTTGACTGCTAAGCGAACATAGAAAGTGATCATGCGCTAATGTCTTCGCGGGAGTCACCCGCAATCTATGGCATCTGAACGCCAGGCCCTGAATACGGCAATCAAACTCCTCACTGGTTATGCCGGTAATTTAAGGCATCTAAGACACCGACCCTGACCAGCTAGCATGCCAAGCTCCTCACTGATTAGGTCGGTATTGTAACCACACACACGCATGACCATACTGGCGCAAAGCATATAACGGTTGATACTAGTGCACGGCCGTGCGGTAAGGACAGCCTATTATAGCAGCCACGAGAAAAAGACCTTCCAGGAAGGACCACCAGTATGTCCTCGCCAGCAACTCAGAAGTCCTTTTTGTCCCAAAATGTCCACCCACCCTGGACGAATGTGCCCAAGAGAGTACTTCCGTTCGCAAATTGGAAGGCACAAAAGTCTTGCCCAGAGGCACAGACTCAAGCAAAACCGATGTCACCGTTCTTAGGCTCTCTGTGGGGACAATAAGTCGAGGCCCCTCCTCCACCTCCTCAGAGGACACCACGGAGCGAGATAGAGCGTCGGCGCGAATGTTCTTCTCACTGGAGAGGAAATGGAGGGTGAAATGGAACTGGGAGAAGAACAAGGACCATCTGGCCTGACGGGAATTTAGCCGCTGGGCTGTCTGCAAATACACCAAGTTCTTGTGGTCCGTGAATACTTGGAAGGGGAAGCGAGCCCCCTCCAGAAGATGTCTCCACTCGGAGAAGGCCAACTTCATAGCCAGTAACTCCCTGTCCCCGATGAAATAATTCCTCTCTGCTGGTGTAAAGGTCTTGGAAAATAAGAAGCAGGGATGCTTCCGACCCTGGGCATCCTTTTGAAAAAGGACTGCTCCAGCACCAACAGAAGAGGCATCCACCTCTAAAATAAATGGTTTATCAACATCGGGGCGATGTAAGATGGGAGCACTGGCGAAATGCGACTTGATGGAGGAGAACGCCTTGGTGATCTCCTCTGACCACAACTTGGGATTAGCTCCCTTCTTGGTGAGGGCTACCAAGGGAGCTACCAAAGTAGAGAAGTGGGGAATGAATTGGCGATAGTAGTTAATGAACCCCATAAAGCACTGCACCGCTTTAAGGGAGTGGGGTTCTTGCCAATCCATTACAGCCTGAAGTTTGGTAGGATCCATAACCAATCCCTGGGCGGAGATGATATAGCCCAGGAAAGGTAGAGACTCCTGCTTAAACATGCACTTCTCCACCTTCGCATATAGGGAATTTGCTTGCAAGAGGTCGAAGACCTTGCAGACATCTCTCCGGTGGGAGGCCATATCTGGAGAAAAGATGAGAATGTCATCCAAATAGACTACCACCGAAGTGGTCAACATATCCGGAAGATGTCGTTCACAAAGTCTTGGAAGGCAGCTGAGGCATTACAGAGCCCAAAGGGCTTTACCAGATATTCGTAATGCCCATCCCTGGTGTTAAATGCCCTCTTCCATTTGTCCCCCTCACGGATGCGAATCAGGTTATACTCACCCCGCAGGTCTAGCTTAGTAAATACCATTGCTCCCCGAAGCCTGTCAAAGAGCTCAGAGATTAGCGGCAAAGGATACTTATTTTTCACGGTGATCTGGGTACTTGCCAGCAGTTGGAGCGCTGTATCGTGAGTGACCTGAGGTGCCAGAAAAACCTTTTTCAGAGCCTCCCAAAAACGAGAACCACACGGTCATCGCACTCCCACAGCGGCGTTGCCCACTCCAATGCTCTGCCCGACAGAAGAGCTATCACAAAACCCACTTGTGCCCGATCCGTGGGGAAACGTGCAGCCAGAAGCTCGAGGTGTATGGAGCACTGACTCACGAATCTCCGACATTGCTTGCTGTCACCAGCAAACTTGTGTGGAAGCGGGAGGTGGGACAACTTAGGGACAGAGTTGGCAGAGGACAAACTGGCTGCATCTACGCTAGCAGCCTGAACAGCGACTGCAGTAACATCCATAACTGAGGTTGTGCGCTCAAGAGCCGCCAACCTACCCTCCAGCTGTTGGATGCACAGCTGTAAACGCTGTTTATCCGCCATTTTACTAGCCAGACCCTAGCGCTAGTATTATGTTAGGGTCTGCAGAACGCACCAATTATAAGATGTAGAGAGGTGCGATCGCAGCCCGGAGTCCACCGTGCAGGCGGAGCCTGCTGCTAGTAAGATGGCACAAGATGCGAACTCTATTATCCCGCAGAGTCGCCAAAATAAACACCGTAACGCGCTGTGGCAATATGTGCAAACTCTGTTATTCCACAGAGCCGCTAGAAGGAGTGCTGCAGCGCTATATGGCGATGTGTGCGAACTCAGTTAACACCACTAAGTCGCAAAGTAAACACGCTAGGGCGCTGTCTAGCATTGAAAGCGAACCCTGTTGCATCACAGAGCCGCTGAGACAAACTTCTGCGTCCTGTTAGGCACCCAGGTACACAGTTGACTGCTAAGCGAACATAGAAAGTGATCATGCGCTAATGTCTTCGCGGAAGTCACCAGCAATCTATGGCATCTGAACGCCAGGCCCTGAATACGGCAATCAAACTCCTTACTGGTTATGCCGGTAATCTAAGGCATCTAAGACACCGACCCTGACCAGCTAGCATGCCAAGCTCCTCACTTATTAGGTCGGTATTGTAACCACACACACGCATGACCATACTGGCGCAAAGCATATAACGGTTGATACTAGTGCACGGCCGTGCGGTAAGGACAGCCTATTATAGCAGCCACGAGAAAAAGACCTTCCAGGAAGGACCAATGGGAAGCTGCTTCAGAGCATTAACAGCCACAGGACCTTCCTGAAGGACCAATTGGAGTGGCAGCTGTATCTGAGCATGTGACCCATGATCTCCAATGGGAGATCTTGCACTGGGCATGCTCAGATGAAGCAACAAAGGACTTAGTCCAAAATCTGCCTGCTCGAACAATGGTTGCAGCAGCAAATGTCTGCACAGTACTGGACCGGGCAAGACGCTGGGACCGACGTCTCTGCTGAGCAGGACCCACTGCGGCCGGGGACGGATGAGGGACCGCAGCGGGAACAGCTTGAGATTCCCCCTGTGCAGGAGTCGGAACTCGAACCCTAACAGACACTATTCCAGCAGTGTCATCACTGGCTCTTCAGGAATTCGCATGGCATGGCCCCCTAACAGTGGGTCACTGATTTGATGGCATGACAGCCAGAGGTTTCCTGGAGACCTCTATGGTTGTCAGTGCCGGATTGCTGTGAGCGCCACCCAGTGTTTGGCGCTCACAGCAAGTGAGTAGAGTTGAGCGAAACAGGTCGGTCAGATTCAAAAGTCGCCGACTTTTGCCAAAGTCTGGTTTCGTTGGCCGAAACCCGACCATAGCGTGCAGTCGAGCATGCGGTCGTCGACCCCAGCACCCAAGTTGGTTTTCCCATAATGCTTGCAGGCACCTTTTTTCAGCCAATGAGCAAGGACGTACACTGTGGGCAACGAGATGACATGTGCAGCGTCAACCACCATCTTAGAGAAGGGCATTGCAGTGATTGACTTGCTTTGGGGGGCGTCATAGTGTCTATAAAAGCCCTGACCACCGACCTCCATTTTACTTCTGCTGATCTTAACAGTAGGGAGAGGTTGCTGACGCTGTTTATCAGTAGGGAGAGAGTTAGGGCTGGAAAGAGAAGTTCTCCTGTGCTTGTGCTGATAGCAATTGTGCTGTACAGCTAGTGTGCAGTGACAGGGGAGGATTTTCTTGTGTGCAGCAGCGCTGGTTATTAAGCTGCCTGATAGCTGTATTGCTGTGTGTACACTGCTGTGCAGACTGCTTTTTACACAGCACTAATACTTTTATTCTTTTTTTTTCTGCATACTTACCGACCGTTCATTTTTTCCCACACAGTATAGAGTTGTACGCTCCTCACACACTACCGTGTACCTGCTGGTATCATGGACAAAAAGATGCTGACTATCTGTGTGTGACTCCGGAAATATATACGGAAATTGCAATTTTCCCCCACACCGTATACAGCTGTACACTTCTAAGACAGTACCGTTTATCTGCTCTTTGTATTATGGTCAAATCCATACCGAGTGATCGTCTGTGTGTGACTACGGAAATGTATACGGAGATTGCAATTTTCCCCTACACTGTATACAGCTGTACGCTTCTGAGACAGTACCGTATATCTGTTCTTTGTATTACGGTCAAATCCATACTGAGTGATCATCTGTGTGTGACTCCGGAAATATATATGGAGATTTAAATTTTCCCCTACACCATATACAGCTGTACGCTCCTCATACAGTACCATATATCTGCTGGTATTTTTGGTACATTTTCCCAAACATGAGGAAGTATGGTGGAAGAGGCCGTGGATTTGGGGGGGTGCCAGCTGGGAATTATGGTGGTGGTTATGGTGCATCTGCTGGTAGTGCCAAAAACCCAATAGCACCTAAGGCAGGAGGTGATGAGCCTGCATCATCGTCTGGCTTCAGAAGGCCTGGAAGGCTCCCTTTTCTGGGACTAGGTAAACGGCTTTTAAAGCCGGAGCGTCAGTAACAGGTTTTGGCTTACATTGCCGAAACAGCCTCCAGCTCTATCACCTCCTCTTCTGAACTTTCAAAAAATGCAAGCACTGAATCGTCAGTGCAGGCTCCTGGTCAGGAACGACACCTTTCCTTGTGTCCTTCACCCCCACCAAAAGTGAAGGATGCGGCAGGCCACACTTCAGATTACTCCATGGAGCTCTTTTCACAAACCATGCCTGGGTTAGCAAGTGAAATCCTGAATTCCCCAGTCCAAGAAGAACATGACATGGAGTGCACTGATGCACAGCCAATGCTATCTGATTCTGCTGGTACATTAACCCAGAGCACTACATTGCCCTCGCAGTGTACTGAGCCAGAATCTGACCCTGATGAAACTCAGGTGTCCCTTCCCGCATTCTCTAACACCTTACACGGTGACACAGAGGAAGGTGCAGATGAAATTGAAGAGGAGGTGATGGATGACCCAGTTGTTGACCCGGATTGGCATCCATTGGGTGAAGAGGGTGCCGCTGGCAATAGCTCAGAAGAGGAGGAGGATCGGCGGCAGGCATCGACATTGCAGCTGCGGTTATCTGGCAGGCTCGTAGCAGTCCAAAAATGTGTTAAAGAAGCAAAAAGAGTTGCAGGACAGCTTGGAAAGACAGTCAAAAGAGCACTGCGTGCAAGTCCTGAAATTTTATCGCGTAGTAGGAAGAGTGCAGTGTGGCACTTTTTTGACCAAAATCCTATTGATGAGGTAAAGGTTATCTGTAAGAAGTGCGGAAGGACCATAAGCCGAGGGAAAAATCTCTGAAAATTGAATATCAGTTGCATGCTTAGACATTTAACCCCTTAATGTCCAATGACGTGCACAGTCCGTCATGGCAAGGTGCCAGTTCCGGCACCAGGACGGACTGTGCACGTCATGCCTTTGATCTACCACTGCGTGTAAACACGCAGTGGTAGATCAGTGCCGACAGCTGTCATAGACAGCTGACAGGCACGGCAAGCGGTGCGGGGACCTTTGCCGTCGGTCCCCGCACCCACAGCGCTGTGATTGGTCAGTCAATCTGACTGACCAAACACAGCAGCGATCGTGCAGGAGAAGCTGAAATTTCAGCTTCCCCAGCGCGATCAGTGCAGGAGCCGGCGCTGCAGTGGCCAGGCTTCCTGCACTGACAGCCAGGAGCATAGCCCCCACCGCCCCTGGCTGTTAACCCCCTGACTGCTGCGATCCAGCGCGATCGCAGAGATCAGGGGGGGAGGCAGAGGGTCAGGAGCTCCCTCTGCCTCAGATCGGCGCCCTGCAATGTATTTGCAGGGCCCGATCTCTGCCTTGATGACCCGGGGGTTGTCATGACAACCTCCGGGTCATCTACCTATGGGAAGCTGCTGTGATCATGTCACAGCAGCTTTCATCATAGGTACAATGCATTGCAATGCTGGAGCATTGCAATGCATTGTAACTGCAATAAAAAGTAAAAATAAGTGAAAGTCCCATAAAGGGACAAGTTAAAAAAAATCATTTTTTAAAAAATTTTTTTAAAAAAATATTAAAAAATAATAAAAAAAAATCCCCTAAAAAATACACATTTTTATGTAATAAAAAAAATAAAAAACAAAAAAAATACACATGTTAGGTATCGCCACGTCTGTAAAAATCCCATCTATAAAAGCGTAACCCTAGTTAACCCCTTCAATGAAAGCCGTAAAAAAAAAACACAAAAAAGTAGTAAATTATACTTATTCCAAGCGGTATCATCATACCGCTTGGAAAAAGTGCAATAACACGCGATCAAAAAGTCTGATATAAATAATCATGGTACCGCTGAAAACGTCATCTTGTCCCGCAAAAAACAAGCCGCTATACAGCATCATCAGCGAAAAAATAAAAAAGTTATAGCTCGCGGAATAAGCTGATGCAAAAATAATTATTTTTTCTATAAATTTTTTATTGTGTAAAAACGCCAAAACATAAAAAAATATATATAAATGAGGTATCGCTGTAATCGTAGTGATCCGAAGAATAAAGCTCCTTTATCAATTTTACCACACATGGAACGGAGGAAAAAAAAAAAAAACAATTCCTGAATTGCTGGTTTTTGTTCATTCTGCTTCCACAAAAATCGGAATAGGAAGCGATCAAAAAACGTTATGTGCCCGAATATGGTACCAATAAAATCGTCAGCTCGTCCCGCAAAAAATAAGCCCACAGATAACTCTGTCGGCCGAAATATGGAAAAATTATAGCTCTCAAAATACGGCGATGCAAAAATTTCTCACAAAAATTATTCCAAAAAAAAGCATCTTTTAGAGTGAGACAGAAGCTAAACATGAAAAAAGGATGTAAATCTGGTATCGCTGTAATCGCACCGATCCGAGGAATAAAGTCGCCTAATCACTAATACCGCACGAGGAACGGCGTAAAAAAGAAAACCAATTCTTCACCTTTTGTAGATTTGTTCATTGTGCCTCCCAAAGATCGCAGTAAGGCGATCACAGTGGTTCCCCCCACATATGGGGTATCAGCGTACTCAGGACAAAATGCACAATAGCTTTTGGGGTCCTATTTCTCCTGTTACCCTTATAAAAATAAAAATTTGGGGGCAAAAAGGTCATTTTTGTGGAAAAAAATATGATTTTTTTATTTTAACGGCTCTACGTTATAAACTTCTGTGAAGCCCTTGGGGGTTCAAAGTGCTGACCACACATCTAGATAAGTTAATTGGGGGGTCTAGTTTGCAAAATGGGGTCATTTGTGGGGGGTTTCTACTGTTTAGGCACATCAGGGCTCTCCAAGCGCGACATGACACCCGCAGACCATTCCATCAAAGTCTGCATTTAAAAACGGTGCTCCTTCCCTTCCGATCTCTACCATGCGTCAAAATAGTGGTTCCTCCCCACATATGGGATATCAGCGTACTCAGGACAAATTGCACAATAGCTTTTGGGTCCTATTTCTCCTGTTACCCTTAGAAAAATAAAAATTTGGGGGCAAAAAGGTCATTTTGTGAAAAAAAATATGATTTTTTTTATTTTCACGGCTCTACGTTATAAACTTCTGTGAAGCCCTTTGGGGTTCAAAGTGCTGACCACACATCTAGATAAGTTCCTTGGGGGGTCTAGTTTGCAAAATGGGGTCATTTTGGGGGGTTTCTACTGTTTAGGCACATCAGGGGCTCTCCAAGCGCGACATGACACCCGCAGACCATTCCATCAAAGTCTGCATTTAAAAATGGTGCTCCTTCCCTTCCGATCTCTGCCATGCGTCAAAATAGTGGTTCCCCCCCACATATGGGATATCAGCGTACTCAGGACAAATTGCACAATAGCTTTTGGGGTCCTATTTCTCCTGTTACCCTTATAAAAATAAAAATTTGGGGGCAAAAAGATTATTTTTGTGGAAAAAAATATGATTTTTTTATTTTCACGGCTCTACGTTATAAACTTCTGTGAAGCAGTTCGGGTTCAAAGTGTTAACCACACATCTAGATAAGTTCCTTGGGGGGTCTAGTTTCCAAAATGGAGTCACTTGTGGGGGGTTTCTACTGTTTAGGCACATCAGGGGCTCTCCAAACGTGACATGACACCCGCAGACCATTCCATCAAAGTCTGCATTTGAAAAAGGCGCTCCTTCCCTTTCGAGCTCTGCCATGCGTCAAAATAGTGGTTTACCCCCACATATGGGGTATCAGCATACTCAGGACAAATTGCACAATAACTTTTGGGGTCCTGTTAGCCTTTGGAAAATAACAATTGGGGGTGGAAAGATCATTTTTGTGGAAAAGATATGATTTTTTAATTTTACTGCTCTACGTTATAACCTTCTGTGAAGCCCTTGGGGTTCAAAGCTCTCACCACACATCTAGATAAGTTCCTTGGGGGGTCTAGTTTCCAAAATGGGGTCACTTGTGGGGGTTTCCACTGTTTAGGCACACAGGGGCTCTCCAAATACGACATGGCGTCCAATCTCAATTCCAGCCAAAAAAGTCAAATGGCGCTGCTTCCCTTCCGAGCTCTGCCATGCGCCAAAATAGTGGTTTACCCCCACATATGGGGTATCAGCGTACTCAGGACTAATTGCACAATAACTTTTGGGGTCCTTTTATCCTTTGGAAAATAAAAATTGGGATGAAAAGATCATTTTTGGGGAAAAAATATGATTTTTTATTTATTACGGCTCTACGTTATAACCTGTGAAGCTTTGGGGTTAAAAGCTCTCACAACACATTTAGATAAGTTCCTTGGGGGGTCTAGTTTGCAAAATGGGGTCATTGTGGGGGGTTTCTACTGTTTAGGCACATCAGGGGCTCTCCAAGCGCGACATGACACCCGCAGACCATTCCATCAAAGTCTGCATTTAAAAAACGGTGCTCCTTCCCTTCCGATCTCTGCCATGCGTCAAAATAGTGGTTCCCCCCACATATGGGATATCAGCGTACTCAGGACAAATTGCACAATAGCTTTTGGGGTCCTATTTCTCCTGTTACCCTTATAAAAATAAAAATTTGGGGGCAAAAAATTATTTTTGTGGAAAAAAATATGATTTTTTTATTTTCACGGCTCTACGTTATAAACTTCTGTGAAGCAGTTCGGGGTTCAAAGTGTTAACCACACATCTAGATAAGTTCCTTGGGGGGTCTAGTTTCCAAAATGGAGTCACTTGTGGGGGTTTCTACTGTTTAGGCACATCAGGGGCTCTCCAAACGTGACATGACACCCGCAGACCATTCCATCAAAGTCTGCATTTGAAAAAGGCGCTCCTTCCCTTTCGAGCTCTGCCATGCGTCAAAATAGTGGTTTACCCCCACATATGGGGTATCAGCATACTCAGGACAAATTGCACAATAACTTTTGGGGTCCTGTTAGCCTTTGGAAAATAACAATTGGGGTGGAAAGATCATTTTTGTGGAAAAGATATGATTTTTTAATTTTACTGCTCTACGTTATAACCTTCTGTGAAGCCCTTGGGGTTCAAAGCTCTCACCACACATCTAGATAAGTTCCTTGGGGGGTCTAGTTTCCAAAATGGGGTCACTTGTGTGGGGTTTCCACTGTTTAGGCACACAGGGGCTCTCCAAATACGACATGGCGTCCAATCTCAATTCCAGCCAAAAAAGTCAAATGGCGCTGCTTCCCTTCCGAGCTCTGCCATGCGCCCAAATAGTGGTTTACCCCCACATATGGGGTATCAGCGTACTCAGGACTAATTGCACAATAACTTTTGGGGTCCTTTTATCCTTTGGAAAATAAAAATTGGGATGAAAAGATCATTTTTGGGGAAAAAATATGATTTTTTAATTTACGGCTCTACGTTATAACCTGTGAAGCGTTTGGGGGTTAAAAGCTCTCACAACACATTTAGGTAAGTTCCTTGGGGGGTCTAGTTTCCAAAATGGGGTCACTTGTGGGGGTTTTTCACTGTTTAGGCACACAGGGACTCTCCAAATGCGACATGGCGTCCAATCTCAATTCCAGCCAAAAAAGTCAAATGGCGCTGCTTCCCTTCCGAGCTCTACCATGCGCCCAAATAGTGGTTTACCACCACATATGGGGTATCAGCGTACTCAGGACTAATTGCACAATAACTTTTGGGGTCCTTTTATCCTTTGGAAAATAAAAATTGGGATGAAAGGATCATTTTTGTGGAAAAAATATGATTTTTTAATTTTACGGGTCTACGTTATAACCTTCTGTGAAGCCCTTGGGGGTTAAAAGCTCTCACAACACATTTAGATAAGTTCCTTGGGGGGTCCAGTTTCCAAAATGGGGTCACTTGTGGGGGGTTTCCACTGTTTAGGCACACAGGGACTCTCCAAATGCGACATGGCGTCCAATCTCAATTCCAGCCAAAAAGTCAAATGGCGCTGCTTCCCTTCCGAGCTCTGCCATGCGCCCAAATAGTGGTTTACCCCCACACATGATATATCGGTGTACTCTGGAGAAATTGTACAACAAATATTGTGGTTCATTTTCTCCTGATACCCTTGACAAAATTTAAAAAAATTGTGTCGAAAGAAAAATTTTGGGAAAAAAAGTTAAATGTTCATTTTTTCCTTCCACATTGCTTCAATTCTTGTGAATTACCTAAAGGGTTAATAAACTTCTTGAATGTGGCTTTGAACACGTTGAGGGGTGCAGTTTTTAGAATGGTGTCACTTTTGGGTATTTTCTGTCATATTGACCCCTCAAATTCACTTCAAATATGAGGTGGTCCCTAAAAAAAATGGTTTTGTAAATTTTGTTGGAAAAATGAGAAATCGCTGGTCAACTTTTAACACTTATAACTTCCTAACAAAAAAAAAATGTTGGTTCCAAAATTGTGCTGATGTAAAGTAGACATGTGGGAAATGTTATTTATTAACTAATTTTTGTGACATATCTCTCTGATTTAATGGCATAAAAATTTAAAATTTTGAAAATTGCAAAATTTTCAAAATTTTTGCCATATTTCCGTTTTTTTCATAAATAAACGCAAGTTATATTGAAGAAATTTTACCACTATCATGAAGTACAATATGTCACGAGAAAACAGTTTCAGAATCGCCATGATCCGTAGAAGCGTTCCAGAGTTATAACCTCATAAAGAGACAGTGGTCAGAATTGTAAAAATTGGCCTGGTCTTTAACCTACAAAATGGCTTGGTCATTAAGAGGTTAAACACCATGCACTTGCAAGCGTGTACTGACTACAAAACCTAACTGGCTTTGAACTCCTACATTGGCAAACTGATCTCATTAGAGATGATGCCCTTCGTATGGTTGAAAACACAGCGTTCCGAGAGCTCATGGCCTACGCTGTCCCACGCTATGACCTACCCAGTCGGCATTTCTTTTCTAGAAAAGCCATCCCTGCCCTCCACCTGCATGTGAAAGACCGCATTGTCCATGCACTCAAACAATCAGTGAGTGGAAATGTGCACCTCACAACAGATGCATGGACCACTGTGCATGGCCAGGGCCGTTATGTGTCCATCACTGCGCACTGGGTTAATGTGGTGGATGCAGGGTCCACAGGGGACAGCGGTGGTGGGACAGTGCTGCCTAGCCCACGGTATAGGCAACAGTTGGCTGTAGGCGTTCGACCCTCCTACTCCTCCAGAAGCAAAATCTCGTCGACAGAGCGCAGTCGCAAGAGCCCTTCACCCGCAGCTGCCAGTGTTGCACACGAGGTGTCCCACTATCGATCAGCTAGTGGTAAGCATCAGCAGGCTCTTTTAAAGATGATGTCTTTGGGCGACAACAGACACACCGCGGAGGTACTGGCCGACTGCTTGAAGCGAGAAACTGAGTCATGGCTGGGCAGTCTACATCTTGAGCCAGGCAAGGTAGTCAGTGATAACGGCCGTAATTTTGTGGTGGCCATAGCCCTGGCAAAACTCAGACACGTACCTTGTCTGGCTCACACCTTGATCCTGGTGGTGCAGTGCTTCATAAATAATTATCCAGAGTTACCAGCCCTGCTCCATAAGGTGCGAAGACTGTGCTCGCACATCCGTGGCTCGTCCGTAGACTCCAGTCGTATGCAGAGGCTGCAGTGATCGCTCCACCTCCCCAAGCACTGCCTAATAATACAACAAGGTGGAACTCCACCATGCACATGTTTGAGAGGCTGTGCGAACAGAGGCAGGCTGTAATGCATTTGTGGGAGGATACACGGGCAGGCAGTTTGAGGGCAGACATCGAGTTGTCGGGTGTGCAGTGGTCAAAGCTGAAAGACCTCTGTAAAGTCCTTCAGTGTTTTGAGGAATGCACACAGCTGGTAAGCACAGACGACGCCATCATAAGCATGAGCATCCTACTTATGCATCTGCTCATGCAAACTTTGATGCACATTAAGGATCAGACGTCTGCAGCGGAGGAGAGAAGCCTTGATGACAGTCAGGCATTGTCTGCTCAGAGAACTGTCCTGGACGAGGTGGAGGAAGAAGAGGAAGAGGAGGAGGTTGAGGATGAGTGGGATGATTATTTTGGGGAGGATGATGCTTCTCAGGGGGCAAGAGAAAATGTTGGCTTGCCAAGGTCAGGTACAGGGTTTGTGCGTGAATGGAGGGCTGTGGATTTGGCAGAAAGTGCTCCTTCACCCTCCACTGGCAGTGCATTATTGATACCTGGAACATTGGCCCACATGTGTGATTATGTCTTGTGGATCCTAAAAAGGGACCCCGCTTTGCCAAAATTATGAAGGATGACGACTACTGGCTGGCCAGCATCCTCGATACACGCTATAAAAGCAAATTACAGAACATCATGCCACAGGAGAAACTAGAGCTAATACTGGCGAACAAACAAGCAACTCTGGTAAACCATATGTTAGAGGCATTCCCAGCACACAGCAGCTGTGCAGGCTCTATCATGAGCCGTACTGGGCCAAACAGAAGAGGTGTTTGTGGTGCACACAGCCGAAGTGGTGTTGGAGACAGGGGTTTCATGACCATGTTGTCTGATTTCTCGAGTAACGCTCACACGACTGGTAATACTGAATCGATTGCAACAGACAGGAGACAACAGTTGTCAACTATGGTTCAAAATTACCTCTCCTCCCCTATTGATGTTCTCCCTCACAATTCATTCCCCTTTGACTACTGGACCTGTAAACTGGACACCTGGCCTGAATTATTACAATATGCCTTACAGGAGAGCGGTTGCCCTGCTATTAGTGTGCTATCAGAAAGAGTCTTCAGTGCTGCTGGATCAATCCTGACAGAAAGAAGGACCCGGCTGTCGACCCAAAATGTAGGAGATCTCACCTTCATTAAAATGAACTATGCCTGGGTTTCAAAGGATTTTGTACCACCTTCCCCTCATGACCCATAGGTTGCCAGCAAAATGGCTCGCTTTGTCCTCCTCTTCCTCTGACTTCTCCAATTCCTCCATTTGCAGCTGCTGAACGTCCAGCCTACACCTCAACATATGCTAGTTTTTCCACCTCCCTAACTGGGCTGTACCCCCCCAGGGCCTGGGTCAGCACCTGGCGCACCCGGGCAAGTGCCGGTGCCCTGAGCAGGTGGGGGGGCCCTCTCGCCATCAGATACACCGGCGTACTCTGAAGGGTCCTGTGCCAGTTGCCGACACCCACAAGTGTGTCCCCACTGCTAGCTCAGGGCCCCAGCACTTGCAATACTTACCTCTCCCTGCTCCACCGTTGTGACTTCTTCCGCGTTTCCTGACAGTGACATTCAGGTCAGAGAGCGCGATGATGTCACGTCTGTGCACCCTCTTCCTGAACAGTCACAGTGCAGAGAGCTGGAAGATGGCGACGCTGAGGAGTCTAGAGTAGAGCAGTGCCCAACGATGAGAGGTATTTCTTTTTTTTAATGGTTGGAGCAATATATAGGGAGCATTATACACTGGAGAATTATATATGGGGCCCATCATACACTTGAGCATCATAGATAGGGCCCATTATACACTGGATCATCATATGGGGCCCTTTATATATGAAGCCTCATATGGAGCATATATGGGGCCTATTCTGTATGAAGCATTATATGGAGCCCATTCTGTATTGAGCAATATATGGGGCTCATTATTCTGTACAAAGCAATATATGGGGCTCATTATTTTGTATGGTGCACTATGTGGTGCCCATAATAATGTATGGAGGACATTACTGTCCGTTTTTTGAGCTATTGTAGAATTTAAAATAGATATCACTCATGTAATGTAAGAAGTGAAGTATTTGGCATTGTACTACTCCTATATTTCTCTGCAGTATCGGAGCACCATGAATTGTGGTATGTGTTAAAGGGGCCCACTGAGACTCTTTGGCCCGGGGCCCACGAAAACCTGGAGCCAGCACTGCCCCCCCAACAACTTTAGCCAAATAACCCCCAGTTTTCAATGCGTTACTATTAATATAAAGTTAATTAAGGTTGACAAGCTTAAGTAATAAGAATTGATGTCGTTGGCATTGAAATGGGCACTTTAGGTGTGTTTACTGTCCTCCACTCCCTGCCGACTTTTATTCCCCATTGACTTACATTGGGGTCGGATTTTCAACTCCGACCCGACCATTTCCGTTAGTCGGCCGACTTCGTTCGACTCGACTTTTGAGAAAGTTGGGTTTCACGAAACCCGACTCGACCCTAAAAAAGGCAAAGTCGCTCATCTCTACAAGTGAGTAATTCTGCTACATAGAGGCGATCTGCTCATCGTTTCTATGTAATAGAGCCAATCGGGTAGTGGCAGCTTCTAGACTCCCATGGAGACTATTGAAGCATGCCAAAAGTGAAAAAAAGTTTTTAAAAATATTGAAGAAATATAAAAGATTATATCACCCCCCTTTCGCCCCATTAAAAATAAAACAGTAAAAATAAAATCAAACATACACATATTTGGTATCGCCGTGTTCAGAATCGCCCAATCTATCAATAAAAAAGGATTGATCTGATTGCTAAACGGCATTGTGAGAAAAAAAATGTCAAAAGGCCAGAATTACGATTTTTGGGTTGCTGCGACATTGCATTAAAATGCAATAAAAGGCAATCTAAAGATCATATCTGCACCAAAATGGTATCATTAAAAATGTCAGCTTGGTATACAAAAAATAATCCCACACCCTACCCGAAATCACGAAAAATGGAGATGCTACAGGTCTCAGAAAATGGCGCAATTTTTCTTTTTTAAACAAAGTTTGGAATTTTTTTTCACCACTTAGATAAAAAAAAACCTAGACATGTTTGGTGACTATTAACTTGTAATGACCTGAAGAATCATAATGGAAGGTCAGTTTTAGCATTTAGTGAACCTAGTAAACAAACCAACCAAAAAACAAGTGTGGGATTGCACTTTTTTTGAAATTTCACCACACTTGGAATTTTTTCCCATTTTCTAGTACACAGAATGGTAAAACCAATGATGCCATTCAAAAGTACAACTTGTCCCGTAAAAGATAAGCCCTCACACGGCCATATTGATGGAAAATTAAAGAAGTTATGGCTATAGGAAGAAGGGGAGCAAAAGCAGAAATGAAAAAATGAAAAAATGGCATGGTCTTGAAGGGATTAAGGGAATCGTAGAATAATGCTAACTTTCTAAATATGATATTGAAGACAGACATTATGTTTATGATACTCTAAATTATTACAAGGTTATCACTGTTAATATAAATGAATGATAACAAAGAGGGAACTTATATTTCACTATAACTTAGAGGTATAGGGAACCACTTTTCCCTAAAAAACACTCAAACAGCCAAGCCCCTGTATGTTAAAGTATGTTAACATTTACCAGAGCTAAAAAACGCTGTTCCTTGGAACACATGAGTGTTTTTATCCTCTTAGATCACAATATCCCCTCTAATCCTAATGGATGTAATTGGTTGTATATTCCATTGTTGGATAAATAAAATAACAATGTGGGATCCACCTTAATATCCTACATATAGCTAAGTAAGAGAAGTAATCATAAGAGATCTCTTCAATATTGGGCTCAATTTTATATTGTCTACCTCAACATAAATGACCTAGGAGAACTCTTCTTGAAAAAATTGTTTATTATAGATGTTCTGTCTTTGCTACATGATACCATGAAGAATGTGCGTACTCTGACACACAGTTAAACCGATCTACCGTAGTCCAATAAGAAGACTGTTTCCTGAAGTCTATGCAGTTTATTGAACTTTGGTAAATGTATTCAATGAAAGTTGGTGCAATGAAATAACAGGGAAGCAGTACATGTATACAGGTAACACAGACCCGTGTTACAAATGGCTGAATAGTTTATAAACGTGTGTTAAACCAACCT
This sequence comes from Oophaga sylvatica, assembly GCA_033576555.1. NCBI lineage: Eukaryota > Metazoa > Chordata > Amphibia > Anura > Dendrobatidae > Oophaga > Oophaga sylvatica. The sequence goes on from JARQOD010000001.1 coordinate 866,665,921, forward strand.
GCTATCACGTTTTATAAATGCAGTTGACTAATGCAGGGGTGAGAGTATTAGGTATCTGATAGCTGCAAGTTGGTGCAACATAGTCCTTCTTACCAGCGATGCTATCACAGGGGGGATAAAATGGTGGGTGTATTCTGGTCTGTGAGGAAAATGAGCTCCTTCTTCCCACAATTCACCCACAATTTGAGATCAATAGAACATTTAACCTTTCTTACTCTTTCTTTCTGCTTCCTTCAAAGCCATACGTAATTCTACATAAAACCGTTAACTATTCATTTTTATGAAACTATTATAGCGCAATTACTATAGAGTTTGGTCTTCTGTTTCTTTATGTCTTATAGAGTTTTAACAATTCTAAAGAACTGACTGGCTGTAATTATAGACATTTTAGCATTAAAGCTAGGGTTACAAATTGGTTTTTGCAATGTAATTCTATTTTTAAAGAAATAAGTAATGATTTATTGCATTGATTTAATATTTAGGCAGCTGTTGGTTCTTATTACAGTGCACTATAATGATTTAATTTCTTAAAGTATTAAGTATATTTTAGCAACAAGAGATGAGCATACTGATTCATAAATAATTAAATTTGATACAAATTTCCCCAAAAATTGGATTCTCTGGAATCAGATATTTTTAGAATGCAATTCTACTGGACTAGTTGGCCAGTGCGAAATTTTTGCACATTGGTGGTCGGGGGCACAAGCAATTTCAGAAAAAGCAAGCTGCTCAAATATAAATGTATTTAATGAGATGATGAACACATACAGGTATTTATATATGTAGATTGGTAATACAAAAAAATGGTTTGATAAGTAGAGGCCAAAAAATGTCTTAGCAAAATAAAATATCGGTGTTATAAAACCTTAAACACAACATTGAGGTTGATAATGTCAGTTTCAGTGACTTTTTGATTGTAAGTATCACCTACGCAAACGTATATTTTTGAAGCTTCGCACTCTTGAAAATGCCATGGTCAGGTGTGTGTTCCAAATGCAGATTGAAATGTGGAATAGGCAGTGCATGTTTCCAAAAGTGTTTCCATATGTGACTCACCTGCAGTGAAGTTTGCAATCCTCTAACTTGCATGAAATAGTCTGAGCAAGCACTTGGGCAAGCTGGAAAGACCCCAAGGCAAATGTTTGGATTTATTTGTGATGTTTGTAAGCAGCTTTGTGGTTGTGTGGTTGAGGTGCCACTTGCAGGTCATTGTTTCTTTCTGCAGGTATATAAAAATGAACATTTAAACGGTATGCACTTGGGCAAGCTGGAAAGACCCCAAGGCAAATGTTTGGATTTGTTTGTGATGTCTGTAAGCAGCTTTGTGGTAGTGTGCTTTGGGGTAGTGTGCTGTCACCTGCAGGTCATTTGAACTTTCAAAAGGTGTATCATTTGTGTGTGTGGGTGGAGTATGAACGGAGCAAGTGTGCAATTGAATAGGCAGTGCATGTTTACAAATGTGTTTGCATATGTGACTCACCTGTAGTGAAGTGTGCAATCCTCGAATTAGGCTGAAATAGGCTGGGAAAGCAGTTCGGCAAGCTAGAAAGCCCCCAAGGCAAATATTTGGATTTATTTGTGATGTCTGTAAGCAGCTTTGTGGTAGTGTGCTTTGGGGTAGTGTGGTGCCACCTGTAGGTCATTTTTCCTTACTGCAGGTTTATGAAAATTAATGTTTAAACTGTATTTTGTGCTGAAATTGTGGATGTGTGGTTTGTTTGTCTATTTTCTTGCTGAAGGGGCAAGTTTACCTTTCAAATGGTGTATCATTTGTGTGTGTGGGTGGAGTATGAACGGAGGTACAAAGTAATCACCGAAAAAGAGTGTTTAGAAATATTAGAATAGATTCTTTGTTTACCAAAGATGGCTTGCGCCTGTTCTGCTTTCACATTTGCCCACTTTCCCACTCCTCCACTTACATCGGATTGCTCTTTAGTTGGGATCTTTCAGCATTGACTAGATCTCATTTGGTCACATGAGGACATAACGACCATTATTGATGTAATTTACATTTATCATGTCCGAAGTGATGACGTGAGGCCTAGTCATTATACAGTATGAAGAGGTATGGGGCCATTATACTGTATATAGGCCCATTACACTGCATGGAGGGCCGTGTGGGGGTCACAGTTGGAGGTTCATATTTTTTTGAGTTATCATAATTCTGCCGGTGAAGTTTAGGTGGGAAACAGCAGGATCATCAAGCTGTGTGTGTAGAGAGTACTGTGGAGGAATTCACTGTGGGGGTATAATACATTATTTGTGGACCACTTTGGTTGCCATCATACTTTATGGGTTGCCATGGAGTCCCATAATTTTTATATAAGCCACTGGCTGCTGCCCATGATTCCTTGTTTTCATTGCTGTATTAGTGACAGCACATCTGCAGTACATCATTGCTGCAGCCTATCACAGGTCTCATTGATCGTACTATATTAGGGAACAGAGGAGGCTGGGTTCACATATATATTGGAGCCTTCAAAAGAATCCCGTTATTGAATGTTAAGATTATCACAATGTTTTTTGCTCTAATTTCCAATGATAGCTCGGACATGATCATGCTGTGATGCTTTTCGAATTGACAGCAACATCTTCTGCCTACTGAATGTCATAAAATAGATACCATGTCACTGAGTGGCAAAAGATCAGTAAAAGTGGCTATATGGTATTTTAGCCCTTAAGCAGATGCCTTACCTGAAGGTCAGAAGTCGGACTCAACTCAATTCCTAATCTAGAGTTTATGTTGAAAATTATAATAATCCCAGAACATTCTTCACCACAAGCAATGGAGACATCAATCCCTTAACCCTCCATAATCAGGGCCAAAAATAAATGTAGACCCAATGTCAAAACAAATAAATAACTAATTATGAACTGACCTGTGCAGTCTTTACTACTGGTGATTAGTGGCATATATTGTTGTAGAAGAGTCTGTGATGGGAAGCTGATTGATGTTAGTGACATATACTGTGCATGTGTCTATGTGTCTATGGGGGGGCAATGATCTAGTAAAGTGTTTCCATAAATCCAGTCCGCCACCAGCTGATAATGTTTTCAGGATTTTCTTAGTATTATACATGTAAGAGAACTTCTGGCATTTTCTGAGGTCTTGATAATAACTCAATCATCTCTGCAATAATAAAGAAATCCTGAGAATATGGTCAGTTGGGGGGTGTAAGGACTGGAGCTTAGGAAACACTATTCTAGTTTGTCAACTGTGCCTACATAATTTCTGGTTTTAGAGAGATTCAAAGAGAGATGGGTGCTTAGTCTCTCACAGGACATTGTGCACATTAGTTTAGGCTTACAACTCAATTAGGAACCACTGTCACAGATTTTGGTAATACACCTGGAAACAAATAATTCAGCACACTGTTATTCTTCCAGTGAAAAGACAAACTTAAAGGTGTTGTCGGGTCTTAAACTACAAGTCTGCTGCCACTCTATGTGATTTCAGGCTTGCGAATCCTCACATTGCTTTAACTGAGAGCTGTGACGATTCTCCAGTACACACAATGCAAGGTTTTCATAGTGACTGCGTACTTGTAGTTTCAGACCAGACAACCCCTTTAATAGCGAAAAAACAGACAAACACAATTTTAGTGTTATAGTCAGTGGTGTCCAATAAGTGCCCATAGTGTGTGTGTGATGTAAAGTATCCAGCACTTTATTATTTCTGTTTTTCTGCTCGTATTAGGAACAGAAAAAGGAAATAAAAGTGCAGATGTGAACCCAGCAATACACCTTACGCTTTATAAATATTCCGAAGAAAAAATGCGGCACTCACCAAGTTGAGCCAATATTCCAAAGTCCTTTAATTCACCATGTGCGGCTTGAACAGTGAGTCGGACGTGCAGATTAAGGAGGCATGCGGTGAGAGAGAAAATGGACTACGGCCGTTTCGCAGGTGATCACTTCAACAGGTCCAGGTTAGGCTTTTATTTTATGTGGTAAAAGACAGCCTCCAGTAAAGCTGACTTCCAACTCCTCTGTGGGAAATATATGGGCACACGACACCAGTCACATACTTACAGAAAAAAGAACAATTTCAGCTACAAGCAGGTAAAGCTAAAGACATCCTGACCTTCCATTCTTAGCTGTGTAATTCTGATATCCACATGTTCTTCAGGGGAAGTGTCTGCGAACTGCAGCCAACCACTAATACTGTAGCTGAATTAAAATTTGACAATTTCACCTCACCTGACAAGCACACCTCATGGGCCAAGTATAATGAAAATCCTTCAAGGGCAATGCGGAAAAAGGATCCAATGACCAGTCTGCGTCTGGATAAGGTTTAGGAAACCTGCAACTGTTGCAGAAACAATATTCTACTAACATTATTATCTATTGTTTTTGCTTTTGCACAAGGTCGAGGTCATACACAAATGAGGCCACATAGCTAAAATTGACAAATGCTTACTTGCATGCATTAAATCTTTTCTCTACACGCTCCTTAATTTGTGTCAGTCATGCTCAATGCTACTCACCCTTTACATAACTGTCTCTATGGTGTATTCTTTGCACAAGTCGAAGGGATTGTCCTACTAAACAACAGTTTATTTATGGCCCCAAGGTGCTGCATAAATTAAAAAATATCTATACTTATCTCCCACGACCAGTGCCACTCATTGGCTCCTAGCCAAGTGCTCCATGCTGGTATCCTGACATAAACAATATCATATAACCCTTATACCTAAGCAGCGGCCAAAGATCAACTACAGCCTTCACATTTCCGTCCACATGTAACAAAGACTACTAAAAAAAAATTCATTTTATTGCAGGGGATTTATCCATATCGTGTTATCAACATATTACTTTATCTGTATTATATTTTATATGTCAATTGAATATTTGAAATGCCAGGCACAGAATTCTAGAAAGTGTTTTACAAAAAAACAATAAAGAACATTTTTCTTTTAAATACAAGAAATAACAAAACTAATATGTTGAAGTAGGAGAAAAATGTTGCAATCCGTTTTCATGCCACGGTTACCATGTGTGATGACAATCAGTTCATCATTTCATGGCATCTTTATCTTGCCTCATCTTTGTTCTGCTGTCCTCATCCTGGGGATTTTCAGAGTGACCTAATTCAGCTCATTAGTCATCTGCCTTCGTTCGAATTGATTCACAACATTTCTAAGAAAATGACAGTATCAGTTCCTTCACCTCTATGTTTACCTTGAAATTCATTCCAAGCTTGTACTTTTCTATGACCTTGTTGACAAAGCTATAACGACTTATTGAAGCGACACAAAGTAATGTTCTAATTCTCTGATAATTGCAGACAAAATTCATGTCTTAAGTGGATTATTAAATGATCATCAACACAAATAATTTTTTTAGCATTCTGAAAATGTCTGTTTTTATTTTTCAAATTATTTAATTCAGATTATATATTTATGAAAAATAAAAATAAACATTTTGAATAAACATAGCAGATATCATTGCTTAAAATGATTGTTCAGGTGACAGAAACTAGGGAGATAATGTTCTATGCTGAATCTTAACAGTTTGCAATATGCTCAATGTTAGGATTCTGCTCTGTTTTACAGTCCCGAAGTTCACCATGTGCCTACTCATATGTGATTTTCATACTTGAGATCATGTGCCAACCGCTTCTTCTTCCTCTTCTCTCAGATCAGAGAATTGATAGAAACAGAAGAGAAAGACTTCAGCATTGGATAAAGGATAGGAATTCTTTTAAAGACCTCAAATTTTACAAAAAAAATCTTGCATTTTCCTGAATCCAAAATTTGTTTGCCTGTTAGAAAATGGTAGATGGCTGACACATTACTGAATGACAGAGAGCAGGAAAGAGGACACCCAAAGGACTTTTCTTCACTCCATGTTTATTATGCTCTAGGGTCTCCCCAGAAAAATAGTAAAAACATTTTAATTCCTACTGAATAACTGTTACGCAAATAAATTTTTTCTGACCAAATTCATGCAAATCATTGGTAAGCATATAATTAATAATAGACGAACCCAAACAGTAAAGTTTAGGGTCCATACCGAACACCTACTGTTCGGACAAGGACCTCAAACACAGACTTTTCCAGGAAGCCAGTGTCACTGTTCGGGTTCGGCTCCCCGAACATCAGGTGTTTCCCACACTTTCATCTGCATGACAGAGCAAGAAACACTGGCAGCTCTGATCGGTGTTTAACAGGTGTTAGAAATATGAGAAATTACTGAAAAACCTTTAACTCTTCTAACTTTCTAACAAAAAAATGTATAAAAAAAAGATACTGATGTGAAGTGGACATGTGTTAAATGTTATTTATTAACTCTTTTGTGGTATACAACAATCTTGTTTAATGGCATAAAAAAAATTCTATTTTGTTTTCATATTTTCATAAAAAAAATCATATTTGCAAAAAATATACAACTACCATAAGGTATAATGTGTCACAAAAAAAAACAGGCACAGAATCACTGGGATAAGATTCATAGATATCTGTGGATAAAAAAGGGCATCCACATCAGTGAAGGCAGGAGGATTGTGATTCTGCTGATAGAAGAGGAGCAGACACCAGGCTACCGACACTCACTGCACTGGACCCGGCTTATTTAGATCTGGTGCGTGAGATTTCTAAAAAGTATTTTTCTGCTATATACAGGGGGAGTTGGGGGCTAATTTACAAGTTGATGGACTGCAGAGTAGCCCACTTAACGGTGGTAAAAATAATGAGCAAACATCCTGCATTAAGTATGTAAAAAGTAATAGTACATGTAGATAATATAGGGCAATTATTTGACACTATTGTCCTCAAAAGAGCATAAAAGCCATCCCACTTCTACAAGATGTACCCAATCAGGTTGGCCCTACTGTCTCTAGTATTTTACCTCTCTATGTGCCTACAGGCATCAATAAACGGGGGAAGAGCAGGATCCAGGTCTGACTGTTTTGCACCTGCCTATGGAAAGCTATAAAGGCAAGACACACAGCCTTAAAAGGGAGGGAGAGCATATCCTACTTGTACAGAGTGCAAGGAACTAAAGAAAAACAAAGAAATTCTCCAACACACTGTTGGTATAAGTGCAATGTGTAGGTGCACATTCACACGTTGGCCATTATTAGGCAAAACCTAGTATAAAAACAATAAGCAAATGCCCTGCAGTAAGTAAATAGCTATAGTACTTGTAAATATCATAGGGTACTGGGTTTATTATTTTAATTTTAAAAGTGTAAGATTCATCCCACTAGAACAAGGTGTACCCAATCAGAATAGTCCTATCTCTAGTAGTTCATCTCTTTATGTGCTAGTAGGCCTCAATAGACAGGGCAGAGCAGGACCAAGGTCTCACTAGAAAGCTATGTAGACAAGGTGCACAGCCAAAAAAGAAAGGACCATGCACTTTTGCTGGCACTTATTCAAAAAAGTGTGCAGACCTATGTTTTTCGGTTTTGCTAACATGCTTACTTACTTAATTCATGGTATTTGCTCATTTGCCTTTAATTGCTTGTCTTGGAGTTTATTAGGTTCATGTGAATATTACACTTTTTAAATGTTGTAAAGTTGTGTGCTGTCTATTTTGTATCAAATTAATATGTATTTATTGCTTGTGTAAGATGTGGACATGACTTTTTGTATGTAGATTATTTTATTTACTTTTTGGCTATTTACTGTATATTTGACTTTATAGCACATAGCAGCACATACGTTATTATATATTGGTTGTGCCCAATTACTTTTATTTTTTTAACAATTTTAAAGGGGATGTCCAGGCTTAGGGTTCAAGACTTGTGAATCCTCACAGCGAGCACATTGCATGCTGTCAGGATTCTCCAGATCAGGTGTCGAAAACAGATTTGCATACAGTCATGGCCAAAAGTTTTGAGAATGACACAAATATTAATTTTTACAAAGTCTACTGCTTCACTTTTTCTAATGGCAATTTGCATATACTTCAGAATGTTATAAAGAGTGATCAGCTTAACAGCAATTACTTGCAAAGTCAATATTTGGCTAGAAAATGAACTTTATCCCCCAAAACACATTTCAACATCATTGCAGCCCTGCCTTAAAAGGACCAGCTAACCTCTTTTCAGTGATTGCTCCATTAACACAGTGTGGGTGTTGATGAGGACATTGCTGGAGATCAATCTGTCATGATTAAGTAAGAATGACACCACTGGACACTTTAAAAGGAGGCTGGTGCTTGGCATCATTGTTTCTCTTCTGTTAACCATGGTTATCTCTAAAGAAACACGTGCAGTCATCATTGCAATGCACAAAAATGGCCAAACAGGGAAGAATATCGCAGCTAGAAAGATTGCACATCAGTCAACAATCTATCGCATCATCAAGAAATTCAAGGAGAGAGGTTCCATTGTTGCCAAAAAAGGCTTCAGGGCGCCCAAGAAAGACCAGCAAGTGCCAGGACCGTCTCTTAAAAGTGTTTCAGCTGCTGGATCGGGCTACCAGCAGTGCAGAGCTTGCTCAGGAATGGCAGCAGGCAGGTGTGAGGGCATCTGCATGCACTGTGAGGGGTAGACTCTTGGAGCAATGCCTGGTCTCAAGGAGGGCAGCAAAGAAGCCACTTCTATCCAGAAAAAACATCATGGACAGACTGATATTCTGCAAAAGGTACAGGCAGTGGACTGCTGAGGACTGGGGTAAAGTTATTTTCTCTGATGAATCCCTTTTCGATTGTTTGGGACATCAGGAAAACGCCTCATTCGGAGAAGACAAGGTGAGCGCTACCACCAGTCTTGTCTCATGCCAACTGTTAAGCATCCTGAAACCATTCATGTGTGGGGTTGCTTCTCAGCCAAGGGAATCGGCTCTCTCACAGCCTTGCCTAAAAACACAGCCATGAATATAGAATGGTACCAGAATGTCCTCCAAGAGCAACTTCTACCAACCCTATAAGAGCAGTTTGGCGATCAACAATGCCTTTTCCAGCATGATGGAGCACCTTGCCATAAAGGAAAGATGATAACTAAATGGCTCAGGGAACAAAACATAGAGATTTTGGGTCCATGGCAAGGAAACTCCCCAGATCTTAATCCCATTGAGAACTTGTGGTCAATCATCAAAAGACGGGTGGACAAACAAAAACCTAAAAATTCTGACAAAATGAAAGCATTGATTGTGCAAGAATGGACTGCTATCAGTCAGGATTTGGTCCAGAAGTTGATTGAGAGCATGCCAGGGAGAATTGCAGAGGTCCTGAAGAAGAAGGGTCAACACTGCAAATATTGACTTGCTGCATTAACTCATTCTAACTGTCAATATAAGCTTTTGTTACTCATATGTTTGCAATTATTATATTTCTGTCTGTGATAAAAACATCTGTCAAACACACATAAAAACCAGAGGGCAGCAGATCATGTGAAAATATAATATTTGTGTCATTCTCAAAACTTTTGGCCATGACTGTACATTCCCATTAAATGTGTCTGGCCTCACTCAATTCACTTGTATTGAGCAAGACCAGCAGTCAGCATGTGACCGCTTGTTGGTAAATCGTATGCATGGGGTCATAGGCCCGCCCGCTACTGGCGTCAGGACTAAATAATTCTGACAGCATGCACTGTGTGCGCTGTGAGGATTTACAAGTCTGCAGTCACATAGAGTGACTGTAGACTAGAACCCCTGTTCAACCCTTTCAATATATTTTGTTCCTAGAAAGTCATTTTCATTTTGAGCTGGTTAAAATAAGTGGACCCTGAACATTTTCTCTGTTTTAGCCAGAATTGCCCTGAAAGTCATGAACTCATTCCAGGAGGCTGGTATTAAAAGTGTATTAACATTTTTATAAAGAAGTGTGAAATTTTAAAATGCAACAGATTTGCCAAATATTTTGCAACACTTTAATAAACTTGGCACAAAAAGCGACAATGCAGACACCAGAAGAACTGATTTCAAAATTTCCTTCATGATTAATCGTCCACATAGTGTTGTGCTTCTACACCTTTTTGCTTATACTTGAACTATTTTAAAATTCTGTAAAATCAAATTACCTGACAATATGCTTGTCCTTCACATCAATTAACATGAGAGGGAGAGAGAAACAAAGAGAGACATAGAAAGAGAACGTGAAAGAATACAAGGTATAATTGTAATATTACATAGATTACTTTATATTTTAGAAAAATATAAGAAAATACTGACAGTATATTCAGTCACCTTGGTCCTTTACAGTGCTTTGTCCTTATATTTGATACTCGGCAGCATAATACTGCCATTAGAATTTGCACCGATTAGTTATTTCTTGAACACATGCTTATGAACATTAATCAAATGACAATTGAGAACAGATAGATTTCACCACAATGCCTGTAGGTCCTAAAAGTATTTGATATTTTGTTTAACCAAGGCGTGGTGCAAATTGAATGAAGCAGAACTGACTCTGACATTAGCATAGAATGTTTTCCAGATTGTCAGATAAGGAATGCTGCAGTGTATCACTGCTTCATGGATAACATTTGTCATTATGTGGATATTAAATTAATATGCTCTACAGATGCAGTCTCCACGTAACATAAAAATCTGTTTTCCATGAACATTGTCAACAGTGTGATAATCTAATTAGAATGGCATTAGGTAAGCAATTTCCACTATTTATTATGCTATCATAATTCAATAACAGCAATATAGTGATTCTATAAAATGTTCTTTTTCTATTCAGGGTATTACCAAGAATTAAACATCGTCACTTTACAACTTTATTTAGAAATTAAAAAAGATTTCATGGAGATAAAAAATATAATAATGTTGTTTTTAAAGTTAGATTTACAACATTATAAGATACAAGTACATATGACATTGATACTGGATATTACAAACCGGGAAATGATTAAAAGAATATGAATAGGATCCTTAAAATGTACAGCAGAGCCATAAGTCTTCAACATTTAATGGTAAGTTCTGGTGCAGCAACTTTCACTTACTTTAATTTTTTCAAGACTTCGATGTAGTTCCTATAGGTAATGTTAACTGTACACACAATACTAAAAGTAATATTACTCAACTTTACTTTTCAATATAGATTGAATAAAATGTGGTTGTGCTGCAACAGCAACATTGTTACAGATTTCTAGGAATGTGCAACAAGTAAGAAGGACTGAATGACACCTTGAAATATAACTTCCATAAATTTACTTTGTGCTTCTTCTCCTCAGAATATAATTAGCCTTAAATAAGGTTAGTGATTTTATTACTGGCAATTGTGCTAAAGAAGTATTGTATCAATTTGTCAGATAGTCCAATATGGTAGAGGGCAGGGATGAGAAGCATAGTGGCTCAGTGGATAGCACTTTTGATTTGCATAACCCGATTCCTGGTTCAGATCACAACCTCTCCAAGGAGTTTGTATGTTCTCCCTTTGTTTGTGTGGGTTTACTTGCTGTACTCCGGTTTTCTCCCAAACTCCAAAGACATTTTGTTAGGGAATTTAGACTGCGATCCCCACTGGTGTTATTGTAATGTGTTACGCTTCCACGGTTTCGGGGCATTGGGACATGGCATAGCTTGCCTAGCTAGCCAATACTTCCACGCCGCCAGACCAAGATGATGTGGGGCGTGTGTCCCAGATGGTAAGGGAATGTGGACGCACTGGACCACAGAGGGAGACCCGGGCCTACCTGGACTAGGGAAGGGCAGCGACAGGGGTCTGTAGCAGCTGAGCATGTGGGCAAGATGGTGACCTGCAGGACTAGACAACACCGCACAACTTCAGGTATGAAGAAACAAAGTTTACTCAAAGACAAACACAGTACATAAACAGAACATAATGTCAAACTCCCGATTCCACACATCAGGGAAAGGTACACGTCTCAGGATAACAGACGAAGGCAGGAGGACATCACGGGTTGATGCAGTCGAGGGTTATCTGGCACGGGCATACTAGGGTGACCTTTCTCAGGCCTCAGGTGTAGCACAGGCTCAGCAGGAGAACATCAGACACCGACCTCGGACAGACTTCAGATGATGGCAGGGGTCATCACGGGTTGATGCAGTACAGGCTCATCTGGCATGGGCATACTAGTATGGCCTGTTTGTCAGGCCTCAGGCATAGCACAGGATCAGCAGGAGAACATTAGACACCGACTCAGGACAGACGTCATCACAGGGTAGACCACGGGGAACCGGCAGAACATCAGAACACAGGCAAGCCATCAGGACTCAGGCAGGACAGCAGGACATCAGGACACAGGCAGGACAGCAGGACATCAGGACACAGGCTGGACAGCAGGACAAAGGCAGGACAGCAGGACATCAGGACACAGGCAGGATAGCAGGACATCAGGACACAGGCAGGACAGCAGGATATCTGAACACAGGCAGGACATCAGGAAAATTTGGACACGGGCAAGATATCAGGGACATCTGGACACAGGTTGGACATCAGGACATCAGGACACAGACAGGACATCTGGACATCTGGACACAGGCAGGACATCAGGGACATCAAAACACAGGGTGGACACCAGGACATCAGGACACAGGCAGGAAATCAGAGACATCTGGACACAGACTGGACATCAGGACACAGACAGGACATCAGGACATCTGACACAGGCTGGACATCAGAACATCAGGACAAAGGGCGGACACCAGGACATCAGGACACAGGGTGGACATCAGGACCAGGCAGCGGTGATCGGGCTCCGGGTGCCAGACAGCGGTCACCAGACTCCGAACATCGGACATGATCTCCAGGCACTAGGAAGTGGTCCTCAGGCTCCAAACTGCAGTCATCAGGCTCCAAGCATCAGACCTAGGAAGGAACCCAAGCGTGATGGTGCAAGCACCGCCGGGTAGGACTGGAGCGGGATGGAGCTAGCACCGCATAGCAAGCTGAGCACAGAATAGTAGATGCTCAGCATGAACACCAGACTCATCTTTAACAGATGAACCCAGGTTGGGTAACATGACACCAGTTACAGGAAACTCACATTCACTGGGAACATGGCTCCAGACACGAACGGACTTCAGGAACTTAACACAGAGGACACAGTTCAGACAGGGTCAGGTACAGGAACAGATCCAGGATCAAGGATTCAGGAAACAAGACACAACAGAAACTGGCCTGGATATGCAGCCTCTAGGAAAGGCGATCTGGATATTCTGCCCCCAGAGCAGGCGGAAAAATAGTACACAGTTAAGACAGGGTCAGGAACAGGAACAGATCCAGGATCAAGGATTCAGGAAACAAGACAACAGGAACAGGCCTGGATATGCAGCCTCCAGGAAAGGCGATCATTCTGGGTCTCATAAAGTGACATTGAGACGTCGGCTCACTCAGAAACTACTGGAGTGTTCAGGCAAGTCACAAATTGCAGAAGATGACCGGAGAGATACTGATACTAGAAGAAGACAGCAACTGGTAAGTATAATGTGGGAGAGGACATACATTATTGAAAACACCCAGTGGTAAAATAAAAAAAAATGCTTGAGTGGTGCTTTAAAATGTGTCTGTCACCATTATCCTCAGTACTAACTACATACAGCAATAAAAAAAGGCATCAAAGTCCTACACTTTTTACTTCTATAGTTACATAAGCAATGTAGAGGAGCCTATACAATGTTTCTTTCTGTGGCTAAACCAGAGAGACAAATATTCCAGAGATTGGAATAGCCCACTAAGTTACACAAATTAGAGGAGATTTATTAATATTGTCAATACCATGCAAGCTCTCTCCCCAACTTCATGAATCTGCCAGCTACGACAGAAAGGCTTTGATTTCTGAATTTTTTCTAAAATGAAATTATATTTCTCAAAGTATTTATATCATTAGAGCAATGAAAAGTCTGCTCTGTTGTATCAGTACCTCAACATGAGTTAGTACATTACATGTGCAAAAAAAAAGTCCGATTTTAGCAAGTGTCCACTTCAGCCACCAAATATGGGTATTCGCTCTGGTAGGCAAAAACAGGGACGCAGTAAAGAGGCACACACAAATTTTCAGTCCAAGGTCCCTGTTTTATTCACAGTGACAGCAGAAAACAAATGTAAACTTAATTCAGACAAAGGAAAGGTCCAGCTTATTTGTCCCAGATATGCCACCCTGTTCAGGTCTGACATTGCCAAAAAAAAAACATCAGCTTATTTCCACTCACCAACACACCCTCAGGGGTTATGGCTGTCTATTGATTTTGTCTTAAGACCTGCAGCTGTGCAATCCGGGTGTTGCCCCAAAAATCTGGTATAGCAGAGAAGATCCAGGCCTGGGTTTACCTCCTTCCCTATTGTTCACCACTGCGAGAGGCATTTGCTTGCAGGACTATATCTCACATACACTATACCTCTCACTACATCATAAGATGTATATATATATATATATATATATATATATATATATATGCACACATATGTGCACATATATATAGTTTATAGGTACATATTGTAATGCAGCAGTGTTCACACAATACAGTAAAGAGGCAGTGACCCAGATTAGTCCAAATTAAGCTTCTTTATTTTGGAAACGCAAAACAAAAAGGCAAACGCTATCCTTCGTATTGCAGCCAGTTTGTCCATAACAGTCCTTAACACTCTGTTGCCGTGGACGATGACACCACCTTATCTCTCTTGGATGCATCATTGTCTTTGTTTCCTTTGGCTCTGGCCTGTGTTAAGTCTTTGACAGATCTGTACTGCAGAGCGCTCCAGCTCTCAAGATTGCAAAACCAAACACTGAAACACTCAAACCTCAACTCAAAATATAAATGTGAATCGTGGACATGGGCCATTCGCAAAACCCGGAGTGGAGGGCGAGACCCACCCCATTACCATCCTGCAGATCTCTCCAAAAATAAAAGCCCATATCAGGTTTTTTAAATTTGACTTGGTCAAATAGTTTGACCAAATCCACACTCTTTTATTTTACATGGCAACCACAGATGCGGCTGTGATTTCAATGCACTCCAGCGGGTTTAATATGCTTTTATGCACATCTTGGGGGACACATAACAACCCTCGCATATGTCTCCCCTTACTGTCTCACAATATGTACAGTCATGGCCAAAAGTTTTGAGAATGACACAAATACTAATTTTTACAAAGTCTACTGCTTCACTTTTTCTAATGGCAATTTGCATATACTCCAGAATGTTATAAGAGTGATCAGCTTAACAGCAATTACTTGCAAAGTCAATATTTGGCTAGAAAATGAACTTTATCCCCAAAACACATTTCAACATCATTGCAGCCCTGCCTTAAAAGGACCAGCTAACCTCTTTTCAGTGATTGCTCCATTAACACAGGTGTGGGTGTTGATGATGACATGGCTGGAGATCAATCTGTCATGATTAAGTAAGAATGACACCACTGGACACTTTAAAAGGAGGCTGGTGCTTGGCATCATTGTTTCTCTTCTGTTAACCATGGTTATCTCTAAAGAAACACGTGCAGTCATCATTGCAATGCACAAAAATGGCCTAACAGGGAAGAGTATCGCAGCTAGAAAGATTGCACCTCAGTCAACAATCTATCGCATCATCAAGAACTCCAAGGAGAGAGGTTCCATTGTTGCCAAAAAGGCTCCAGGGCGCCCAAGAAAGACCAGCAAGCGCCAGGACCGTCTCTTAAAAGTGTTTCAGCTGTGGGACCGGGCTACTAGCAGTGCAGAGCTTGCTCAGGAATGGCAGCAGGCAGGTGTGAGTGCATCTGCACGCACTGTGAGGCAGAGACTCTTGGAGCAAGGCCTGGTCTCAAGGAGGACAGCAAAGAAGCCACTTCTCTCCAGAAAAAACATCATTGACAGACTGATATTCTGCAAAAGGTACAGGCAGTGGACTGCTGAGGACTGGGGTAAAGTTATTTTCTCTGATGAATCCCCTTTTCGATTGTTTGGGATATCAGGAAAACGCCTCATTCGGAGAAGACAAGGTGAGCGCTACCACCAGTCTTGTCTCATGTCAACTGTTAAGCATCCTGAAACCATTCATGTGTGGGGTTGCTTCTCAGCCAAGGGAATCGGCTCTCTCAGAGTCTTGCCTAAAAACACAAACATGAATAAAGAATGGTACCAGAATGTCCTCCAAGAGCAACTTCTCCCAACCCTTCAAGAGCAGTTTGGCGATCAACAATGCCTTTTCCAGCATGATGGAGCACCTTGCCATAAAGCAAAGGTGATAACTAAATGGCTCAGGGAACAAAACATAGAGATTTTGGGTCCATGGCCTGGAAACTCCCAGATCTTAATCCCATTGAGAACTTGGGGTCAATCATCAAGAGATGGGTGGACAAACAAAAACCTAAAAATTCTGACAAAATGAAAGCATTGATTGTGCAAGAATGGACTGCTATCAGTCAGGATTTGGTCCAGAAGTCGATTGAGAGCATGCCAGGGAGAATTGCAGAGGTCCTGAAGAAGAAGGGTCAACACTGCAAATATTGACTTGCTGCATTAACTCATTCTAACTGTCAATATAAGCTTTTGTTACTCATATGTTTGCAATTATTATATTTCTGTCTGTGATAAAAACATCTGTCAAACACACACATAAAAACCAGAGGGCAGCAGATCATGTGAAAATATAATATTTGTGTCATTCTCAAAACTTTTGGCCATGACTGTACAGTCATGGCTGAAAGTTTTGGCACCCTTGAAGTTGTTCAAGAAAATGACTTTTTTTCTCGTAGAAAATTATTGCAATTACACATGTTTTGATACACATATGTTTATTTTTTGTGTGTGTATTATAACAATACAAAAACACAGAGAGAAAAAAGGAAATTTGGACATAATTTCAAACAAAACCCCCACAATGGGTAGCAAATTGTTGGCACCATTCCAAAATTGTCGGTAAACAACTTTGTTTCAATCATGTGATGCTCATTCAAACTCACATGTGGCAAGTAACAAGTGTGGGCAGTTAAAAAATGACATTTGAAACCACATAAATAGGAGAGAGGTTGACTCAGTCATTGCATTGTGGGTCTGTGTGTGGGACACTAGCTGTTTTAGACTTGAGAACCAAACTTGCTGAACAATATCAATAATCTCAAGGTTACAAGTCCATCTCCCGAGATCTTAATATTTGTTTGTTCACGGTGCGCAACATATTCAATAAGTTTACAACCCGTGGCACTATAGCTAATCTCCCTGGATGATAATGGCAGTGAAAAATTTATGAAAGATTGAAACACAGGATAGTCCGGGTTGTGATTAAGCAGCCCCAATCGAGTTTCAAAGTGTTTCTTGCGGACCTACAGGTTCAGAATGCATAGTCTTAGCACGAACTATCAATCAACAATTGAATGAAATTAAATGCTATAGCATAGGACCCAGGAGGACCCCACTGCTGACACATAGACATAAAATAGCAAGACTGCAGTTGGCCAAAATGTACTTGAATAATCCAAAATCCTTGTGGTTAAGCAACTTGTTGACAGATGAGACCAAGATTTTTTGGTAAAGCGCATTATTCTACTGTTTACCGAAAACCAAAAATGAAATGAGGCCTACAAAGAAAAGAACACGGTACCTACAGTCAAATATGATGTATGTTCAAAGATGTTTTGTGGTTGTTTTGCTGCCTAGGGCACACTACTGACTACTAAATGATTTTGGGCCTCAATGTAGTGCCCAGTGTCAGAAAGCTGGGTTTGCATCCTAAATTTTGGGACTCTCAGCAAGACAATGACCCCAAACATATTTCAAGAAGCTCCCGTAAATGAGTAGAAACTAAGCACTTGAGAGTTCTAAAATAGCCAACAATGAGTCCAGATCTAAATTCCATTGAACACTTGTGGAGAGATCTTAAAATTGATGTTGGTTGAAGGCGCCTTCAGATATGAAAGATCTGGAGCAATTTGCAAAAGAAGAATGGTCCAAAATTCCAGTTGAGAAGTGTAAGAAGCTTGTTGATGGTTATAGGAAGCAATTGATTGCAGTTATTTGTTCCAAAGGGTGTGCAGCCAAATACTAAGTTGAGGGTGTAAACTATTTTATCTGGCCCATTTTGGGGGGTTTTGTGTTAAAATAATGTCCAATTTGTCTTTTTTCCTCTGTTTTTTTGTGTTGTTACAATATACACATTGGAAATATACATGTGTATAATAAAAAATGTGTAAATGCAATAATTTTCTGATAGAAATACTTCATTTTCTAGAAAAATTTCATGAGTGAAAAAAACAAATGGGGAAAAATGACTTGAGAGGGATATATTCATATTAGACAGAAAGGGGAGAACCCCATATTGGATCTCTCTCTGACAAGCCATTAGACTTAACTTTTATTTAAATGATTCAAATACATACAAGGTATATAAAAAAAATCCCTAACCTGCATTCTGCTAATATACTATTAGGACGATCTCCTATTATGTGTTCTCAATAGATGGCACGCTGGAGTGCTATCACTATCTGGCAGATATGAATGATTCATGCCATTTTCTCATCCATTATGATGCCTCACATGCGATGAAACATGTTGGGGAGACTTGTGCACTAATTTATGTTCTGTTCTGCCAGATAGTGATGACACCCCGGATTGTCCCATATAATGAAGGTATATAATATTTTCCTCAAAGTATATAAACATAAGGCAGATTGGCGTCATTTTTATACACCTTGTATGTATTTTAATCATTTAAATTAAACCTAAGTCTTATGGCTTGTTAGAGAGGGATTCAATATGGGGCTCTCCAATTTTGTTTAATTTCAAGGGTGCCAACAATTTTGGCCATGTCTGTATATGCACATACATTATACTGTAATTACATAGTAGAAGCAAATAATTGGTCACAATACAGCCTATGTTTTTATTCACAATTCATGCATGTATTTACAACAGTTCCTTATGTGAGAGTTGTTTTATAACAGTTTATCTTGAATCTCTAAATTTGCAGGAACGCAAGTGGGTTGTTTACATTAATGCCTTCTTTGAGATTAAGCATTTTCTTTGATATGGGTCAGTGTTCTCCTTGTTTTATTGATTAAAACATTGTGTTTCATTATAAAAGTGATCTATTAGAGCAGCTGGAATTAATGACTGATCATGTAGCAGCACTGCCATCTTGCTGTCTTCTTCAAATGTTAATGCGGGTTCACCTAATAAAATCTGAACCAGACACTGCAATAAATATACAAAATGTGTGTGAATTCAAATTTCTGATTTAAATCTACAGCATCCAAAGAAATTATTAATTTATATGCGACTCATGGTGGGATTGGAATACATTAGTTCAGGTTTAAATTCAAAATATATTAAAAGTATAAATGACAGTAATTTTCTACGTGCTGTGTGCTCTTTTTACCTTACAAAAAGCCCAATTCTTAACTCAGCTAAATCTAAATTGTCACATTCTGATAATAATCTAATCAATGTCGTAATGTTGTACAGCTTTTGCTACATCTATATATTTATTTCTTTTCATATGTACAGCACACTCCCTGACAGAAGTTATGTCGCTTATCCATGTTATGTAAATAAAAGCTTATAACTTGACGTTAAATTCATCCATTGGTTGTATAAATTATTCTTTTGAAAGCTGAAACCGCATCTTTTGAAAGCTGAAACCCTCCGAAATGTGGTTTAGGTTAAGAAAATAAATTGGCATCAATGCAGAAATATTGATCATTTAATGGACACAGAATGGTCAGATTTTGACAAGACAAAAGTTTTGTCGCCCACAGAAAGTAATGTGATATTCAAACAAATAATTAACTTAAAATACAAATATATGTTGCATAACATTGGTGAATGAAGTTGTGGTGCTATTAGAGTCATATTTAATATTTTGTGTGACTTCCATGAGCTTGAAGGACTGCATCCATGCGGTTCAACAATGATTCATACAATTTATTAATGAAGTCATCAGGAATAGCAAATAATGCAGTCTTACATGCCTCCCAGAGTTCATCTAGATTCCTTGGTTTTGTCTTCCAAGCTTCCTCTTTCATCCTACCCCTAACATGCTCAATGATGTTCATGTCTGGTGACTGGGCTGGCCAGTCCTTGAGCACCTTGATCTTTTTTGCCTGGAGGAACTTTGTTGTAGAGATGAATGTATGAGATGGAGCACCATCCTGCTGCAGAATTTGACCCCTTTTATAATTTGGAATATAAGAGGTAGCTAATACTTCTTGATATTTTAGGCTATTGATATTGCCTTCCACCTTGCAAATGTTTTGCACACCCTGATTCTGAATGTAACCCTAGACCATGATCTTTCCACCACCAAATGTAACTGTTTTCTGGGTGTATTTTGAATCCATACGGGCTCCAGTTGGTCTCCTGCAGTATTTGCGGTGGCTGTGGTGTAATTCTACTGAAGATTCATCAGAGAAATCCACCTTCTGCCACTTTTCCAGCGTCCATCTGTTTAGCAGGCTGTGGGACTTTGCAAATGCCACACAGTTTTTTATTTGAATTTTGTTTAGTGCTGGCTTCTGGGCACTGATTCGACCATAGAGGCCATTTCGAGACAAAATCCTACAAACTGTTCTAGTTGACACAGGGACTTTAGTGACCAGGCCTATTGGAGCTCTGCTGCAGTGGAAGAGGGGCTTGCTTTGGATTTTCTAACCAACAAACGTTCCTCCCTGAGCAGTTGTCTTGCGGGGTCTGCTGGACCTGGGCTTGTCAAACACATCTCCAGTCTCTTCAAATCTTTTTTAAATTCTTTGTACTTGACGCTGAGACACATTAAAGGTGCCAGCCACCTCTGCAGTGGATCTGGTCTTCAGCCTCTTGATAATCCAGGCTTTGGTCGCAGGGAGGATTTTTGGCATGTTGTCAGAGCTCAAGTTGCAGTTCAAGTGAAGGTCTAGGGTGCTGGGTTTCTTTTTATACACACCCACTAAATAACCGATCATTTACTGAGCACAGGTGAGGATGTCAACTAGGATTGGTGCATTATATGACCAGGCGACAAAACTTTTGTCTTGCCATAATCTGATCATTCTGTGTCCATTAAATGATCAATATTTCTGCATTGATGGCAATTTATTTTCTTAAGCTAAACCACATTTCGGAGGGTTTCAGCTTTCAAAAGAATAATTTATACAACCAATGGATGAATTTAACGTCAGGTTATAAGCTTTTATTTACATAACATGGATAAGCGACATAACTTCTGTCAGGGAGTGTACAGGTCATAATTTTTTGACAGGTACGGAAAAAATGCTGCAAAGTAATTTTTCTTTCATAAATACTTATTAATTAATAATAGTTTTTACAGGAGTTCTGTCAATTAACATAATGCTAAGTAAAGGAACACAAGAGAAACTTAAACCAAATTAATGGTGTTGTCCACTACTCGGACAACCTCTTCTCAATCCCTATGTTTGGTCCTTGTGAAATAATAACACCTAAGCTAACCTTGGTTGTTGGCACAGTTAGGGGCCTGCGGAACCACCTAATAGATATTAAGGAGAGGTGCGTTCACAGCCCGGGGTCCACCGTGCAGGCAGAGCCTGCTGCTAGTAAGATGGTGTAAATAGGCAGAATGAGCGAACTCTGTTATCCTGCAGAGTCACAGATGTAAACGCTGTAGCACTATATGGCGATATAAGCAGACTCTGTTAATTCACAGAGCCGCTGAAACAAAGACTGTGTCCTGTTGGACTCACAGGGAACACAGATGACTACTATAATCGGATTGCAGTCTGTGGTCAAGCAATCAGAACCTAAGCAATACTCTCCTCACCGGAGTAGCGGGTATTCTAATGGCGTTTTCAGCCAGACCTAACCACAAGCACACATGACCACACTGGCACAGGCACGTAACAGATTTGATACTAGCGCACGGCAGTGCGGTGAGGACAGCCTTTTATAGCAGCCACGAGAAAAAGACCTTCCAGAAAGCACCAATGGGAAGCTGCTTCAGAAAATCAACAGCCACAGGACCTTCCTGAAGGACCAATAGAAGTGGCAGCTGTATCTGAGCAAGTGACCCCTCATCTCCAATGGGAGATTTTGCCCTGGGCATGCTCAGATGAAGCAACAAAGGACTTGGTCCCAAACCTGCCTGCTTCAACACTGGTTGCAGCATCAAGTCTCTGCACAGTACTGGGCCGGGCAAGATGCTGGGACCGACGTCTCTGCTGAGCAGGAACCACTGCAGCCGGAGACGGATGAGGGACCGCAGCGGGAACAGCTCGAGATTCCCCCTGTGCAGGAGTGGGAACTCGAACCCTAACAGACACTATTCAAGCAGTGTCATCACTGGCTCTTCAGGAATTTGCATGGCATTGTTTTGTCATGTGATCCCTGCGGCCAATCAGCCGCCGGTTCACTCTCCCTGCCTTGGGACAGATCACTTACATCCAGAGGAAGTGAGAGAGCATTTTATGTAAATTTTTTGCCTGTGAGATAAGATAATGCCAGAAATGAACATGCACAATGGCCATCTAAATTAATATATCTCCCATATGTCAAGCTGTTTGGGAAGTGATTACATCTTGCCCTAATCTGTAGTAATTTGAAAGGGTTTTTAAGCGTACTAAGTTCTGTAGCTACTTGTGGCTTTTCTAATTGTGCTACTGTTGTTCTTACATGCAATTTGTAGAACGTTAAGCACAAAAAAATTAGAAATTAAGCAATATATCCCTAATATCTTTTATTATCCAAATAACCCTTGCTCATATTTTTCATTATTCTGCTATCAAAAATTATAAATAAAAAAAAAAATTTCTATGTGTCTCCCAGGATATCAGTTAATAGACTTTCTAAATGTGCTCTGTCGGCCACCCCTGAGTAAATACATTTTCAGCAAGCCATGCAATCTGCCACATTCTAATGTTGTATAATGGACACATTGCTTGTATTCTGCTCTGCTTGCAAGTTACAGTGATTGTCGAGCGACCGAAAATATAAGATTTGCATACTTCTGGTCATGGGACACCTAGACTCTAAGTTGCTTAGCTTAATGTTCTATTGAGCAAATCGCCAGAGACTGTAGACAAAGACACCACCAACACCAGAGATTCAAGACTACTGGAATAGGGCAAGCAAAGCTGAATCCTGATGATGGGTTTATTACAAGTCATTAGCATTCAACAAGCTGAATGACTTGCTGAAAATTTACTCAGGGGTGGACTGCCTCTTAAAGTACTTTATTACAATTGCTTTCTCAGCAAAAAGAAGAGCTCATAATAAAATTAACCTTAGTGTTCTCTGTAAGCTTTCAACAAGACTAAGAGCTTCTTTATGAGTCAGAGATTTTTCTTGTACTCAAAAAACTTTCTTCATTTCATTAGTCTTTTTGACCATAATGTCATCATGGTTTGGTCAGTGTGTCAGTTTTTACCATCAGAGTTTGGTCAGTTTCATTATTTTTTCTCGGAAGAAAAATAAGTGATGGACGTTTATTAAACTAGAGAAAAGACAGCACACAAATAACATACGACTGCTATCCGATTTTTTTCATGAATCCATAGACTTGGATATCAGACAACACTTCAGTATTTAGTCAATATTTTACCTCAGTATTTGGAAGCCAAAACCAGGAGAGGAACAATCCAAGAAAAAGTGTAATAGAAACATGAGCTCTACTTGTGCTGTTTTAACCCACTGCTAAGAGAGTCAAAGGTAAAATAACACTGATATATGCACACGTAGATCCTTCTAATCGTATTTGCAAAAGTAAATGTAAATAAGGTGTGAGACAGTGAGGATATGTGGTGAATGGGGTGTACATTTCACCTAGGTTCTTTGCTAACTATAAGGGAAATGGGTGGCTTTGTAGACCTGGTGGTAGAGAAAGGTCACTACACCTTGCATTCATTGCACACTTGCAGCTCAAACCTGAAGCCAATCAGCTGTTAATTAGGAAGCCAGAAATAGGTGTCTGCGAGCACAGTCAGGGAGCTCATTCAGTCTGGACAAGGGGTCCAGACACAGAAGGTGTCTCCAAGAGTGTGGGAGCTGTCTTTAGCCCGGACACAGGGAGGTGTCCTGGCACAAGGAAGCAGTCTCTAAGAGTGTGAGCTATCTCAGTCTGGGTGCAGGAAGTACCCCGGACACAGGAGTAGTCGCAGTGAGAATCCGTGCGAATAGCGACTGAATAGGAGGTGACCTCTCTCAAGTCTGGACATTGGAGTTGCCTTCGGACATAAAGAGGAGTGTCTGTGAAACTCCATACTGGTAACATATGTGATATGTGTTGTTTTGGGCACAGACTGGTAGAGTCTGGGTCCCGGATAGAGAGGGCCATCTATCTAAGTGTAATTTAGTGGCTAGACAAGCCCAGGTTTTCTGTTTATGATTTGTTTTTATCTGTGTACTGTGGACTTTAATAAAACTGGTTGCGGCCAGTTTTCACCAAACTGCTGTCTGAATGAACTGTTTCCGTGCCATTCTGTCTACCCAGACAGCGATCCTAGAGCTAAACCCCCCGGAAAGCTTACAATTGGTGAAGAATGCTGGGGCAGCGCAGGGCCTGGTACAGTTAGTGCTGGAGTGTGCATGCAGCACAGTGGCGAGAGACAGCATTAAAGGTGAAGTCTATTGAAATAGCAACAGAAAAAAAAAAAAAAAGTGTGTCAGCAGAAACGTCTGTTTGGAGCAGTCTTGGAGAGACAGTGGCCCTGATAGGGTCTGCAGAGAGAAAATGTATGCACAGCAAAGCTGAACTTGTTGTGAAAATGACTGTGGAATGTGCAGCAGCAAAAGAAAAGTTTGTGGAGCAGTCTTAAAGAGACAGTAGCCTTAATAGACTTTGCAAAGGAAAAAAAAAAAAAAAAAAGGGTGTTTGCACAGCAAGGCTGAATTTTCTGTGGAAAAAAGCTGTGTAGTGTGTATGTCTTGAGTGAAGACTGCCGTTGTTGAGACAGAGAAGTCTGACAGCATGGATGACAGCATGGAGGCGCTGTTTGAACAAATGGCACAAGTTAATGTGCAACATAAAACTGCCGTGGTTGAGACAGATAAGTCCGGCAGTATAGAGGAGCTCATTGAGTACCTGGTGCAGGCCCAGCGAAGCATGGAGCAGCAGCGCCTGCAGCACCAGCAGCACATGCAGCAGGCCCAGCAGCAATTCCTGCAGCAGCAGCAGGAGAATAACCGGTTATTTGTTGAGCAGATGACAGCACCAAAAAAGTATTTCGGTGCCGCGTCCCGAAGTAATGTTGTGAAGGCACCGGCGTTGTCCGCTATAAAGAAGGCGGTAAGACGGTCCTTGAGAAAAATGACACCTCGTGATGATGTGGAGGAATATCTTACTAAGTTTGAGAGACTGGCAGAGAAGGAGAATCTGCCACTATCTGAATGGGCCATGGTGGTCGTACCCTATCTGATTGGGGAACCCCAAAAAGTCTGGGCTGACCTGAGCAAGCAGGACAGCGAAGACTATGCAAAGTTGAAAGCGGCGATTCTTACCCGGCTGGGTGTTACGGTTGCAGCCCGTGCCAGGAGAGTTCATGACTGGAGATACAGTTGGGAGTCTGCAGTCAGCAGGCCTGATTATGGAGTTGAAAAGGTGGTAGTGAACCGCTACACCCGAGCATGTCCTACAGTGAACCGCTACACCCGAGCATGTTCTCCTGAGGTACAGCCGTCTGAGAGGACGTCACTTCAGAGTTCCCGGACGTCGAACTCTCCCGGTAAGAGCGTTCCAGCTGTTGGGGACATGGGGTATGCTGATAAGCGGGTTCAGGCCCGAGGGGACATGTGGGTGGGAGAGTGTGATGGACAGTGTTGGAGCTGGCGTGAAATTGCAGCCAACTGTCCACTAGAGGGGGAGCCTATGTGCCGTGATGTTGGCAGATCCCTCTCTCTCTGCGCAGAACCTGTGTGTGTGACCACCGCAACCGAAGAGACTGGACCACAGGTGTCCCCGGTGGTTACAAATGGTTGCTCAGCGCAGGCCCTCTTGGACTCAGAGAGTCCAGTGACTTCCGTATGTGACAGCCTGATTGATAGGGACTTCATCCCTGATAAGCACTTGAGTATGGTGTGCATCCATGGAGACACCAAAGTCTACCCAGAGACTGCCGTGGACTTGGTCCCCAAACTCGGGGAGATTTCATGTGAAGTGGGGGTAGTGAAGACCCTGGTGCAAC
The DNA here is from genome assembly GCA_033576555.1 of Oophaga sylvatica. Classification (NCBI taxonomy): domain Eukaryota; kingdom Metazoa; phylum Chordata; class Amphibia; order Anura; family Dendrobatidae; genus Oophaga; species Oophaga sylvatica. The sequence continues at coordinate 866,691,886 of JARQOD010000001.1, forward strand.
CCGTTATATTGGGTAATGACTTTCCCCGGTCTAAGGATCTCTGGGGGAAGGGTGATTCTGATGGACAGTGTGATGAAGCCCCTACTGAGGGTACGCAGTCCCGAGGGGCGGAACACGATGCTAGTGGGATGTTAAAATTATGTGATAATGATGATGATAATGCTAATGATGATGATGAACCTGATAATGATGATGACCATGAAAATGGTGCTGATGCTGGTAATGATAGTGATGATAATACTGATCATAGTCATGATAATGATGTTGATAATAATGATGACTGTGACAGTGATGAAATTCCTTTGCAGGTGATGTTGGGAGACGAGGATGGTGGTTCTCGGGAACCGAGTGTCCCTGACTTGCCTGTGTCCTGTGACGGTTTTGAGAGTGAGCAGTGGCGAGAACCCTCTCTTAAAACAGCACAGGAAAATATGATTGTTCTAAATGAGGTTTCCCAGGAGCCTGACTCTGAGGAGAGGTTCTCTCATGTTGCCATAAACACTGAAGTCCAGGGAGAGGTTGTGAGTCAGCTCCTAGTACCTGAACTATATAGAAGTGTAGTGCTGGGGTTGTCACATAGTCACATACTTGAGGGACCAGATGATGAAGTTAATGTTGTGGATGACATGTTAACTAAGGTTCCAGATCAGGATGTGAATGAGAATGAATTCTATACTCCTGAAAGTGAGCAGGATGAGAATGAGAGTGAAGTGTCTAGCCCTGAAAGTGAGCCGGATGTGGCTGAGAAAAAGGGGTCCGACAGGGATAGTGGGAGTGATAATGAATCATCTGATGACAATGGAGCAACCAGTGCAAGTGAGGAAGGCATGGTGGCAGAGGAGGTTGAGAGTCCTGAGAAGAGGACTGATGCTGACCTTACAGCCAGACAGAAGATGCCATCTGTAGATGTTTTACAGTTGGGACAAAGAGAGCGACTACTTCCAGCCCAAGAAAGGGAGAGACGAGAGGCTTCCCTGGGGATTGGCAGTAGACGTGCT
>JARQOD010000001.1:866692983-866826285 GCA_033576555.1 Oophaga sylvatica
TGCTGGGTCCCCTTGGGGGTTTGTGCTCCTCTCAGTTTAGTTCAGCCACTGTTGTTTGTTCATTTTCCTTTTCCATTTTTTTCTGTGGCTGCTGTTTAGTTTTTGTTACACCAGAGAACTAATTAAGGTGGTAGAGGTCGTGTGATCTCAGGTGTTTTTGTAATTAGTAGAGTTGGTACTTTTCAGTGTTTTTTTGTGATTGCAGAAAGTGCCCTTCCTATCCTTTTCTATTTATGAAGTTTGGGCCCCAACATTTGCTCATAAAATTTTCTGTCTGTGTCAGTATTTCTTCTTGTCTAACCGCCATTACATGTTTGGGGGCTTTCTATGTTCTTTGTGGATCTGCTCCGGGGCAGATAGCTTTCCTCTTTCTATCTTTAGGTGTAGTTAGCTTCTCAGGCTGTGACGAGGCTTCTAGGACCAACGTAGGTATGCTCCACGGCTGCCTTTAGTTGTGGTGGTTAGTCAGGGTACTGCAATCCCATAGATTCCAACCTCTCTGGTGTATTGCCTTTTTTGCCTGCTCTCCTCAGCTACCAAATCATAACATCTTGCCCTGTGCAGAGGCGCTGCTTGTACTCCCTCTTGTTGCAGAGCTGTCTCCACTGCCTCGACGCACAGAGCTACTTTGTAAAGCAGTAGTAGCAGCAGTGCTCTCGGCTGGAATGGAGAACATTATGGATTGCACCAGTGTGTCTTGGTACTCCCGCATTTTACGCTCCCGGTTCAACGGTGTGATGAGGCTTTGTAAGTTGTCCCGGTAGCGAGGGTCTAGGAGGGTGGACACCCAATAATCAGACGTGGTGAGAATGTGGGCTATGCGGCGGTCGTTTCTCAGGCACTGCAGCATGAAATCAACCATGTGCTGCAGACTCACAACTGGCCAAGAAACGCTGTCCCCTGCAAGAGGCGTCATCTCTGCCTGCTCTGCATCACCCCACCCTCGCTATACATATTGTGTACCTCCCTCTGGAGCGATGTCTTCCTCCTCCATTGACTCCTCCTCATCCTCCTCACAAAGTGAGCCCTGCCCAGCCCTTTGTGAGGAACCACGTTGCGCTGACTGTCCAGAAGGTGATGGAATTTGTGACTCCTCATCCTCCACCTCTTCCAAAACCTCATCCCTTAGTGCTTGCATTGTTTTTTTGAAGCGGGCAGATAAGGGGGACAGTCAGGCTGACTAGTGCATCATCTGCACTCGCCATCCGCGTTGACTCATCAAACGCACGCAAAACGTGGCAGATGTCCTTCATAGAGTCCTTCGCTAGTCCTTACACTGGCTGCCCATTCATTATAGTATCCAATTCAAAGTACTGGTTGTCACCCACAAAGCTCTCCACAGTGCAGCACCCCCCTACATCTCCTCCCTCATTTCTATCTATCGGCCTAACCGACTGCTGCGCTCTGCAAACGACCTTCGACTAACCTCTGCACTAATCCGTACCTCCCACTCCCGAATACAAGACTTCTCCCGTGCTGCGCCAATCCTCTGGAATGCTCTACCCAAGAAATTAGGAATATCTGCAATTAGCATGGTTTCAGGCGCTCCCTCAAAAGACATTTGTTCAGAGCGGCCTATCACATTCACTAATCAGTCATTCTATGTGTAAGTCTGTGTGTGTAGCCCATTCACTGTCTCCATCCATCCATCACTCCCTCAAAATGGCTGGACCATCATTGTAAATACACCATTGTATATAAACACCTGTACTTTGTATCTCCCCACCTCATTGTAGATTGTAAGCTGTCACGAGCAGGGGCGGCTTATATTGCTTTAATTATTGTATTGTTAACGTTGTTACTTATGACTTGTGTTCTGAAACTGTTAAACTGTAAAGCGCTGCGGAATATGTTGGCGCTATATAAATAAAGATTATTATTATTATTATTATTATTATAGAGGCCCAGTCAGTAGTGGTGAAGTGTGAACGGCGTAAATTGCGAGTTGATTGCGCCTGATGCAGCTGATACTCCATTACTGTTGGCTGCTGCTCACACAACCGCTCCAACATATGTAACCTCGAATTCCACCTGGTGGGTACGTGACATATGATGCGATGTTCAGGAAGGCGAAATCTGCGTTGCAGAGCTGCAATCAGCAATCTGGCCATGCTGGAACGTCGCAAGTGAGCGCACTCTAGGCGGACCTTGTGCAGCAGTGCATCAAGATCCGGATAGTCCCTCAAAAAACTCTGCACGACCAAGTTGAGCACATGTGACAGACATGGTATGTGAGTGAGGTTGCCAAGGCCCAGAGCTGCCACCATATTTCGGTCATTGTCACACACTACCAAGCCTGGCTGGAGATTCGCTGCCAAAAACCACATGTCGCTCTCCTGCTTGATGGCATTCCAGAGCTCCTGCGCTGTGTGGCTTCGATTCCACATGGAAATTAATTTCAGGACGGCCTGTTGACGTTTGGACACGGCTGTGCTCATATCGCTCGCAACAGGTAAGCGTTCACGGGTCCATGTGGAGGTAGACCGTGACGGCTCCTGCAGCGATGATTCTGAGGAACTGGAGTAGGAGGAGGAGTCAATGTGTACAGACTTGATTCCTGCAATCCTTGGAGTTGGCAGAACACGTACAGCGCCACTCGCAAGATCAGTACCCGTCTCCACAACATTGACCCAATGGGCAGTGAGGGAAAGTTATCGTCCCTGGCCATGGGTGTTAGAACCCTCTTGTTAGGTTTTGTTTCAGTTTGATGGTCACATGAACTTTTTTCCCTATTTTGTCTGGCTCCGCCCTTCTGGCTTTGCTTGACTTCATTGTATTATCTACTGTTAAGCAAGCTGGGTGCTTAGGTGCCTTACTCAGTCAGTTTTGCTTGATCTTCGGATCTCAAAGTATTTTGTTTTCTGTTAAATTATCCCTGCTACAATTTCTGTTAGGAGGTGTCCACCTTTTCTCCCAGTCCCTAGATCTTGTAGGGATTCCTCCCTCGCAACTATAAGTCTTCGTTCAGACTAGCTGAGGACTTTAGCGGGTCTGGTCGCAGGATCAGGTTCCCCGTAACATCGTAGGGATTCAGCTTAGTTCTATTGTAAGGACAGAATTCCCTTCTTTCCTTAGTGCTTGTAGCAGATAATAACAATGGGTACTGGTCCACGCATCGGTCGTCAGGTGGACCTTGCTACTGAGGGCGTTTACTAGCGCATGTTTAATTTTTCCCTCAACATTCTTTTGCAGACCAGGGACGGCTTGCCTGCTGAAATGAAATCGGCTTGGCACATTGTATTGTGGAGCTGACAATGATATTAAGTTACGGAAACTGTCAGTCTCCACCAGCCTGAATGACAGCATTTCAAGGGACAGGAGTTTTGCAATGCCAGCATTCAGAGCCTGTGCTCGTGGATGGTTTGCCGAGTATGGCCGTCTTTTATCCCATGCCTGTGCTACCGATGGCTGTTTTGTGGCCTGGAAGTGTGAGGATGACAGGGAACTTGCTGCTGTGTGTGGAATAACACTTTGTCTCTGGACAACAGTGACCGAGGTTCTTCCATGGCGATCCTGTGAGGAAGCAGAACCAGCTGTGTGTGAGCTCGATGAAGAGGCTTCAACACAACCTGAAGATGTAGGTGCTGCTGTAGGTTGGCCTACATCTCCAATGTGTCTTTGTAACTCAACTACGTGCTTTGTTCGCACATGTTTCCACATATTAGTGGTATTGAGGTTACTGACACTTTTACCTCTTTTTACTTTTTGATTACACAGTTTGCATTTGACATAGCAAATATCATCTGCAAGTGTGTCAAAAAAGGACCACGCAGTGCAAGTCCTGGGAGCGCACGTTTTGACTTTTGGAAGACAACTGCTCCGAACAGGTGGCAAAATGGAGGCTACAGGCAACCGAGTCTGCAGCCTAACTCTCCCTCCTGTTTGTACCGTTGGGGCAATGTCTTCCTCTATCTTCCTTCTATCACTAACCACTTCTCTAGGCCTCTCACAGCTTTCTACCTCTGAGACACACAAGGATGGTAACACCCTTGACCTGGTCTTTGTCCGCCTCTGTTCAATCTACCACCTAAATAACTCACCGCTTCCACTGTCTGACCACAACATTCTCTCCTTCACGCTCACAAATCCTCCACCATCCCAGCGCACTCCTACCTACCACACATTCAGAAATCTACAAGCCATTAACCCTCAGACACTTTCAGATTCCCTACACTCATCACTGTCCCCAATCTACTCTTTTTCCAGTCCTGATCTGGCTGTTCATCACTACAATGACACTCTTAGAAGCACCCTTGACCAAGCAGCGCCGCTCACCCTCAGAACTTCCAAACACACAGTAAAACAGCCCTGGATCACATTGCAAACTCAACTTCTTCAGCGATGCTCTAGGAGTGCTGAACGCCTTTGGAGAAAAACCCGCACACCACAAGACTTCATCCACTTTAAATTCATGTTAAGAACTTATAATGCTGCCCAAACAAACCTACTTCACCACCCTGATCTCCTCACTAGCCAACAACCCCAAGAAAATGTTTGACACTTTTCACTCCCTCCTCAGGCCAAAAGCACAAGCCCCTATCACAGACATTTGTGCTGACGACCTGGCCTCCCATTTTATATAAAAAATATATACTATCCGTCAGGAAATCTGCTCTCAACCACCAAGGGCTGTGACTCCCATCCCACCCTGCTGTTCCCCTGGCTAACTTTCCACATTTGATCCCATCACAGAAGAAGAAGTCTCCAGAGTCCAGACTCCTCTCTTCCTCTCGTCCGACTACATGCACTACCGACCCCATTCCCTCACATCTCCGCCAGTCTCTCTCTCCAGTTGTCACAACTCACCTAAATAAAATCTTTAATCTCTCACTCTCCTCTGGCATTTTCCCATCTGCCTTCAAACACTCCATCATTACTCCACTACAAAATAAACCCGCTCTTGACCCTTCCTGCACAAACAAATACAGACCGGTCTCCAATCTCCCCTTCATCTCTAAACTTTTGGAGCGCCTAGTCTTCTCCCGCCTCACCCGTTACCTCTCCAATCACTCCCTCCTAGACCCTTCACAGTCCAGCTTACGCCCCCTACATTCGCCAAAAACTGCCGTCATCTAAGTGAGCAATGACCTTCTTACAGCAAAACGTAATGGTGACCACTCTTTGCTCATTCTTCTCGACCTTTCTGTAGTTTTCGACACGGTTGACCACCATCTCCTACTGTCTACGCTCCACTCACTAGGTATTAAGGACACTGTTCTCTCCTGGTTCTCCTCCTATCTTTCTGACCGCTCCTTCAGTGTTTTGTTCTCTGGCTCCACGTCATCTTCTCTTCCTCTCACTGTCGGTGTACCCCAGGGCTCAGTCCTTGGCCCCTTCTCTTCTCTCTCTAAACAGCCCCAATTGGACAGACCATCAGCAGATTTGGCTTTCAGTACCATCTTTATGCTGATGACACACAACTATACACGTCATCCCCCGACCTCACCCCGCTGTACTACAGAATGCCACCGACTGTCTGTCCGCAGTCTCCAACATCATGTCCGCTCTCTATCTGAAAGCACTACAATAAATCTCCAAAGCAGGTTCAGGATCTCTTCTCTGTACCGTAATTCCTCTGCAAACATGGATTCACCAAACAGCAGGTTTCCAGAGTCCAAAAGTGTTCCAAGGTTCCTCAGTAGGGAATAGCTGGAGTACAAGTCAAAGGTTTCCAGGAGTCAGGTCACAGACTGACTGAGGCTTGATTCAGGAGCACTGATTGTTCAGCTGAGGCTGCTTAAGAAGCAAGAGGGAAGAATCAGGGCGGGAACATGAAAACTGGAAACTCCATATTAACTGAGGGCAAGAGCTGCAGAAAGACAGAAAGCAAAATGGCCGACGGAAAACTGAGTTTCAAGGAACATGTCAACAGAGACAAAGAACCTTACATTACTCCCCCTTAGGGACAACCTCTGGATGACCTCAGACCAGGCTTGTCAGGGTACCTCTGATGAAACTGGCAGAGCAGGCGAGGAGCATTTACATTATTGACTGGTTCCCATGAGTTGTCCTCCACTGGGTAGCCCTGCCATTTAATCAAATATTGCAACTGATTTCTGTAAACCTGGAATCTAGAATCCTTTCCACCATAAATCTTTCCTGACCATCGACCAGCACTGGGTCAGGGCAAGGAGAAGAACGTCCAGGAAACGTATTGGGTGTTGCAGCCTTTAGTAGGGATACATGAAAGACAGGGTGGATTCTCATAGTTCTGGGCAGTTGAAGACGACAAGCAACAGCACTTATAATCTTATTGATCTTATAAGGTCCAATGTACTTATGTCCCAATTTAGACGATGGAATCTTTAATTTAAGATTTCTGGTTGACAGCCAGACCAAATCTCCTACCTTGAAAGCTGGTGCAGGTTTACGAAATTTATCTGCTGCTTTCTTGTACCTTTCCTGAGCCAATTCTAGATTTTCCTTTAGAAGATCCATATTATTTTGTAAAGAAGTGATTCTTTCAGCCACTGCCGGCAAGGGCGTATCTATGGGAAATCGAGGAAGAATGTTAGGATGATAACCTAGATTGGAGTAAAAAGGAGACTGCTTAGTGGAGGCGCTCTGAGAGTTGTTATAAGAGAACTCAGCCAGTGGAAGTAGATCCACCCAATCATCCTGTAGGTGGCAGATAAAACAGCGGAGATACTGCTCTAGGGTCTGATTGGTTCGTTCTGTCTGTCCATTAGTCTGGGGATGAAAAGCAGAAGAAAGGTTTACTTTAATGTCCAATGCTGCACAGAAATTTTGCCAAAACCTTGAAGTGAATTGCACCCCTCGATCCAAAATGACCTCATCCGGTACTCCATGTAAGCGAAACACATTCTTAATCATCAAGTCTGATGTCTGTTTTGCAGTGGGTAAGCCGACACAAGGGATAAAATGAGCTGCCTTTGTTAGACGGTCAACCACCACTAGAATTGTGTTCTTCCCTTGAGAGGTTGGTAACTCCACAATGAAGTCCATAGAAATGGATCCCCACGGGCGGGACGGGGTGGGAAGAGGTTGCAACAGACCAGTTGGTGAGGAGCGAGGTGTTTTGCATCTTGCACAGACTTCACATGAAGTGACATAGTTTAAGACATCTTTCCTGTAAGTGGGCCACCAAAAGAAACGAGAAAGAAATTCTTGTGTCTTTAGAATTCCCCTATGCCCGGCTATCTTGGAATCGTGGATGAGTTGCAATACTCTCAATTAATGTTGAGCTATATTGCTCGATATCTAAAAATATCGTATCGAAATTGTATCGCCGATATCACTAAATATCGGAGATATCCGATTTCGATACCGGAAGTCCCATGTAAGTCTATGGGAACAAAATATCGCAACTAAAAAAACCCTTTATTTCCTTGTAAACACTAAATATACACACATAGAATACATATATATATATACATGTCATTGTGACATATATATACATATATGTATAGTTTATACACTTCTACATAGTAAAATATCCTCTGATTCAATTGCGGGGTAAAGCCGGCTTCTGTGAAAAGACAGAAGCACCCGACATGAAATGACACTTGGTGTACATAGGGTTAACCATGTCTTTTCATGTCGTTTGCAATCTGATTTGCACAAACAATTACATCAGTCTATGTGTGCAAAATTTCACACCTGTAGGGGTTAATTAAAGGTGTAAATTCGTTGTAAAAAAAACAGACTTTTTTGCTACGAATTTACACCTTTAATTAACCCCTACAGGTGTGAAATTTTGCACACTTACACTCATTTAATTGTTTGTGCAAATCAGATATCAAACTACATGAAAAGACATGGTTAACTCTATGTAAACCAAGTGTCATTTCATGTCGGGTTCTGCATTTTCACAAAAGCCGGCAATTGAATTAGCGGCTATTATACTATGTAGAAGTGTATGAACTATAAATATAAATATATATATATATATGTGTCACAAATTTAATGACATGTATATATATATATATATGAGGTGTAAAATTGCTGAAAAAAAAGGCATGGGCTCCCGCCCTATTTTCGCAACCAGACAGACAAAGCCAGTGAGTGGGGGCAGATAATAATAGCCCAGAGAGGGACCATTATTTTTGCCCCCCCCCCGGCTACTAACATCTGCCCCCAGACACCCCAGAAAGGGCAAATCTCTAATTAGATTTGCCCTTTCTGGCACTTTGCCCGTCTATTCCCATTGCCCTGTAGCGGTGGCGAATGGGTTAATAAGGGGTTAAAATGACCTTGCAATTGAAAGGTCACTTTAAGCCAGGTTAATAATTGAGAGCTGTCAATTAGACAACTATCAATTATTAATCCTATTGTATGAAAGAAAAATCAAACACACACACTTTAATAAAAAAGAAGTTTAATGAAATAATCACACAGTTTTTGACCATATTTTATTTTCCTGCTAAAACCATTTCCTGTAATAAAAATAAAATAATAAAGCAAAATTATTCTTACCAATCCGATGTACAGTCAGGTCCCACGGTGTAATCCTTCAGAAAGGGTTAATGTTTACTGCAGGGACCGCAGCTAATGCTGCAGCCTCACAGTAAACCCCCAAATGAATGAGTTCCTCTCCTGGCTGACAGGAGAGGAAGTGGAAAGCTTAATTGATTGCTTTCCACTTTCACTTCAGGTCAGCCAGGGACACAATCAGTGACGTCAGAGGGAACTGGTTAACAAAAATAGGGGATCCCCTCGAAAAAAATTGGCGTGGGGTCCCCCCTATTTTTGTTAACCAGCCAGATGAAGCAGACCGCTGAGGCCTGGATTTTCAGGCTGTTAAGGAGCCAAGATCCATGGACCTTGCCAGCCTGATAATACCAGGCCACAGCAGTCTGCATATCTTGGCTGATTAACAAAAATAGGGGATCCCTCGAAAAAAATTGGCGTGGGGTCCCCCCTATTTTTGTTAACCAGCCAGATGAACCAGACCGCTGAGGCCTGGTTTTTCAGGCTGGTAAGGATCCAATATCCATGGACCTTGCAAGCCTGATAATACCAGGCCACAGCAGTCTGCTTAGCTTGGCTGGTTAACAAAAATAGGGGATCCCCTCGAAAAAAAAACGGCGTAGGGGTCCCCCTGTTTTTGTTAACCACCCAAGTAAAATGCAGACTGCTGCGGCCTGGTATTAAAAGACTGTCAAGGCCCATGGATTTTGGCCCTCAACAGCCTGATAATACCCGGCTACAGCAGCCCCACATTTGGCGCATCAAAAGATGTGCCAATTGTGGCACTTTACCCGGCTCTTCCCACTTGCCTGTAGCGGTGGCAAGCGGGGTAATAAGGGGTTAATGTCACCGTTGATTGCACGGTGACAATAAGCCCGGTTAATAATGGAGAGGTGTCAATAAGACACCGATCCATTATTAATCCCAAAGTTATTAAATGCATAAAAAAAAGACAAAGCAAGAAAAAAGTATTTTAATGAAATAAAAGAGACAACACACTTTTCATTTCTTTTATTGTACTCTCATTCCTGCGACGCCATCGATCTCCTGTAAAAAAAGAAAAAAAACAAACCAACAGTATACCACCTGTCCGACGCAGTCCATAACGACAGTCCCACGACGATCCAGCTCTGCTACATCGCAATGACAGGCAGAGCCTGTCATCGCGACGCAGCACAGCTGATTACCTGCTTCCCCGGCGGTGACGTCATTGGACTGACTGCTTTACGGCCGGGATTACCCAGCAGTCACTGCAGTTATCGCGAGGAAACTGCATGTGACCGCCGGAGAGAAGAGGATGGCGGCCATGAAGCAGTCCAGGACGTGACCCCCGGAGATCTTCTGCCAGGTAAGTGCCGCTGACTCCTGACAGACCCGACCGACGGACACTGACAGTGACAGACCCGACCGACGGACACGGACAGTGACAGTGACAAATCCGATTCCGGTATTCGATATGACGAAAATATCGAAACGAATTATCGAAAGGCCGATAGAGCTAATATCGGCCGATAGCCGATATTTGCATTATCGTATCGCTCAACACTACTCTCAATCTGACTGTTTCAGGTATATACAGACGTTGTCCCTGAATCCACACACCATTCTTAAAGACAAGACTTACGTCCCTTGGGGGTTGAGCCAACAAAGAATCCGCATGGTATGCTTCCTTGATGTCCTTAAGTAGGTCTTGATTATGAATCACTCCCAGGAATCTAGAGTCAGGAAGAATAGTCTTAGGAGGAGTAAGTGGACGTGTCTCTGCTGAATGAATCATAGAGAGTGCATCAGCCTTTCCATTGCGCGATCCTGGTCTATGAGAAATGACAAAATTAAATTGGTTTAGGAAAAGATTCCAGCGAGCCTGGCGAGGAGTCAGGCACTTAGCCGACCTGATAAATTCAAGGTTTCGATGGTCTGTCAGGACGACTATTTGCTGTGCAGCACCTGAAGAAGGTGTCTCCATTCCTTGAAGGCGGCAATAATGGCCAACAATTCTCTATTGCCCACATCGTAGTTCCTCTCAGCCGAAGACAACTGCTGGGAAAAGAAGGCACAGGGATGCAAGACATTCTTCTCACCTGTTCTCTGAGAGAGTATAGCTCCAACGGCACAGTCTGAAGCATCCACCTCTATTATGAAGGCAAGCTCGGGGTTGGGATGTACTAAGATAGGTGCGGTGGTAAATTTACCTTTAAACAGGAAAATGCTTCCTGAGCTTGCGGGGTCCAGGAGAACCTAGACTGTTTCCGGGTAAGTTGGGTGATAGGTGACACTACCTCAGAAAAATTCTTAATGAAACGTCTATAGAAGTTGGCAAACCCGATGAAACGCTGCACCTCCTTCACATTTCTAAGAATTGGCCAATCCTTGATGGCTTGGGTCTTGCTTCCATCCATACTAATCCCTTGTGTAGATAGTACATACCCCAGAAATTGAATTTCGGTCCTATGGAATTCACATTTTTCAAGTTTGATGTAGAGATGGTTTTGTCTTAGGCGTTCTAAGACCATTCTCACATGTCCATGATGTTCCTCTGTGGAGTTAGAAAAAATTAGAATATCATCCAGATAAATCACCACAAATGTATCTAGGAGATCCCTGAAGATATCATTCACGAAGTGTTGGAAAGTGGCTGGGGCGGTACTCAGACCAAAAGGCATAACTAGATATTCAAAGTGTCCATAGCGTGACCTGAAAGCAGTCTTCCATTCATCCCCAGGTCTAATATGGACCAAGTTATAGGCCCCATGGAGATCCAGTTTAGAGAAAATTTTGGCATGCCGCACTCTCTCCAACAACTCAGGGATTAAAGGCAATGGATAACGGTTCCTAATAGTAACCTTATTGAGTTCCCTATAGTCTATGCAGGGTCTCAGAGATCCATCTTTCTTCTTCACAAAGAAGATGGGTGCACCTGCGGGAGATGAAGAGGAGCGTATGAAGCCCTTGGCTAAATTTTCGTCTATATAATCCTTCAAAGCTTTTAGCTCGGGCCCCGCTAGGGGGTAGATCTTACCAAAAGGTATCTCGGCTCCAGGCAATAATTCAATTGGACAATCATATGGACGGTGAGGAGGAAGCTGATCAGCGTTCTTCTTGTCACATAAATCCACATAGTCCTGGTATACAGCTGGTAGTTCAGGGACTGACATGGTTCCTTTAGGAACAGAGCAAGCTGAAACTCCTTGACTCATCTGTTTCTCCGGAAAGTGTAATTCCTTGGTCTCCCAGTTAATCGTAGGATTCTGCGCCTGCAGCCATGGTAGCCCCAGAATAATGGGAAAGTGGGGAGAAGAGATAAGCAAAAAAGACATTTTCTCCTGATGATCTTTACCCATAAGGACCCTCAAAGGCTCTGTTTCTTGATCCACTGGTCCAGAAGTCAGTAGAGAGCCATCCACAGTCTCCATCTGTACTGGAGTTGCCTTCTTCACTGAACTATCCCCTGTTTCAGAGCAAAGGAGATATCCATAAAATTTCCACTTGCTCCTGAGTCGATCATAGCAGAGCTAGACACCCAGACTGAGTCAACCCAGAGTTTGATGGAAAGGAAGCAAGGAGAATTGTTTCTTTTACAACTCAGCTGGGACACCGCTGAGGAAACTTGAAAAATTGCAGCGTTTATACCGTCATCGTCCCCAGAACTAACAGAGTTTAAGTCCGAGAAATCAAGATCTCTTGCAGCAGATCTCTCTGGAGCCTGAGGCTCGGACATGACAGAGCTCCTCTCGCAACACTCACAGTGAATGACTGCTGCAGTAGTCTTAAAAGAACGGCTGGGGCAGTTTATAATGACGTGCCCTGACTTACCACAGTAGAAACATAGATTTTCCTTTATACGATGTTCTTTGCGTGCATCCCTAACCCGTCTTTGTAAAGAGTCCACCTGCATGGGTTCGGTTCTGGTTCCCTTGTGATCCTACTCAAAGGTTCCTTAGCTGAGGAGGGAGGTAGTAAAAGGTTAGTGCGATTATTTTCGAACCATCTCTCTTGTCTGCGTTCAGTCAGACGAGCATCAATACGGATACAATAGTTAATAAAGTCACCTAACGCAGTGGGAGGGGTCGGCACGAGCAAGTTCATCCTTAATCAGTGGAGACAACCCTTTCCGAAAAATAGATTTTTTAGCGGAAGTGTCCCAAGTGGTATCAAGAGCCCATCTCCTGAAATCCAGGGCATATTCAGCTACTGAACGCTTACCTTGGCGCAAAGTTAACATGGCTGCTTCAGCTGTTGCACCTCGATTGGGGTCATCAAATACCTGCCCCTGGCTGAAATAAAAGCATCAAGGTGATTCAAACAATCATCCTCAGTCTCAATCAGAGGGTTTGCCCACATCAATGCCTTATTGGTAAGCAACATGATTATAGTAAGCACTTTGGATCTTTCAGTGGGAAATTGTGAAGCATGTGCAGAGAAAAATAAATTGCATTGATTAATAAATCCCCTGAATTTCTCACGTTCACCGCCAAAACGAAAAGGAGGTAATTTGGGGATCCCAGAACTCGGGGTTATGGCAGGAGCCTGCGCTCGTTCCTCTAGAGCCTCAATCCTGGCTCGCAATTCCTGGGTAGTCTGTCCAAACACTTGCAAATTATGATTAGTGAGGTCCTGTAGGCTTGCAAAACGGGTTTTTAAAGTCTGTACATCTGAAAGGATTGTATCAGTCACTCCGCAAAGTTCCTTTATGCGGGCCTCCATCTTCCAGATCTTTAAGGCAGAAAATGCTGGAAGAGGAAAGGAAAAAAAAAAAAACAATAGTGTTTACCTGTGGTAACACTCCAGAGTAAAATTTTAAGGAATGCGCTCACCTGGAATGGTTGTGAGAAGTCACAACCACTGTCATCACATAAGGTATTAAACGGACATCTGATATCCACAGTCACAGCAGACACGGCTTTCCCAGACCCAGCAGACACTAAACATTGGCTCCTGAATCTTGTCATGTATAGTGTACAGTTCCTATAGCGTCTTGTGCTTGGGTGCGAGGAAAACACAGGAGACATAGGTTGAAATGAAATGACTTGTATTACTTCATACAAGCATGCTGTAAAGTTCACACAGTTTGCAGGAACAGCGACAGGAGACACAGGGAGGCCAGAGTAACTTCAAGCACTACAATAAATCTCCAAAGCAGGTTCAGGATCTCTTCTCTGTACCGTAATTCCTCTGCAAACATGGATTCACCAAACAGCAGGTTTCCAGAGTCCAAAAGTGTTCAAGGTTCCTCAGTAGGGAATAGCTGGAGTACAAGTCCAAGGTTTCCAGGAGTCAGGTCACAGACTGACTGAGACTTGATTCAGGAGCACTGATTGTTCAGCTGAGGGCTGCTTAAGAAGCAAGAGGGAAGAATCAGGGCGGGAACATGAAAACTGGAAACTCCATATTAACTGAGGGCAAGAGCTGCAGAAAGACAGAAAGCAAAATGGCCGACGGAAAACTGAGTTTCAAGGAACATGTCAACAGAGACAAAGAACTTACAATCTCTCAAAAACTGAACTTCTTCTGCTCCCGCTGTCTACTAAACTCCCTGTTCTCGCTGTCTGGGTGTTATGTTTGACACCAATCTCCCCTTCACCTCCCATATACAATCTCTTGCCCGCTCTTGCCGCCTACACCTAAAAAACATCTCTAGAATCCGCCCTTTTCGCACCATGGAAACAACAAAAACCCTCACTGTAGCATTGATCCACTCACGCCTGGACTACTGCAACGCTCTATTACTTGGCCTCCCCATTACTCGACTATCCCCAAGTTATAAGGTTAAAAGTTGACCACGATTTCTCATTTTTTACAACAAAATTTACAAAGCCATTTTTTTTAGGGACCACCTCTCATTTGAAGTCACTTTGGAGGGTCTATATGCAGAAAATACCCAAAAGTGACACCATTCTAAAAACTGCACCCCTCAAGGTACTCAAACCACATTCAAGAAGATTATTAACCCTTCAGGTGCTTCACAGGAACTAAAGCAACGTGGAAAGAAAAAATGAATATTTAACTTTTTAGCCACAAAAATGATCTTTTACAAACTTTTTTTTTATTTTGACAAGGGTAAAAGGAGAAAATGGACAGATAAGGTTGTTATGCAATTTCTCCTAGTACGCCAATACCCAATATGTGGGGGAAAACCACTGTTTGGGCACACGCAGAGCTCGTAAGGGAAGGAGCGCCATTTGACTTTTTCAAACTAAAATTGGCTGGAAATTGAGATTGGACGCAACTTCGTGTTTGGAGAGCCCCTGATGCGCCTAAACAGTGGAAACCCCCACAAGTGACACCATTTTGAAAACTAGACCCCCTAAGGTACTTATCTAGATCTGTTGTGAGCACTTTAAACCTCAAAGTGTTTCACAAAAGCTTATAATGCCTGGGTGTGAAAAAAAAAAAAAAACAATTTTCCACAAAAATGATTTTTTAGTCCCAAATTTTTGAATTTTCCCAAGGAAATTGGACCCCAAAAGTTGTTGTCCAATTTGTCCTGAGTACGCTGATACCCCATATGTGGGGGGGGAAACTGTTTGGGTGCACGGCAGGGCTTGGAAAGGAAGTAGTAACGTTTTGGAATGCAGACGTTGATGGGGGTCATGTTCCGTTTGCAGTGCCCCAGATGAGCCTAAATAGTGGAAACCCCCCACAAGTGACCCCATTTTGGAAACTAGACCCCCTAAGGAACTTATCTAGATCTTTGGTGAGCACTTTGAACCCCAAGTGCTTCACACAAGTTTATAATGCCCGGGCATGAAAATAAAAAATCCTATTTTTTTCCCACAAAAATTATGTTTTAGTCACTAATTTTTTATTTTCCCAAGGGTAACAGGAGAAATTGGACCACGTACTTTGTTTTCCAATTTGTCCTGAGTACGCTGATACTCCATATGTGGGGGGGAACCACTGTTTGGGCTCACGGCAGAGCTCGGAATGGAAGGAGCACCATTTGACTTTTTCCAACCAAAATTGGCTGGAATTGAGATTGGATATCATGTTGCATTTGGAGAGCCCCTGATGTGCCTAAACAGTGGAAACCCCCCACAAATGACCCCATTTGGGAAACATAGACCCCCTAAGGAACTTTTCTAGATCTTTGGTGAGCAATTTGAACCCCCAAGTGCTTCACACAAGTTTATAATGTAGAGCCGTAAAATTTAAAAATCATATTTTTTTCCACAAAAATGATCTTTTCACCCCAATTTTTATTTTTCCAAGGGTAACAAGACTCCAAAAGTTATTGTGCAATTTGTCCTGAGTGCGCTGATACCCATATTGGGGGTAAACCACTGTTTGGGTGCATGGCAGAGTTTGGAAGGGAAGGAGCGCCGTCTGACTTTTTCAACGCAGAATTGGCTGGACGCCATGTCGTGTTTGGAGAGCTCCTGATCTGCCTAAACAGTGGAAACCCCCATAAATGACACCATTTTGGAAACTAGACCCCTCAAGGAACTTATCTAGATGTGTGGTGAGAACTTTTAACCCCCAGGTGTTTCACTAAAGTTTATAACGTACAGCCGTAAAATAAAAAATCCTTTTTTTTTTACAAAAATGATTTTTTTCGCCCCTAATATTTTATTTTCCAAGGGTAACAGAAAGAAATTGGAACCCAAAAGTTGTTGTCCAATTTGTCCTGAGTACGCTGATACCCAATATGTGGGAGAAAACTACTGTATGGGCGCACGTCAGGGCTCGGAAGGGAAGTAGTGACGTTTTGGATTGCAGACTTTGATGGAATGGTCTGGGGGCGTCATGTCACATTTGGAGAGCCCCTGATGCACCTATACAGTGGAAAAACCCCACAAGTGACCCCATTTTGGCAAATAGACCCCACAAGGAACTTATCTAGATGTGTGGTGAGCACTTTGAACCCCGAAGTGCTTCACAGAAGTTTATAACGTACAGCCGTAAAAATAAAAAAATCCTTTTTTTTTTACAAAAATGATTTTTTCGCCCCCAATATTTTATTTTCACAAGGGTAACAGGAGAAATTGGACCCCAAAAGTTGTTGTCCAATTTGTCCTGAGTACGCTGATACTAAATATGTGGGAGAAAACTACTGTATGGGCGCACGTCAGGGCTCGGAAGGGAAGTAGTGACGTTTTGGATTGCAGACTTTGATGGAATGGTCTGGGGGCGTCATGTTGCATTTGGAGAGCCCCTGATGCGCCTAAACAGTAGAAACCCCCCACAAGTGACCCCATTTGGAAAATAGACCCCACAAGGAACTTGTCTAGATGTGTGGTGAGCACTTTGAACCCCGAAGTGCTTCACAGAAGTTATATAACGCACAGCCGTAAAAATAAAAAATCTTTTTTTTTTTGCAAAAATTATTTTTTTGACCCAATATTTTATTTTTACAAGGGTAACAGGAGAAATTGGACCCCAAAAGTTGTTGTCCAATTTGTCCTGAGTACGCTGATATCCAATATGTGGGAGAAAACTACTGTATGGGTACACGTTGGGGCTCGGAAGGGAAGTAGTGACGTTTTGGATTGCAGACTTTGATGGAATGGTCTGGGGGAGTCATGTCGCATTTGGAGAGCCCCTGATGCGCCTAAACAGTGGAAATCCCCAACAAGTGACCCCATTTTGGAAAATAGACCCCACAAGGAACTTATCTAGATGTGTGGTGAGCGCTATGAAGCCCCAAGTGCTTCACAGAAGTTTATAATGTACAGCCGTAAAAACAAAAAAATAATTTTTTTTGTACAAAAATGATATTTTCGCCCCCAGTTTTTTATTTTCCCAAGGGTAACAGAAGAAATAGGACAAATTGCACAATAACTCTTGGGGTCCAGAGTACGCTGATACCCCATATGTGGGGATAAACTACTGTTTGGACGCATGGCAGAGCTCAGAAGTGAAGGAGCACCATTTGACTTTTTCAATGCAGAATTGGCTGGAATTGAGATCAGACGCCATGTCACATTTGGAGAGCCCCTGATGTGCCTAAACAGCGGAAATCCCCCAATTCTAACTCCAACCCTAACCCCAACACACCCTAACCCTAGTCCCAACCCTAACCACAAACCTAACCCTAACACACCCCTAATCCCAACCCTAACTCCAATCCTAACTTTAGCGCCAACCCTAACCCTAACTTTAGCCGCAACCCTAACCCTAACCCTAATGGAAAATGGAAATAAATACTTTTTTTTAATTTTATTATTTTTCCCTTACTAAGGGGGTGATAAAGGGGGTTTGATTTACTATTTATAGCGGGTTTTTATGATTGGCAGCTGTCACGCTAAAAGACGCTTTTTATTGCAAAAATAGTTTTTGCATCATCACATTTTGAGAGCTATAAATTTTGCAAATTTTGGCCCACAGAGTCATGTGAGGTCTTATTTTTTGCGGGACGAGTTGACGTTTTTATTGGTACCATTTTTGAGCACGTGACGTTTTTTGATCGCTTATTATTTCGATTTTTGGGAGGTTAGAATGAACAAAAATCAGCAATTCATGAATTTCTTTTGGGGAGGCGTTTATACCGTTCCGCGTGTGGTAAAATTGATAAAGCAGTTTTATTCTTCGGGTCAGTACGATTATGGCGATACCTCATTTATATCATTTTTTCATGTTTTGGCGCTTTTATAGAATAAAAACAATTTTATATAAAAAAATATTTTTTGCATCGCTTTATTCTGCGAGCTATAACTTTTTTATTTTCTCGCTGATGATGCTGTATGATGGCTCGTTTTTTGCGGGACAAGATGACGTTTTTAGCGGTACCATGTTTTTTTATATCGGTGTTTTTGATCGCGTGTTCTTCCACTTTTTGTTCGGCGGTATGATGATAAAGCATTGATTTTTTGCTTCTTTTTTTTTTTTTTTTAAGGGGTTCACTAAAGGGGTTAACTAGTGGGACAATTTTATAGGGGGGGTCATTACGGACGCGGCGATACCAAATATGTGTACTTTTATTGTTTTGTTTTTTTTATTTACAGGAAGAAGTGAATTTATTGGGGAATATTTTTTTTTTTTTTTATTTATTTTGGATTTTTTTTTTAAACATGTTTATTTTTATTTTTTTAACTTTTTTACTTTGTCCCAGGGTGGGACATCACTGTATGCACAGCACTCTGTCACACCAGCGATCGCTCAGGCAGTGCAGCAGGCTTCTCAGTGCCTGCTCTCAGCAGGCACTGAGGAAGCCGCCTCCCTCCAGGACCCCGGCGCCATCTTGGATCCGGGTCCTGGGAGGGAGGAAGCCCTCAGAACAGCGCGATCACATCGCGCTGCTCTGAGGGTCTCAGGGGGGCGCGCAGGGAGCCCCCACCCTGCGCGATCCTCCCCTATGCCCCCAGTACACCGCGATCATGTTTGATCGCGGTGTGCAAGGGGTTAATGTGCCGGGAGCGGTCCGTGACCGCTCCTGACACACAGTCATGGGTGTCAGCTGTGATAATCAGCTGACACCCGGCCGCGATCGGCTGCGCTCCCCCCGGGAGCACGTCCGATCGCATGAGACGTACTATCCCGTCCATGGTCATACGGGCCCAGGTACCATGGACGGGATAGTACGTCCGATGGCAGTAAGGGGTTAAGAAATATTATTAATTAACATTGGGTCATATTAAGGGAGGACAAAATAATAGGAGAATTGTTACTGAATCACCCTCTATAATATATATATATATATATATATATATATATATATATTTTGGAAAGCACACATTGGAAATTTGGTGGCCCCTTTCATTCGATTGGACCATAATAGTGGACAAATTACATCATATATGAATATTAAAGTTTTCTCCCCCTGCAGCCATTGTAAAGTCTGCCACATGTTACTTCCAAAAAAAGAAAATAATTTAATAATGGAAAAGATCAATTCATCATTAAGGAATTCATCACATGCCAAACATAGAGGGTTATTTATTATATTGAGAGTCCCTGCCAAACAAGGTTTTTGGGTGCACACTAAAAGAACACTGACAAAACGAATGGGTGAACATATATGCAATATCATAAAGAAATTTGATGGACACCACTAGTGATGAGCGAACGTGCTCGGTAATGCTCGTTACTCACCTGAGCATTGCTGTATTCGCGAAACTCGGCGAGCACCAAGCATTTCCGCATTTTCTCGGCGGAAGTCCTGGTGCATGCCCTGCATTTTTGGTGCACTGTAATACCGCAGCCATCTTTGTTGTGGTATTACAGTGATTGGCTGGCCGCACAGTGTCATCAGGTATATAAGAGAACTGGCGCCACCATGCTCGTCACAGTCTGCTCCGGAATTAGCGAGTGTAGGGAAAGCTGCTGCCGAGATAGGGTCAGATTTGGGGATTTATAAGGTAGTGTGGGTATACCATCAAAGAATACACAAATCC
This sequence comes from Oophaga sylvatica, assembly GCA_033576555.1. Taxonomy (NCBI): domain Eukaryota; kingdom Metazoa; phylum Chordata; class Amphibia; order Anura; family Dendrobatidae; genus Oophaga; species Oophaga sylvatica. Next base: position 866,712,744 of record JARQOD010000001.1, read on the forward strand.
AGCTAAATCAACAGTCCTTCTAAGGACCAATTATGGGGTATATAAATTACAGTGTTGGTAGGCAGAGAGTGTATATACGTATATACATATCAGTGCAAGGCATGCACGCACTGTATGTGGGTACATAGATCTCAGTAGCAGACAGGCATTGTATGTGGCATACTTCATTCCATACATCAAGAGGTTCCATTCCATTACTGTCCGCTGCCACCTATAAGATATATTGACTGTATCTACACAGCCCTAGATCTCAGTGGGCAGCAAGTTTTTTGTTGCATCTTAATCCTGATTATTTTTTTCCAAAGAAATCCAGAACCCCTTTTATTTTCTCCATTTGCTTGTTGACAATGCAGACTACAGCCAGATCCTTTTCATAGAACAGTGTGAAAATCCAGCAATTTTAAACAGGTTTGCCCTCCCCAGGCATGACATCAGAGTGCACAGAAAAATCTGCCATTTTTTGTTACTGTAGATTTTTTTTTTGCTGTTTCTGATACAATTTTTGACACCATTTTGTTGCCCAAAATATATTTAGCTACAGGGCTGATATTTTACACTGGTTTTTGTCCGCCACACGGATGGCATATCATTGCGCTCAAAATTTTGCCATTTCAGGCCTCAGTAGAATTTTTTTTGTTGTGTTATAGCCTACTTATTGACACAATTTTGGTGGGCAAAAAAAACTACAGGGCAGATATTTGAAAGTGGGCTATCTTTGTCAGATGCTAATCTATTGCTGGGCTACAAATTGTTGCATTTCAGGCCTCCATTCCACAGTTTTTGCTTTGTCTTACCCTAGTTACTGACACCTGTTTGCTAAAAAAAAGGACATTTCATATATTTGAAAGTGCATTTTTCCCGCGCACGGATCACATCTAAGTTTGCTCCCAATTCAGTCTTTTATATTGAACGTGGAAAATATTATACTCCATTTAAAATGGGAAAGCGCATGGCAAGGGACGGCGAAGTGATGGTGATGGTGCATGCAAAGGCAGAAGTCGTGGGTAAGCTGAAATTGTGCCACAACAAACACCCACATCTTCTCGCAACAGATTCCTGTCAGAATTCATAGGGGATGGCAGAACAGCACTCGTGAAACCGGAGTAGTGTGAAAAGGTAGTTGGTTGGATAGTGAATAATGTTTCCATACACTTAGCTACCACCACCAGCAACCTGTCTTCCACATGGTCAAGTCTGAGTAGCCGTGAGTTTGGACCGCATATTCCTCACCCTGATGCTCCTTCCTCCTGCCATGCCGAGGGCCCGGAGACAGCTGATCCCATACGTGGACACTTCGAAGAGCTGTTCACTTTTCCATTTATAAATTCGGGCCTCTCGCTCGGTCCACTTGAACCGGGGCAAACTGAGATTGCATGTAGCGATTACCAAATATTAAAGCAGCCACTTTCACACGAAGGAGACGGTGGGAATGTGTCACTGTTAGGGGCCTGCGGAACGCACCTACTAGATGTTAAGGAGAGGTGCGTTCGCAGCCCGGGGTCCACCGTGCAGGCAGAGCCTGTTGCTAGTAAGATGGCGTAAATAGGCAGTATGAGCGAACTCTGTTATCCCGCAGAGTCGCAGATGTAAACGCCGTAGCACTAAATGGCGATATAAGCGGACTCTGTTAAATCACAGAGCCGCTGTAACAAAGACTGTGTCCTGTTAGACTCACAGGGAACACAGATGACTGCTAAGTGGATTGCAGTCTGTGGTCATGCAATCAGTACCCAAGCAATAATCTCCTCACCGGAGTAGCCGGTATTCTAATGGTGTTTTCAGTCGAGCCCTGAACACGTGCATACAAACTCCTCACCGGAGGTGCCGGTATTCTAGGGGCTTATTTCAGCCAGACCTAGCCACATGCATACATGACCACACTGGCGCAAGCACGTAGCAGATTTGATACTAGCACACGGCCATGCGGTAAGGACAGCCTTTTATAGCAGCCACGAGAAAAAGACCTTCCAAGAAGGACCAATGGGAAGCTTCTTCAGAACATCAACAGCCACAGGACCTTCCTGAAGGACCAATAGGAGTGGCAGCTGTATCTGAGCATGTGACCCTGATCTCCAATGGGAGATCTTGCCCTGGGCATGCTCAGATGAAGCAACAAAGGACGTAGTTCCAAATCTACCTGCTCCAACTCTGGTTGCAGCAGCAAGTCTCCTCACAGTACCTGGGCCGGCAAGACTCTGGGACCGACGTCTCTGCTGAGCAGGAACCACTGCGGCCGGAGATGGATGGGGGACCGCAGCGGGAACAGCTCGAGATTCCCCCTGTGCAGGAGTGGGAACTCGAACCCTAACATTACCCCCTCTCTCTAGGGCCCCCCTTTCTTTGGGCCTCGCTGCGCTCAAAGGCAGCGATGATCTGCGGAGCATGAACATGCTCGGCAGGCTCCCAGGACCTATTCTCAGGCCCATAACCCCTACAATCCACCAAATAAATTTTTTGCCTCATACCACCTTGCACCCAACAATGGCGTTCACCTCATGATCGTCGGTAGATGAACCCGATATCCCGGCACATGACACGGGAAACTGGGAAATGGCCACGGGTTTCAGGAGTGACACATGAAAAGTGTCGGTGATACCATGGCAAGGCGGAAGGGCTAGGCTGTAAATCACCGGGTACACCTGCTCCAGAACTTTAAAGGGACCCAAAAAGCGAGGTGCCAACTTGGTGGACTCTACACGTAGCCTGATGTTTCGGGCAGAGAGCCACACTAGGTCACCCAGAGCAAATGTAGGAGCGGGGCGCCGATGGGCATCGGCCGAAGACCTTATCCTCTCTTTGGAGGACTGAATGGCATCCTGGGTGCGGTCCCAAATGGCCCGTGCCTCCACAGCCCAGTCTGCCACCCTGGAATCGGCGGAAGACACGGGCATGGGCACTGGTATCCACGGATGCTGACCGTAGTTCAGGAAGAATGGGGTCTGTCCGGTGGAGTCAGCCACAGCATTATTTAGAGCGAACTCAGCCCACGGTATCAAGGATGCCCAGTGATCCTGCCTGGCAGAGACAAAATGTCGCAAGTATGTGACCAAGGTCTGGTTGGCCCTCTCTACCAACCAATTCGTCTCGGGATGATATGCCGAGGAGAGATTTAACTCAATGCTGAGTAGACGACACAGCTCTCTCCAGAACTGAGACGCAAACTGGGGACCTCGATCACGGACGATTTTGTCTGGCATTCCGTGTAAACGGAAAATATGCCTAATAAATAATGCTGCCAGGCGCCGTGCAGACGGTAACCGTGGTAAGGGCACCAAGTGCACCATTTTGGAGACGTGGTCGGTTATCACCCAGATGATGGTGCAGCCCCGAGACTTGGGAAAGCCCACCACAAAATCCATCCCGACCATCTCCCAAGGCCTGTTTGCCACCGGTAAAGGGAAAAGTAACCCAGCTGGCCGTTGTCGAGGGGACTTGTTCTTGGCACAGGAGATGCACGCCTGAATGTATTCCCTTATGTCACGGACCATATGTGGCCACCAGTATGTCCTCGCCAGCAACTCAGATGTCCTTTTTGCACCAAAATGTCCACCCACCCTGGATGAATGTGCCCAAGAGAGTACCTCCGGTCGCAAATTGGTGGGCACAAAAGTATTGCCCAGAGGCACAGACTCAAGCGAAACCGGGGCCACAGTTCCTAGGCTCTCTGTGGGGACAATCAACCGAGGCTCTTCCTCCACCTCCTCAGAGGACACCACGGAGCGAGAAAGAGCATCGGCCCGAATGTTCTTCTCACCGGAGAGGAAATGGAGGGTGAAATGGAACCGGGAGAAGAACAGGGACCATCTGGCCTGACGAGAATTTAGCCGCTGGGCGGTCTGTAAATAGACCAAATTTTTGAGGTCAGTGAAAACTTGAAAGAGAAAGCGAGACCCCTCCAGGAGATGTCTCCACTCGGAAAAGGCCAACTTCATGGCTAGCAACTCCCTATCCCCAATGGAATAATTCCTCTCCGCTGGTGTGAAGGTCTTGGAAAAGAAGAAACAAGGATGTTTCCGACCTTGAGCATCCTTTTGAAAAAGGACTGCTCCAGCACCAATGGACGAGGCATCAACCTCCAATATAAAGACTTATCAACCTTGGGGCGATGTAAGATGGGAACGCTAGCAAAATGGGACTTAATTGAAGTAAAGGCCTTGGAGACCTCCTCTGACCACAATTTGGGATTGGCTCCCTTCTTGGTGAGGGCTACCAAGGGAGCTACCAAAGTGGAGAAGTGGGGAATGAATTGGCGATAGTAATTAATGAACCCCATAAAGCGCTGCACCGCTTTAAGAGAATGGGGTTCTTGCCAATCCATCACAGCCTGTAGTTTGGCAGGATCCATAGATAATCCCTGGGCGGAGATGATATAGCCCAGGAAAGGTAAAGACTCCTGCTCAAACATGCATTTCTTCAACTTTGCATAGAGGGAGTTCGCCCGTAACAGGTCGAAGACTTTACAGACATCCCTCCGGTGAGAGTCAATATCTGGAGAAAAGATGAGAATATCATCCAGATAGACTACTACAGAGGTGGAAAGCATATCCCGGAAGATGTCTTGGAAAACGACTGGGGCATTACAGAGGCCAAAGGGCATCACCATGTATTCATAAAGCCCATCCCTGGTATTAAAAGCCGTCTTCCATTCGTCCCTCTCACGGATGCGAATCACGTTATAAGCACCACGCAGATCTAATTTAGTAAATACCCTTGTTCCCCGGAGCCTATCAAAGAGCTCAGAAATCAGGGGCAACGGGTAATTATTCTTAACGGTGATGGCATTAAGACCTCTATAATCTATACAACGATGTAATTCTCCACTCTTCTACTGCACGAAGAAGAACCCCGCTCCTGCTGGTGACACTGACTTCCTAATGAACCCTCTTGCCAGATTCTCCAGGATATATTGAGACATAGCCTCCGTCTCAGGGAGAGAGAGGGGATAGACCCTTCCCCAGGAGGTTCGGCTCCAGGCAAGGGACAATGGGGCGGCAGAGTCTCCGCAGCCTTTTTAGAGAACACGTCTGCATATGACTGATAGCACTTGGGAAGAGGAGAAAGATCTGCGGGTATCTCTGTAGTGGTAACCTGAATGAACTCCCTGACACATCTGTCCTTACATGACTCACTCCAACCCAGTATCCTACGGGAGGTCCACTCAATATGAGGGGAGTGGGAACGGAGTCAGGGTACTCCCAGTAGGATTTCGTCTATTCCCTCGGAAGGACGAGAAGGGAAATAATTTCCTGATGGGAAGGGGATACACACAAAGTAAGAGGGACAGTCTGATGTGTAACTGACGAGGGCAATGTCAACCCATTCACTACCCGGACAGTCACTGGTTTGTCGAACGCTACCAGATGTATTGCGTTGCGACGAGCAAAGGTAGATGACATGAAACTCCCCTCTGCTACTGAGTCCACGCAAAGCTCGACTGTAAGTGTGGAAGAGTCTACAGTGACTGTCCCTTTAAATGTCATCTTGGAGGAAAATGACGCTGTCTCTAGTGAACCTCCTCCCAGGGTCACTAGAAACAATCGCTTCCCCGATCGCTGTGGACATTTGTTAGCATAGTGTCCTGTCTGCTGACAAAGGTTACACCACGGATACTCGGACGGCCCGAGACTTAGGTCCTGCACGAGGAACATCTGTGGCCTTTTGGGGTTCGGACGCCAGATCGAGGGATTCGAGAGGTTTGGCAAAGGTGGGAGCCCACCGAATCATCTGCCTACACTGGGCCCACTCCAACCTCCGCTCGTGAAAACGGAGGTCGATGCGTGTAGATATGGAGATAAGCTTCTCCAGTGTCGCGGGAATCTCCCTGGTAGCCAAAGCGTCTTTAACATGGTCTGCTAGTCCTCGCCAGTAGACTGGAATGAGAACTTTATCCGACCAGTCTAGCTCTGAGGCCAGAGTCCGATACTGGATGGAAAACTGACTGACCAAAGACGAACCCTGTGCCAATGCCAGCAGTTGGAGCGCCGTATCGTGGGTGACCTGAGGTCCTAAAAAGACCTTTTTAAGAGCCTCCAGGAAACGAGGAGCACTCCGCACCACACGATCGTTGAGCTCCTACAGCGACGTTGCCCACTCCAACGCTCTGCCCGAGAGTAGAGACAGTACAAAACCCACTTGTGCCCGATCCGTGGGGAAACGTGCAGCCAGAAGCTCGAGCTGTATAGAGCACTGACTCACGAATCCCCGACATTGCTTGCTGTCACCGGCAAACTTGTCAGGAAGCGGGAGGTGGGATAATGTAGGGGCAAAGGTGGCAGAGGACAAACTGGCTGCAGCCACGCTAGCAGCCTGAACAGCGACTGCAGTAACATCCACAGCTGAGGTTGTGTGTTCAAGAGCCGCCAACCTACCCTCCAGCTGCTGGATGTACTGCGGTAGACGCTGGTCATCTGCCATTTTACTAGCCAGACCCTGACGCTAGTATTATGTTAGGGGCCTGCGGAACGCACATAATAGATATTAAGGAGAGGTGCGTTCGCAGCCCGGGGTCCACCGTGCAGGCAGAACCTGCTGCTAGTAAGATGGCATAAATAGGCAGTATGAGCAAACTCTGTTATCCCGTAGAGTCGCAGATGTAAACGCCGTAGCACTATGTGACGTTATAAGCGGAGTCTGTTAATTCACAGAGCCGCTGAAACAAAGACTGTGTCCTGTTGGACTCACAGGGAACACAGATGACTGCTAAGCGGATTGCAGTCTGTGGTCATGCAATCAGAACCTAAGCAATAATCTCCTCACCGGAGTAGCCGGTATTCTAATGGCGTTTTCAGCCGAGCCCTGAACACGTGCATACAATCTCCTCACCGGAGGTGCCGGTATTCTAGGGGCTTATTTCAGCCAGACCTAGCCACATGCATACATGACCACACTGGTGCAAGCACGTAACAGATTTGATACTAGCACACGGCCATGCGGTAAGGACAGCCTTTTATAGCAGCCACGAGAAAAATACCTTCCAGGAAGGACCAATGGGAAGCTGCTTCAGAACATCAACAGCCACAGGACCTTCCTGAAGGACCAATAGGAGTGGCAGCTGTATCTGAACATGTGACCCCTGATCTCCTATGGGAGATCTTGCCCTGGGCATGCTCAGATGAAGCAACAAAGGACTTAGTCCCAAATCTAACTGCTCCAACACTGGTTGCAGCAGCAAGTCTCTGCACAGTACTGGGCCGGGCAAGACGCTGGGACCGACATCTCTGCTGAGCAGGAACCACTGCGGCTGGAGATGGATGGGGGACAGCAGCGGGAACAGCTCGAGATTCCCCCTGTGCAGGAGTGGGAACTCGAACCCTAACAGTCACAAGAGGTGAACGATGATGAGACACAATTGCTAGAAAGTCATTAGGAGGACCAGGGTGCGGAAGTGGAAGAGGAGGTGGTGGATGATATAGTAACTGACCACACCTGGCAGGAGTACATGCAGAGTGAGATAGCAGCACACGGGGTGAGGGAGGCGTAGCACCAAAACAGGCAGGAAGAGGCACTGTGGTGGCCACAGACAGAAGGCGGGCAACCATTCTTCGTACCACCCACACGATGGAAGTTGGCAGTACAACTGTTAGGTCTTCCCGTGTCTGGTTGTTCTTTAAAGACTCTGCAGATAACCCCAAACAGGCCTTTTGTACCACCTGCCATGCCCGCATCAGCAGGAGTAGCAAAACTACCAGCCTGCCCAACACCAGCATGATCAGGCACATGGCAGCCAAGCACCCGACTTTGTGGGCCAAATCCCAGGGCCCAGGTACACTGTCTGCGGGTGACACCACTGCTTCTTCCGCTGTTGTGCGTGGAAGCCATTCCCTTTTCCATGGTGCCAGTGAAGATGCCTCCTGCCCTGCACCTGTCATTGCACATACTCAACTACCACCATCAGAAAGCATGCCCACATCCCTGTCCCAGTGCAGCCTTCAGTTGTCCATACCCCAATCATTGGAACGCAATTGGAAATACCCAACCTACGCCCCACAGGCAACAGTACTAAATTCACACATTTCTCGACTGCTTGTGCTTGAAATGTTGCCTTTTAGGCTCATGGAGATGGAAGCTTTCCGCAACCTGATACCAAAGGTACTCTGTCTCCAGCCGCCACTATTTCTCCCAGTGTGCTGTTCCAGAATTACACAAGCTCGTGTTCCACAACATTCGTTCCCTCAACAATGCAGTTACTGGGAAACTACACTTAACCATGGGCAAGTGGACAAGTGCTTGTGGGCAGGGATGGTACATCTCGCTGACGTCATACTGGGTTAACATAGTGGAACCCAGGACCCACTTGGACCTTGGGATGGAACGCGACCTACCATCACAGAGGATTGTTGGCCCTAGGTCAATCAAGGTTGCCCCCACAGTCTACAGCTCATGTAATCATCCTCTTCCTCTTCAGTGCGCATCTCTGAAATGACCACATCAGTCCCAATCTGGAAGCACTGCAGCATTGCCTCAGCCAAGTGGCAACAGACTATGCTGAAGCTAATAGGCTTAGGTGACAAACCGCACAATGCTGCAGAGTTGTTGACAGCTCTGAAAGAGCAGGCAGATCTGTTGCTGACACTGCTGAACCTACAGCAGGCAAGGCCGTGTGTGACAATGGTGGGAACCTGGTGGTCGCTGTGAGGCGAGGCGAGCTCACACACGTACAAATGCCTGGCCCATGAGCTTAACCTCATTGTTCAACGGTTTCTTAAAAGCTACCCGGAGTTGCCGGATCTGCTTGTGAAAGTACGCCACCTGTGAGCCGCCCCTTGCCATGCTTCAGCTGTTTTTACAGCTTCCAGCTCACCGACTGGTGTGTGATATCCCCACACTTTGGAACTCTACACTGCATATGTTGGAAAGGATTTGTGAGCAGAAGAGGGCAGTTGTTGACTACCAGATTCAACAAGGCTGTCAGTATTCAGTTCAGAATCAACACATAAGACCTCAGGAGTAGGCATGGATGTCAGACATATGTACCATCCTACAAAACTTTGAGGAGTCCACCAAGATGGTGAGCGGTGATGATGCCATAATTAGCATCATCATCCCGCTTCTCTGTATTCTGAAAAGCTCTGTGATCACAATGAAAGAGGATGCATAGCAGGTGGAGTACGATGAGATGGAGCAAGGAACCATACAGAGTGATTAAACACAGCCCTGCCTCATATCATCCCAATGTGGATTGTTTAACAATGAGGAAGAGAAGGAGGAAGAAGAACAGGAGCTACTTTCATGCGCTATAAACGGTACTACAAGCATAACTTTCATACTGTCTGTTCAGTGTGGATGGCCTGAGGACAGGGAGGAGGAGGGGGACAGCATGGTCAGACATCCTGTCAGTGAGGACACGGAAGTCTTGCCAGTTAGCAGTCTGGCACGCATGGCAGACTTTAAGTTGCCCTGCCTTTCCCATTACCCTCGCATTATCAAAATTTGTCTTGCCACTCATTACTGGTTGGTGACACTTCTAGACCCACTTTACAAGGAGAACTTTCAATCTTTTCTTCCAGAGTCATATAGGTGTACTAAAATGTTGTAGTACCAGAGGGCCATTGTTGCAGGATTATTTAAAAAATTCCCATCTGAAAACTCTGGAGGCAGAGGTCACAGTTCATTGGACAACCAAGGAGTATAGGCGAGAGAGACACAACTCCAATCCAGCAGAGGCAGGGTAACACTGGCAAAGTTCTGGGACACTTTTCTCATACCCTCCCATCGCCCTGTCCCAGAGTCGCTGGGTACTGTCACAAGGACTGGAAAGTTTGGGAAGATGCTCGAGTACCCTGCTGACTGTACCAACGTCCTCCATGATTCCTCTGTGTCTTTTAATTATTGGGTATCCAAGCTGGACATGTGGCGTGAACTGGCTCTCTACACCTTGGAGGTCCTGGCCTGCCCTGCCACTAGCGTCTTGTCAGAGCGGGTTTTTAGTGCCCCAAGAGGAATAATAACTGATAAGCACATCCGTCTGTCAACTGAAAATGCTAACAGGCTGACTGTTATAAAAATGAGCAAGGGCTTTGTTGGGGCAGACTACTCTACACCACCGAATGATAGCATCGAAACATAACCTCCAATACAGTGTCTTTTTTGGGAAGTGTATTACCATGAACCACTTCACACCCACACATGGAAATACGCTTCCTGACTTTGGCTATTTGGTGTATTATCCTCCTCCTTCTCCTCATCCGCAACATCCACCTCCACTAGATCAACATGATGACCGTGGTCTATTATGCAACAGCCAACTTATTGTGCAAAAGAGTGTTTTTGATGCCCTTTTCATTACAATTATTTACACAGTAGGTTGATGTGTACCCCCCAGGGGGAAATGTTTTTCAGCCCACAAATTTAGTGTATGGGCATTCCAAGTATAGGAGACCCACTCCTTTAAACTGGGAAGACATTTTTCGGAGGTCATCCTCCACGTCTCTTCAGACACCACCGCTAGATCACCAGGGTGAACGTGTTCCGTGATGCAACAGCCACTTTATTGTTTTGCAAGGGTGTTTATGATGTCCGTAACAAAAAATATTTACACATTAGATTGATGTGTACCCCCAGGGGGAATTGTTTGTCAACCCATACACTTAGTGTATGGATATTTCAAGTATAGGAGTCCCGCTCCTTTGTAATGAAAACAGATTTTTAGGAGGACTTCTTTCACGTCTCTTCCAAGTGGTATTTGGGTGCATCTAAATTTGAGGCAGGCCTTGCATTCACTGCATTGGAAAACAGTCTTGGAGACCAACTTCCTAATAATGTGAAATTTGTTGGTTGTTCATCTTCAACACTGCAATGCTACAATACTGGGGCTTCAGCCTCACCACTGCAATTTTCCACTGCTGGGTCTTCAGCCTCAACACTGCAAATATCCATTGCAGGGTCTTTAGCGTCCACACTGCAATGGTCACCGCTGGGTCTTTAGCCTCAACACTGCAATTGTACACTGCAGGGTCTTTAGCATCAACACTGCAATTGTCCACTGCAGGGTCTTTAGCGTCAACACTGCAATTGTCTACCGCTGGGTCTTCAGCCTCAACACTGCAATGCTACACTGCTGAGTCTTTAGCCTTAATACTGCAATTGTCCACTGCCGGGTCTTCAGCTTCAACACTGCAATGCTCCTCTGCTGGGTCTCTAGCCTCAACACTGCAATTGTCCGCTGAATGTTTTTCAGCATCAACACTGAAATTATCTACTGCAGGTTTTCCAGACTCAACACTGACATTCTCCAATGCAGGTTCTTCAGGCTCGACAATTCACTGCATAGTCAAAGAATATGAGAGTACCAAATTTATGGGAACAATGCTTTCATGTGGCCATCCAGTACATGGGTTCAAAGACTTATTGTGGTGCATGTTACTTTGGTGCAGGGCAGGCCTTGCATTCAATGCCTAGGCTAACAGTATGGCAGTACCAAATGGAAAAAATGGTAACTTTGGATTCATGTGGCCATCCAGAACATCTGTTCCAAGTGTTATTTGGATGCATGTTACTTAGGTGCACGGCAGGTATTGCATTCAATGCATAGGCTAACACTATAGGAGACCCATTTTCTTATAATTGGAAAACTTTTCATGATGCCCTCCTGTACATCTCGTCAAAGGGGTATTAGGGTGCGTCATAATTTTTGGCAGCCCAGACACTCACTGCATAGGCAATAACAGTATAGGAGACCCACTGTTTAATAATGGGAGCAACAAAGCAAAGCCAGTTGATGGCCATTGAAGAAAATTAATGCCGCCTGATATTAAAAATAGGCTTTGTGACTTTCAGAGTCCTTCCTTCATAAATGAAACAGGATGTGTCTGATGATGTGTCACACACCACATGGCCAGCTAGGGTTGTTAAATGTTAAAATGACATTTCCCAGTGAATGCATCTGCATTGGTTGAAAGCAATGCTACAGCTGAAAAATGCATCAAAAACGGTACATGTGAATATAGCCCAAGTGGTGGAGGTACATTTTTTGGGGGGTTATTTCTTTTGTCTTAAATACAAAAATATTACCCTGGAAAGAATGTTTCTTAACATATTTCCCTGGAAAATCCATTTTGGTTTAATTTTTGTATGTTTTAGTGTGTGCCTGTAATAGTGGCGTCACACTCTGACATCATTGGTCACAATAGTGACCTAGGAGTCAGAATTGCTTACAGGGGTGTTCTCCATGATGTTCCCGTGTAATTTCAGCCCTGTTCCCATCGATTTCAGACGTTTTTAGACCACAAAAGGACCCCTGGTGGATCACGGCAAAAATGCTTGGTTTTCCCATAGACTTACATTGGGCTCGTTGCTCGGGTCAAGTACCCGAGTATTCCAATTTGCTCGACTCGAGCAACGAGCACCCGAGCATTTCAGTGCTCGTTCATCTGTAGTAAAGACCAAAGTCAAACAAAGACCACCAACATAGAAGAGGATTCTTTACTGTTAGGGCAGTGAGAATCTGGAATTCCTTGCCTGAGGAGGTGGTGATGGCGAACTTAGACGAGGGGTTCAAGAGGCCTGGATGTCTTCCTGGAGCGTAGCAATATTGTATCTTACAGTTATTAGGAGTGATGGCTGACCAGAATAGTGTGGGGTACACCCTGACGCGAGTTTCGGATCTGCGTCCTGACGAAGAGTGTGTACTCTGCACTATTCTGGTCCTCAATCACTCCATTATTAGTTACTATCTGTATATTCACTGTGGTCGCCCCTATATGATTTGGTTGATATATACATTCCTTATATGTTTTTTTTTTAACTGATTTATAATTACCTATATTGTTCACTTGCAGTATATTGGGTGATTGACCACTGATTTGAACCCACATATATACCTTATGGCCTGATTAATCAACATTGCTGCTGTTTTTCCATGTATATTGATGATTTATCTTCAATACAGCATTGTCATACTGTTGGATTCAATCATACTGTGAATTGCTGATATATATCTCTATTTGATACATATATATATACAGTACAGACCAAAAGTTTGGACACACCTTCTCATTCAATGATTTTTCTGTATTTTCATGACTATGAAAATTGTACATTCACACTGAAGGCATCAAAACTATGAATTAACACATGTGGAATTATAGACTTAACAAAAAAGTGTGTAACAACTGAAATTATGTCTTATATTCTAGGTTCTTCAAAGTAGCCACCTTTTGCTTAGATGACTGCTTTGCACACTCTTGGCATTCTCTTGAGGTAGTCACCGGAAATGGTCTTCCAACAATCTTGAAGGAGTTCCCAGAGATGCTTAGCACTTATTGGCTCTTTTGCCTTCACTCTGTGGTCCAGCTCACCCCAAACCATCTTGATTGGGTTCAGGTCTGGTGACAGTGGTGGCCAGGTCATCTGGCGTAGCACCCCATCACTCTCCATCTTGGTCAAATAGCCCGTACACAGCCTGGAGGTGTGTTTGGGGTCATTTTCCTATTGAAAAATAAATCATGGTCCAACTAAACGCAAACCGGATGGAATAGCATGCTGCTGCAAGATGCTGTGGTAGCCATGCTGCTTCAGTATGCCTTCAATTTTGAATAGATCCCCAAAAGTGTCACCAGCAAAGCACCCCCCCACCATCACACCTCCTCCTCCATGCTTCACGGTGGGAACCAGGCATGTAGAGTCCATCCATTCACCTTTTCTGCGTCGCACAAAGACACAGTGGTTGGAACCAAAGATCTCAAATTTGGACTCATCAGACCAAAGCACAGATTTCCACTGGTCTAATGTCCATTCCTTGTGTTCTTTAGCCCAAACAAGTCTCTTCTGCTTGTTGCCTGTCCTTAGCAGTAGTTTCCTAGCAGCTATTTTACCATGAAGGCCTGCTGGACAAAGTCTCCTCTTAACAGTTGTAGAGATGTGTCTGCTGCTAGAACTTTGTGTGGCATTGACCTGGTCTCTAATCTGAGCTGCTGTAAACCTACGATTTCTGAGGCTGGTGACTCGGATAAACTTATCCTCAGAAGCAGAGGTGACTCTTGGTCTTCCTTTCCTGGGGCGGTCCTCATGTGAGCCAGTTTCTTTGTAGCGCTTGATGGTTTTTGCAACTGCACTTGGGGACACTTTCAAAGTTTGCACAATTTTTTGGACTGACTGACCTTAATTTCTTAAAGTAATGATGGCCACTCATTTTTCTTTACTTAGCTGCTTTTTTCTTACCATAATACAAATTCTAACAGTCTATTCAGTAGGACTATCAGCTGTGTATCCACCAGACTTCTGCACAAAACAACTGATGGTCCCAAATCCATTTATAAGGCCAGAAATCCCACTTATTAAACCTGACAGGGCACACCAGTGAAGTGAAAGCCATTTCCGGTGACTACCTCTTGAAGCTCATCAAGAGAATGCCAAGAGTATGCAAAGCAGTCATCAAAGCAAAAGGTGGCTACTTTGAAGAACCTAGAATATAAGACATAATTTCAGTTGTTTCACACTTTTTTGTTAAGTATATAAATCCACATGTGCTAATTAATAGTTTGGTGCCTTCAGTGTGAATGTACAATTTTCATAGTCATGAAAATACAGAAAAATCTATGAATGAGAAGGTGTGTTCAACCTTTTGGTCTGTACTGTATATTACTCAGTATTTTTTTTATCAGCATACTTGATTGTCCTTGGCGGTCCTTGTTTTATTTTTTGGCTATTGCGTTATATTTTATTGATTTGGTTTTTAGTGTGGACACCTTTGCACATTGTACTTTTTTGCCATTCACTTTAATAAAAGCATTTTTTAATATCACCTTTTCCATCTTTTCTTGTCCTTTCTATTATTGCGATATTTATATACTTCCATGTTGGGTGGTATCTATTTTTGTATTAAGCCTTGGGCAGAAAGCATGATAGTAATTGATAGAAGCTCAGTTGAAAGTGATTCTTTCTTCCTGACAATGAATGTAACACCCCTGTTACTAGAGATGCAGCACAAACACAAAGAGAGGTCACTTTTAAAGTGAACTTGTAAGAAACTTTTTCTCTCCATCCAAAGTGTTAGAATAACTGTGTTGCCTTTTAAATTATAATCCCCATGCATTTGAAGATTAGTCTGGAAGTGCACTGAGACATGACAGTGCACTTACAGCTCCGTAGTCTCCCCTCCGCTATATTTCCAAACAAGCAGCACCATTCCCTGGCTAATTGACAAGTAAGTGGCCAATGTACCAGAGTAAACAACCAATCAGCCAGGGAAAGTTGCTGCTAGTTCAGGAATATAGCAGAGGCGAAGGAACTGTTAATACATTGTCCCAAAGTACTTCTAGCCTGAACTTCAAAACACGATTTCTCATTGTTAAGGCAGTACTTTGGGATCATAAAGGGATTGTTTGGCTAATATTTTAAAGGGCTACATAGTCATGTTAATAATTGGTGTGGGGGGCAGTAAAAGTTTCTGACAGGTTTCCTTTAATTACTGCATGTGTTTGCTTTTTTTTTGTACTCTCCGAAATGCTTCAAAATTAGCATTTATTTTATTAATTATGTGCATTTTGTTATATTTCTTGAATCCAAATTGTACAATGTTGCACTGAATACACTTAACACATGCTTGAAAATGTGATTGCATTAATTATCAAGAATGTTTATCATAAAGAGATTGATGTACAGGTATCAACTACTATGGATGCTTAAAAAGTAGAATCAATAAGTGCAGTAAAAACGTTGAATTTTTTCCTGTACAATTGTTTTTTCAGGTTTAGTGAACATGAATATTTAGCGAAAAAAAAAGCACTTTTGGTCATCCCACAGGAATTTCACTGAATCACTTTATACAGGTCCTTCTCAAAAAATTAGCATATAGTGCTAAATTTCATTATTTTCCATAATGTAATGATTACAATTAAACTTTCATATATTTTAGAATCATTACACACCAACTGAAATTTGTCAGGTCTTTTATTGTTTTAATACTGATGATTTTGGCATACAACTCCTGATAACCAAAAAAACCTGTCTCAAAAAATTAACATATTTCAACCGTCCAATAAAATAAAAGTGTTTTTTAAAAACAAACAAAAAAACCATCAAATAATAATGTTCAGTTAGGCACTCAATACTTGGTTGGGAATCCTTTTGCAGAAATGACTGCTTCAATGCGGCGTGGCATGGAGGCAATCAGCCTGTGACACTGCTGAGGTGTTATGGAGGCCCAGGATGCTTCGATAGCGGCCTTAAGCTCATCCAGAGTGTTGGGTCTTGCGTCTCTCAACTTTCTCTTCACAATATCCCACAGATTCTCTATGGGGTTCAGGTCAGGAGAGTTGGCAGGCCAATTGAGCACAGTAATACCATGGTCAGTAAACCATTTACCAGTGGTTTTGGCACTGTGAGCAGGTGCCAGGTCGTGCTGAAAAATGAATTCTTCATCTCCATAAAGCATTTCAGCCGATGGAAGCATGAAGTGCTCCAAAATCTCCTGATAGCTAGCTGCATTGACCCTGCCCTTGATGAAACACAGTGGACCAACACCAGCAGCTGACATGGCACCCCACACCATCACTGACTGTGGGTACTTGACACTGAACTTCAGGCATTTTGGCATTTCCTTCTCCCCAGTCTTCCTCCAGACTCTGGCACCTTGATTTCCGAATGACATGCAAAGTTTGCTTTCATCAGAAAAAAGTACTTGGGACCACTTAGCAATAGTCCAGCTTCTCTGTAGCCCAGGTAAGGCGCTTCTGCTGCTGTTTATGGTTCAAAAGTGGCTTTACCTGGGGAATGCGGCACCTGTAGCCCATTTCCTGCACACGCCTGTGCACGGTGGCTCTGGATGTTTCTACACCAGACTCAGTCCACTGCTTCCTCAGGTCCCCAAGGTCTGGAATCGGTCCTTCTCCACAATCTTCCTCAGGGTCCGGTCACCTCTTCTCGTTGTACAGCGTTTTCTGCCACATTGTTTCCTTCCAACAGACTTCCCATTGAGGTGCCTTGATACAGCACTCTGGGAACAGCCTATTTGTTGAGAAATTTCTTTCTGGGTCTTACCCTCTTGCTTGAGGGTGTCAATGATGGCCTTCTTGACATCAGTCAGGTCGCTAGTCTTACCCATGATGGGGGTTTTGAGTAATGAACCAGGCAGGGACTTTTTAAAAGCCTCAGGAATCTTTTGCATGTGTTTAGAGTTAATTAGTTGATTCAGAAGATTAGGGTAATAGGTCGTTTAGAGAACCTTTTCTTGATATGCTAATTTTTTGAGACAGGTTTTTTGGGTTATCAGGAGTTGTATGCCAAAATCATCAGTATTAAAACAATAAAAGACCTGACAAATTTCAGTTGGTGTGTAATGAATCTAAAATGTATGAAAGTTTAATTGTAATCATTACATTATGGAAAATAATGAAATTTAGCACTATATGCTAATTTTTTGAGAAGGACCTGTATGTTTCTAGAGCTCACTTTTGCATAGTACTAACCCTGGTTCTTGGAACCATGTTTTATTCAACTCATTAAGGAATTAACTAATGATTAAAATCACAAGACATCTAATTGTCTAAAAGTGTAAAATCCCTGTTGATGCATGTAAAACAAAATAATTATTTTAATCACTTGCCTTGATCAGCTGAAAATCACAGGTGTCTGTGGAGAATTGCTTTTCATATTACATGATATATAATTTATACTTACCAAGCCATTTTTGAAGCATACACATAAGCTTTTCACTCATTTTGGAGTCATATTACTGATGCATGGATACTGCTATAATTCTCAGGATGCCATGACTGCTGAGGATTATTGTACTATATGGTAAGTTTCATGCATGCACTCAACATTTCTGAATACAAAAGTGGCATGAAAAAGTTTGGTCACCCCTGGTCAAAATTACTGTTATTGTAAAAAATTCCGCACGTTGAAAATGAAATTATCTCTAAAGGCGCTAAAGTTAAATATGACTCATTTCCATTGAATTTTATGCAAAAAATAAATATATGTTGTCATTTTCTACATTTTAAAAATTACAAAAAGGAAAATGCTCCAAAGCAAAAGTTTGGGCAACCTTGTGTGCCAAGATAATATTGACCAAAGTTTCAGACCTTAATTTGCCTGTTAGGGTTATGGCTAGAGTTGAGCGATACTTTCCGATATCCCTAAGTATCGGAATCGGAATGGTATCGCCGATACCATTAAAATATCGGCGATACCCGATACCGATACCGGAAATCCAATGTAAGTCTATGGGAACAAAATATCGGAACTAAAAAAACCCCATTCTTTCCCTGTAAACACTAAATATACACACATAGAATACATATATATATATATATATATACATGTCATTGTGACATATATATACATATATGTATAGTTTATACACTTCTACATAGTAAAATATCCTCTGATTCAATTGCCGGGTAAAGCCGGCTTCTGTGAAAAGACAGAAGCACCCGACATGAAATGACACTTGGTGTACATAGGGTTAACCATGTCTTTTCATGTCGTTTGCTATCTGATTTGCACAAACAATTACATCAGTCTATGTGTGCAAAATTTCACACCTGTAGGGGTTAATTAAAGGTGTAAATTCGTTGTAAAAAAAAAGGACTTTTTTGCTACGAATTTACACCTTTAATTGACCCCTACAGGTGTGAAATTTTGCACACTTACACTCATGTAATTGTTTGTGCAAATCAGATATCAAAGTACATGAAAAGACATGGTTAACTCTATGTACACCAAGTGTCATTTCATGTCGGGTTCTGCATTTTCACAAAAGCCGGCAATTGAATTAGCGGCTATTATACTATGTAGAAGTGTATGAACTATAAATATATATATATATATATGTGTCACAAACTCAATGACATGTATATATATATATGAGGTGTAAAATTGCTGAAAAAAAATGCGTGGGCTCCCGCCCTATTTTCGCAACCAGACAGACAAAGCCAGTGAGTGGGAGCAGATAATAATAGCCCAGAGAGGGACCATTATTTTTGCCCCCCCCCCGGCTACTAACATCTGCCCCAGACACCCCAGAAAGGGCAAATCTCTAATTAGATTTGCCCTTTCTGGCACTTTGCCCGTCTATTCCCATTGCCCTGTAGGGGTGGCGAATGGGTTAATAAGGGGTTAAAATGACCTTGCAATTGAAAGGTCACTTTAAGCCAGGTTAATAATTGAGAGCTGTCAATTAGACAACTATCAATTATTAATCCTATTGTATGAAAGAAAAATCAAACACACACACTTTAATAAAAAGAAGTTTAATGAAATAATCACACAGTTTTTGACCATATTTTATTTACCTGCTAAAACCATTTCCTGTAATAAAAATAAAATAATAAAGCAAAATTATTCTTACCAATCCGATGCACAGTCAGGTCCCACGGTGTAATCCTTCAGAAAGGGTTAATGTTTACTGCAGGGACCGCAGCTAATGCTGCAGCCTCACAGTAAACCCCCAAATGAATGAGCTCCTCTCCTGGCTGACAGGAGAGGAAGTGGAAAGCTTAATTGATTGCTTTCCACTTTCACTTCAGGTCAGCCAGGGACACTATCAGTGACGTCAGAGGGAACTGATTAACAAAAATAGGGGTTCCCTTCGAAAAAAAAAATGGCGTGGGGTCCCCCCTATTTTTGTTAACCAGCCAGATGAAGCAGACCGCTGAGGCCTGGATTTTCAGGCTGTTAAGGAGCCAAGATCCATGGACCTTGCCAGCCTGATAATACCAGGCCACAGCAGTCTGCATATCTTGGCTGATTAACAAAAATAGGGGATCCCCTCGAAAAAAAATTAGCGTGGGGTCCCCCTATTTTTGTTAACCAGCCAGATGAAGCAGACCGCTGAGGCCTGGTTTTTCAGGCTGGTAAGGATCCAATATCCATGGACCTTGCAAGCCTGATAATACCAGGCCACAGCAGTCTGCTTAGCTTGGCTGGTTAACAAAAATAGGGGATCCCCTCGAAAAAAAACAGCGTGGGGATCCCCCCTATTTTTGTTAACCAGCCAAGTAAAATGCAGACTGTTGCGGCCTGGTATTAAAAGACTGTCAAGGCCCATGGATTTTGGCCCTCAACAGCCTGATAATACCAGGCTACAGCAGCCCCACATTTGGCGCATCAAAAGATGTGCCAATTGTGGCACTTTACCCGGCTCTTCCCACTTGCCCTCTAGCGGTGGCAAGCGGGGTAATAAGGGGTTAATGTCACCGTTGATTGCACGGTGACAATAAGCCCGGTTAATAATGGAGAGGTGTCAATAAGACACTGATCCATTATTAATCCCAAAGTTTTTAAATGTTTAAAAAAAAGACACAGCAAGAAAAAAGTCTTTTATTGAAATAAAAGAGACAACACAGTTTTCATTTTTTGTATTACTCTCTCATTCCTGCGACGCCATCGATCTCCTGTAAAAAAATAAAAAAAACAAACCAACAGTATACCACCTGTCCGACGCAGTCCATAGTAACGATTGTCCCACGACGATCCAGCTCTGCTACATCGGAATGACAGGCAGAGCCTGACATCCCGGCGCAGCACAGATGCTTACCAGCTTCCCCGGCGGTGACGTCATCGGACTGCTTTACGGCCGCGATTACCCAGCAGTCACTGCAGTTATCGCGAGATACTGCATGTGACCGCCAGGGAGAAGAGGATGGCGGCCATTAAGCAGTCCGGGATGTGACCGCCGGAGATCTTCTGCCGGGTAAGTGCCGCTGACTCCTGACAGACCCGACCGACGGACACTGACAGTGACAGTGACATTCCGATTCCGGTATCCGATATGATGAAAATATCGGAACTCGGAATCGGAATTCCGATACAGCCAATATCGGCCGATACCCGATATTTGCAGTATCGTATCGCTCAACACTAGTTATGGCTTCTTCACGATCATTGTTAGGAAAGGCCAGGAGGTTCTGCAAATTTTTCAGCTTTATAAAAACCAGCCTCCTCTAACTTATTTGCCAAAAAAACTGCATACATTTGTTCTTCCAAGCAGCTGCCTAGCACTCTGAAAATGGTGGAGGCCCACAAAGCAGGAGAAGGCTATAAGAAGTTAGCAAAATGTTTTCAAGTTGCCCTTTCCTCAGTTCAAAATATAATTAAGAAATGGCAGTTAACGGGAACAATGGAAGTCAAGATAAGATCTGGAAGACCAAGCAAAATTTCAGTTAGATCTGATGGTAGAGAGGCAAATCAGAACCTCCTCTTGACTGCAAAAGACCTTCAGAAAGATTTAGCAGGCTCTGGAGTTGTGGTTCATTGTTCTACTGCTCAGAGACAACTGTACTTCATGAAAGTGTCATCAGAAAAAAATCTCTCCTGTATCCTCACTATAAAATTTCACGAATAGAGGGAAGAATAGATTCAATTAAATTTCAAAAAATTCTTGATGAAAACATAACACCATCTGTAAAAAAAGCTGAAGTTGAAAAGAGGATGGCTTCCACAAAAGGATAATGATCCTAAATACACGTCAAAATCCACAATAGACTACTCATAAGGTGCAAGCTAAAGGTTTTACAATTGCCCTTACAGTTCCCTGATCTGAGTATCATTGAAAATCTGTGGACAGACTTCAAAATAGCAGTGCATTCAAGGCGACCCAAGAATCTCACTGAACTGGAAGAATTTTCCAAGGAAGAATGGATGAAAATAACTCAAACAAGAATTGAAAAACTCTTAGCTGGCTACAAAAATAATTTACAAGCTGTGATACTTGCAAGAGGGAGTGCTACTAGGTATTAACCATGCAGGGTGCCCAAGATTTTGCATCAGACCATTTTCTTTTTTGTAATTTGTAAAATGCAAAAAAAGACAATATAGTTTTTGCCTAAAATATAAAGGAAATGTGTTACCTTTTACTGCAGCCAATTGAGAGATATTTTATCTTCAACTTGCTTAACTGTTCACAATAACAGTAACTTTGACCAGGGGTGCCCAAACTTTTACATGCCTATGTAAATGAAGCTTACAGGGACGTCAAGAACTAGATCACTCATAACCTACCTTTAGAAAAGTCCATCAATGATTGGTGGAAGTCTGATTTCCAGATTCTTTATCTATTAGCAAAATGAAGGGATTTCATTTCCTCCTTATTGGAATTTCAACTGACCTCTATTTATGTGTCCTGGATTAGCTGTGCAAGATATGACGTGTACCTCCTGTATAATTGGGTTTGTGGAGACACGAGCATCTGTAGGTGCTCTTGTCCTCTGGCTCAGCTGTTTTTAGAAAGACCTCGTGGACCAGGGCTGAATGCCCGCTCTTTTTCACCGTAGGCAGAATACTACTCAGACAACACAGGGTGTGGGTAAAACAATGTGGCAATACTTTATTGAACCACCAACAGACAATAACATAAAGTATAGTCACAGCAAGTGCATAAGATAGTGAAAATTCCAGAGTCTCGCCCTTCCACTGGATCGGTGGGATTAGAGCAGCTGTGACTTTGGGGCTTCAAGGGCCAGTTACCCCCACCATTGGCACCCTGTTTTGGGGGGCACCCACAAAGAGGAGGTATCTACAAGCTTAGGAAGCTGACAGTCCATTGACGTACATGGCCAGGTGACCTGATTGTCTCAACTTGACTTCTCCGAACGTCTCTATGGGGCCAGGTGACCAGATGGTCCCAACCTGGCTTCTACAAACGTCTCCATAGGGGCAGGTGACCGGATGGTTGCAATCGGACTTCTCTGAATGTATCCATGTGTTCAGTGATAGTCAATGGATCAGATCGGTATTCCTCCTGCTGGGGCCATGGTCCCTTAAGCTGACTTCCTGTAGAGTGTCTGAAATCTGTTTCTCTTCAGTTGGAGCCATGGTGTCCTGGTTGTAGTTCTGTAGAGTCTTTTTTGCAGAAGGATAAAGGTCCCTTTTTATACCTACATCTGTCATTCAGGCCATCATCCATGAGTCAGGTTGAAGGTGGGATGAGGTCATCTCTCATTGTTTGGGCATTTAATAAATCTGCATAGTTTGTTCTTCACTGTTTACAGGTCAACAAGCTACAAGGACTTATACAATGGGTAACCAACATATTAGCAAACATCGATTGTTCAATGACCCTGCCTCCCTGTCCTCCAAGGATAGCAGCACAATAATCATTACAAGAGTCAATGTTTAGGCTCATATAAACATTGGACTATGTCTTACACAATGGGTAAGCAACATATTTGCAAACATCGATTGTTCAATGACCCTGCCTCCCTGTCCTCCAAGTACAGCAACACAATAATCATTACAAGAGTCAATATTTAGGCTCATATGAACATTGGCCTATGTCTGTTGACCCACCGAATAAAAGCACATCAATTCAAGGGTCAACATTTATGCTCTTATGAACAATCGCCTATGTCTTTTGACCCACTGAAGACAAATATGTCTGGACTAATTAAGAATAAATTCTGTGTCATAATATGGTTCATTATAAGGGATGAGAGAACCCAAACTGTAAACTGTAAACTTCTTACTGTACATCCGTGTTACTGTCAACATCTCTGAATCCCAAGTCGCTGCTGAGAACAATGTTGTCAGAGTATTATACCACTTTTTACGGACTAGCAAAAAAACATACAAAACCACACTTAAAATGGATTTGACTGGACAAAATGTTAAGAACCATTCTTTCCAGGATAATGACTTACAGATAAGGCAAAATAAATAAGAGAAAAAAATGCTCCTCCACACCTTTGGCTAAGTGCAGTGTTTTTGCTGCGTTTTAACATTGATTTCAATGGTGAAGAAAACATTCCACAGGAAATGCAATTGTATAATTTTAATACCTTATCTGGCCATGTGGTGTGTGAGACATGATCAGTCACATTAAAAGTCTTTTTTTTGCAGGGCCATCAGCTAGCCTTCACCACTTGTAGAGGGTCATCATCAGGCCCTTTCTATTGATAGAGGGCCAGCAGGTGTCTTGTAGACAGAAGAGACCAAGGAAGAGCACAGTAATTACAGTTAAATATGGTGGAGGTTCAAAGATATTTTGGGTTGTCTTGCTGCCTGTGGCCCAGTGTGAATGGAAATGTGAAGATTCCCAAAGGATTTGAAGATAAGAGCGGTACTATTGTAGAATATATAAGGGACTTGAATGGTCCCTGCAATTTTTTTTTTCTTGTACGTGGCAGCAAGAAACTATGAAGTAAAGGGTATGCCACACTAAGCGAGATCGCTAACGAGATCGCTAACGAGATTGCTGCTACGTCACTATTTAGCGATCTTGTTAGCAACGTCGCTGTGTGTGGCATGTAGCAGCGATGTGGCCCCTGCTGTGATGTCGTTGGTCGTGCACGAACGGTTTGGGCCGTATTTTGATCGTTGGCGTCCCGCTGGTGTGCCTGAATCGCTGTGTTTGGCACCTTTTGTGAACGATGTGCGATCTCCTTGACGACGCATTAGTCAGCGGCGCAGGCGGGACTGGGTTTTCTTTAGTTAACGCCCTTCAGCTCCGATTGGTGACCACAACATCACCTCAGCTATAATAACTGCGCCCCCATCCATTGTTTCCAGAGCGCTTTGTGGGTGACTCCAACGGTGCTTTGTGCGTTGTTGCGAGGATAGTATCGTGTGTCGGAGTTTTGCGATCCTGTTTGTGGCGCAGTGGTGGGTTTTGCGATCCTGTCTGAGTCGCTAGAGCGCTTCATCTTATCCATTTGGATTTGGATCTTCAGGATATTTGGATTCAAGGTACATATTGTTTGTGATGTTGTTTGATACGTTTTTTGACCTTATTTTTTTTTTCGTCTGCTTTATTTATTTTACACCCCCCACCATTTTAGGCATTTGTAAACTGTATTTTAAATGTTAACTGAAAAGTTAACAAACATTTTTTTTTTTTAATTTAATTTTTTTATTTATTCTTCATTTTATTTTGTTTAAACACTTTTGTAATAGTAATTAATTAGTAATTAACTTTTCTCTTCTTTACTGTACAGGTTGCACATAATGAACCTGACCACCGCAGAGCGTGTGATTGTGGCAGTTGCATTATCAATGGAGGAAGATCGACAAGAAGAGGCGCGGGTGGAAGAGAGGCGCTCCAAACGAAAGCGTCGCATGTAGACCAGAGAATGGCTGGAGCAGAGGTCCAAATTCACCCACATGCATCTATTGAGGGAGTTGCAGGAGAAGAATCCACAGTATTTCCGAAATTATCTACGGATGTCGGAGGATTCATTCAAGCTCCTACTGGAATGTGTGAGGCCACTCATTGAATGGCAGGATACACGGATGCGTGCAGCTGTTTCAGCAGAGGAACGTTTGGCAGTAACGCTACGATTTCTGGCAACCGGACGTTCAATGAAAGACTTGCAATTTTCTGCTGCAGTTTCTCGATCGCTGCTTGGCGTACTAATTCTGGAGACATGCAACGCCATCGTCCACAGTTTACGGAGCTACATGCCATTTCCAAAATCAGTGGCGGAATGGCAAATTATTGCCTCTGATTTTGAACAGATTTGGCAGTTCCCAAACTGTGGTGGTGCCTTGGATGGCAAACATGTGCGGATCACGCAACCAGCCAACAGCGGATCCTTTTTTCATAATTACAAGGGCTACTTCAGCATGATCCTCATGGCCCTTGTTAATGCCAATTATGAATTTATAAACGTTAATGTTGGCATTAATGGAAGAGTTTCTGACGGTGGCGTTTTTGAGCACACAAGTTTTGGTGAATGGTTGTTTAATAATAAACTTAACTTGCCAACCAACATGGACACCACGGCCAACCTAAACTTTGTGTTTGTGGGCGATGAAGCCTTCCCCCTTTATGCGCATCTTGTGAAACCGTACCCACAAAAGACTTTGACAGGGGAAAGGCGTATTTTTAACTACAGACTGTCTAGGGTACGGCGCGTTGTGGAGAATGCCTTCGGCATAATGGCCAACCGCTTCAAGGTTTTCCTGTCATGTGTGCATCGCCACGAAGATCGTCGCGGTTGCACATTCTGACTTCTCACAGCTGAGTTGCTGTTTCTTTGTGTTTGGCAGTTAGGGAGTTGATTCTGTCTGTGCTCGGTTCTGGGACTGGGTGCAGTTTCTCCCGGCTGCAATTGATTGTTTGTTGATTGGTTTCCTTTGAATCTCTGGTTGTCTGTTTGGGAGTTGCCAGTGAAATTCTTCATGCAGACCACAGATAGGATTGTATCTGTATAGACTTAAGTTAAAGAGCTCCTTAGTTGTTTTAAGCTCACCTTGCTTAGAGTTTAATATCCCAGATCATTTATGTTCCTTCTGTGTTTGAGTGTGTATGCAAGTCTGTGTTTTCTCCAGTCTGTCTTATATTTCTTATCTGTGTATTTAGCAGAGATCAGCCCATATCCCTTTGGTGGTAATCAGAATCCTTCTTAGGACTGATTACAGGGTTCAGGGACTGATAGGAGACAGGGTTAGGCTGGAGACTTGGACCTCTGAACCATTATCAGTACCTCCAAGGTGAGGGATTAGTTAGGACCCCAGCTTAGGGTCAGGTTAGACCCCCGGTCCTCTTCTTTCCTGTGACAGTGTATCAAGTCCTCAAGATTTATCCTGTGTTCAACGGATATCGTGTCAGGTAAATCTATTCTTTATTTACATGCTGATGTTGCTAATCTATATGTTGTATAGAGTGTTGTTCTTTTAAGAATAGTTTACTGACATCGTACACATATCATAAGACCGCGTGACATTTCCACACTCCAATCAACGTGAAGCTGGAATCTATAGACTCGGTGGTGTTGGCCTGTTGTGTGCTGCACAATTTTCTACGAAAACGCGATGCTGGTATTTACAGTCTGCCAGGCTTCATGGACTCGGACAGCAATGGTGACATGGTGCTTGGAGAATGGCGTGACAATGATCCCGCTATAGCAGGCCTTCAACCTGTCAATCAAGGCAGGAGCAAGGACGATGCGAAGGCCGGCCGAGACAAGTACTGCCAATACTTTAATGGGCCTGGTGCAGTAAGTTGGCAGCATCAGATCTAGTTTGCTTTTGAGAATGTTTTACTTTTGTCTTTTTTTAACTATCTTTTTATAATAAAAAATTTTTATTTTAAAAATGCATTCGTGTTTTTTTCAATTATTTTACCAATATGGGAGAAGGGATAATGATGGGTGAGATGTGGGGAGGGGAGTAATGGGGATGGCAACGAGACATGTTACCAGCAGCTGTAGTTTTTAAAATCTTTTCTAATGTTTTTTGTTGTCTATATTTTTTTTTTACATTGTATCTACTTGTCACACACGGGGTCATGGGAGTACCATCAGTCATAGGAGTTCATTGTTAAAAAAATCAAAAGAAAAAAATTTCAAAAATTTGCAATTATTTTAAAGGCCCATGGTCACACTAGCGTTCAAACCTTATAATTAAAAATAACACATAATACACCACAGCTGCGTATATAAAGTTTAAATATATAATATATATTTTTAGTCATATATGAAAGATTAAAAAATTGTGATAAAAATAAAAAAAAAAATTGGGAGGTAAAGGTCAACATTCACCAGGGAATCCTTTGTGTCACACTTGCGTTCTCAAATCCGACGCAAGACGCCACTGCGATCGCAAGGTGACGATTCTCGCATGGTGCCCCAGCTATTCACAGATATGCGACGCCACTGTGATCGCAAGGTGACGATTCTCGCATGGTGCCCCAGCTATTCACAGATATGCGATGCCACTGTGATCGCAAGGTGACGATTCTCACAAGGTGCCACATCTGCACAGACATGAGACGCCACTGCGATCGCAAGGTGATGATTCTCACATGGTGCCCCAGCTATGCACAGATATGAGACGCCATTGCAATCGCCTAGCTTGGGACCATCATCTTGCGATCGCAACAGCGTCTCATATCTGTGCTTGGCTGGGGCGCATAGCTGCTGCGGTCACTTTGCGATCGCAATACCGTTTTGCATCGCAAGTGCGGCCGCACGAACGGATGCACGCTGTGACGTCATGGCGCTGGCGTCCCCGAATGCGGTGTTGTTTACAATGGTGGCGAGACAACGTGGGGCAAAATGGACTGATGATGAGGTCCGTTTTTTGATAAAAAAACGGACCATTGGGACTACAACCGCAGGCTACCTGTGGCGCATCCTATGCGCCACAAAAAGGTATGCCTGCGGAAAATCCAACGGGGCCTGGCGAGGCGCTTTGATGTGCAGCGGACCACCACCCAGATCCGCAAAAAGCTGGCGGACCTCCGCTACCGCTCCAGCGAGAGGGTCGCCAGCATCTGGGCCCAGTCACGCAGGCCTCTGAGTGAGTATTGATGAGGGTATCTGGAGAGGTTATGTTTTGTGGGTTATCTACCTATATCAATGCACCCGCAGAGATGGGAGTACCGGCAGTCATGGGAGTACTGGCAGCCATGGGAGTACCGGCAGTGATGTGTTTACAGGCAGTGATGGGAGTACCAGTAGTGATGGGAGTACTAGTCGTAAGGGGGTTTACAGGCATAGATGGAAGTACTGGCAGTAATGGGAGTACCAGTAGTGATGGGAGTACCAGCAGTGATGGGGCAGGCAGTGATGGGAGTACCAGTCGTGAGGGGGTTTACAGGCATAGATGGAAGTACTGGCAGCAACGGGAGTACCAGTAGTGATGGGAGTACCAGTAGTAATGGGAGTACCAGCAGTGATGGGGCAGGCAGTGATGGGAGTACCAGTAGTGAGGGGGTTTACAGGCATAGATGGAAGTACTGGCAGTAACGGGAGTACCAGTAGTGATGGGAGTACCAGTAGTAATGGGAATACCAGCAGTGATGGGGCAGGCAGTGATGGGAGTACCAGTAGTGAGGGGCTTACAGGCATTGATGGAAGTACTGGCAGTGACGGGGTTAGTAGAAGGAGTATTTGACTGAATTGTATATTTTATTTACAGCACCACCTTCACCAGCTGCAGCTACTCCACCGTCCCCAGCTACCCCTCCACCTCCATCACCTACCCCTCCACCTCCATCATCTCCGTACCCGGCTACCCCTTCCCCTGCAGCAACCCCCCCTCCACAGTTGGGGTCATCCAGCCCTTCTCCTGGAAATGGCTTCTCTCCAGTGCCACCCCGTGACATGGATGCAGGCTCGCCTTCAGGTAATTTACGCACATTATATAAGCTTCAGAAAAGTTTGAGAACTTTGTTAGGTCTTACGTGTAATGGCTGTTGTGATATAATTTTTTTTCTGTGTTTCCCTAGCCGGCGGAGCAACAGGTTCTGGGTGGGCAGTCAGCGGGTCGTCTGACGAAAACCGTAAGTGTTAAGAAACATAACATGTACATGTTGATGTTGCAACAGAATTCACTATTAACTGTTACCTTTACCACCACAGAAATCCCCACTGCCCAGGACCTGTTGCTGTCACACCGCCAGCTGATGGCGACAATGAACAGCGCGGTGGCAGCGATGTACACTGCCATGGGAGCTCTGCATGACCACAGGGTGATGCTGGAGAGGGTAGTGGATGGACTCCAGGGTCCTCAGTAATTTTTTTTTATTATTATTATTTTGTATTGTTGTATTGTTTTTTTGTTTTTTTTGGCTGGCCTCCTGACGGGGGTGCAGTCAAATTTTTTTTGTTTTTTTGTATTATTGTATTGTTTTTTTACTTTTGGTTTACATATTCATATATATGAAAATAATATATGATATATTTAAAGTTTATATACGCAGCTGTGGTGTATTATTTTTTAGTATAAGGTTTTAGCACTAGTGTGACCAGGGGGCCTTTAAAAGAAATGTTGTTAATTTTTGAAATTTTTTTCATTACATTTTTAACCTATGCTGGAACTCCTATGACTGCTGGTACTCCCATGTCCCCGTGTGTGACAAGTAGAAACAAGTAGATGTAATAAAAATACAAATTTTTAATAGTTGTCAACAAAATTGTTGACATTAATAAGAATACAAGACCACAATTCATTAGATAAATAAGATTTTTATTAAAAAATAGTGTAACAATGTAAAAAAAATATAGGACAACAAAAACATTGTTGTAAAAAATTTATAACAACAATCTGTGGGTCAAATCGGATCGTTTGCCTTAAGTCACGTGTGCCCTCGCGGGTCTAAAAATTAAGGAGGTAGAAGACAGTTTGGTCGGAGGTAATTTTCCCAATTGGGTCGCACTGTATTGTTGGGACCATGATACCACCAGGGTGACGGTACGGTTTGCATGAAGACATAATATGATTAATAAAGTCTTTCCCTAACACGTTGAGTCACCTAATAGGTCTCATGCATGAAATCGCTGTATAGAGTCCAGTGTGGGAGCTCTTAGTGAAGTATAGCAACGCCAGTTGCTATTTGTATGTCTTTTCCCGCACGTAACAGCACTTGGCAATTTAAGAAACCAATATCTTGGAGCCGGGCGAGGTGCTGTGAAAGCTTCTTTCTCTTCCTTAAATGTAACAGGACATCGCTCAGCTTGAGAGTCGGTGATCAACTACGTCATCGTCTTGGCGATGCAACCCATGCAGTCCTTCATTCTAGAGGTGCTCGAGACCCCGCCTCTTCTGTGTCTGCATGAAACAAAACCAAATGTTAAATCACAAGCAGGAAATTCTCTAACCTTCACACTCAATAACTCCCATTGACACAAAAGATGTGAGAAGCACTGTAAGGAAGGCTCAACGTTTGGGTGATAAATTATTTAAGTACATGAAGGATTAAATCACATTATTACATTTACAATTAAGAAAGTGTTTTAATACAAGGTACTTAATTACCGGTGAGTCTGTGGTCCTGATCTAGATCCAACCTAGGATGCGACTTAGTCTGGTGAACTCCTTGTCCCGTGTCGAAAGACAAACACTCTACGTACCACAATTTGGGGCAACCTTCAGTCTTAAGCGATCTGGAACTATCAGTCTCCCTGGAAGTCCCACAGGGCGTCCCCCTGAGCCCCCAATACCTCCCCCTCAAGCTCAGAGCATACAGCTGACACTACAACTCCCTCCTGAGGAATAGGAACCGGATCATCCGTCTTCCGACCTCTGGGAAAGTACGAGATAAGGCATCAGGAAGCAACTTTATTGAGCAGTCATATGTGCGATGAGGAGGTAACTCCTTACACCCCTCCTCTGAGAACTTCTCCAAAAGTCCTCCAGAAAAGGAGGCAAAGTCCTAGGCACAACCGCACCGATGACCGTGCTCATACAGTTATTCTTGCAAAATTCACCCCACTGGCTTATCTTTCTGGATTGCCAATCAATTCACTGGGTTATGTTTAGCCAACCAAGGAAGTCCCAACACAATAGGAGCAGGCAGACCCTCCAACACATAACAAGACAATTGCTCTTTATGTATTGCCCCTACTCGAAGATCTATGTTATGAACAGCTTGTACCAAGCTACCTTGACCAAGAGGTCTAGAATCAATAGAGAGTATAGGGACCGGTTTGGCCAATACACTCAGTTGCATACCATGCACCTGGGCAAACCGAGTGTCCACCAGATTAGCCCCGGACCCACTATCAAGAAAAACAGAAATCCTCTCAGTTCTAGTACCAATCACCACCTCCGCAGGCACGAGAAACTGAGAGGGATTTGGGGACGAAATACACACTCCCAGGTTAACTCCTTGGTTCAAAGAGGTCCGGGATGGACACCCCCAACAAAATGTCCCTCTCTCCCGCAAAAGAAACACCTTCTAGTCTTGCGGCTCACCGCTGATTCCCTCCTACAAAATGATGTCCCTCCCAACTGCATGGGTTCCTCAGAAACAGACCAGGGGAACCTCAGTATAAGGGACTTTAGTAGTAGGTGGAGTCATCACGGGGGGCGGAGTTACCTCTCGTCTTCCCCGAAGACGTCTATCAATGCGAATAGCGAGGGCCATAGCAGCCTCCAGTGATGGAGGAGAATCATACTGAGCCAACACATCTTTTAATTTGTCAGACAACCCTTGACAAAACTGGCTCCTAAGAGCTGGTCATTCCACTGAGTATCTGTTGCCCATCTACGGAACTCAGAAGAATATTCCTCCGCTGGACGATTTCCTTGCCGTATTTTACGTAACCTTGTTTCAGCAAGGGAGACTCGATCCGGATCATCATATACCAGACCCAGGGCAGTAAAAAATCGATCCACTGACTGGAGATCTGGGGAGCCTGGAGGAATAGAGAACGCCCAAGATTGAGGGTCCCCTTGTAAGAGCGAGATAACAATTCCCACCCTCTGCTCTTCACTCCAGATGACCGAGGCCGCAGCCGAAAGTACAATTTACATGCCTCCCGGAAAGTAAAAAATTTGTCCCGCCCACCAGTGAACCTGTCCGGGAGAGCAACCTTAGGTTCAGATCTGGTTTGCTCCGGGGGGGACAAAACCTTGGACTTAATGTCTGCCAACTCCATGGACAATCCCTGCAACTGCCGGGCCAGCTGGGCTACTGGATCCATGATAGCTGGGAGAAATCTTTAGTTTTGGCCGGTGAAAATGTCACGCTGTATAGCAGATATATATATGTGATGACAATAATCTATATCAAAAGGGCAACATACTATATAACATGCGCATAGCTATATGATAACATAGATTTACCTGACAGAAAGTCCAGTGGGTCAAAACGGAATCCGTTTATACGCTGTCTCCGGCTAGAGGGTGACCGGGGTCTAAGCTGACCCTAACTGGGGTCCTAACTAATCCCTCAACCTGGAGGTACTGTTAAAGGTACAGAGGTCCAGGCCACCAGCGTAAACACTGTCTCCTATCAATCCCTGCCAACTGTATTCTAGTCCTAAGAAGGACCCTGAATACCACCAAAGGGAATGACCGGGTAACGGTTAATGAACAGAAAGACATACAAGAAAGATAAGAAATAAAGTAAATAAAGTCTTACATACAACACTCACACACAGTAGGAACACCTTAGGTCTCAGAGATAAACTATAAGCTGTAAGAGTAAAAACAACTAAGGAGCTCTTAGCTTAAGTATTCCCAGAACGATCCAGTCTGCTAAACTATATGAATGCTTTCACCGGCATCTAACACCCAGACTGGCAGAAATATAAAGGAAACTAATTAGAACATAATCAAAAGCAGCGGGCGAGGCTGCACCTAGCCTTAGCAAAGAGCTAGGAAAAATTAACTCTCTCATTACAAAAAACAAGAGAAACAGCAAGTTCAGCTGTGAGAAGTCAGAATGTGCAATTCGCACTGATCTTCATGCGATGCACCCATGACAAAAAGGTAACAATGTAAAAAAAATATAGACAACAAAAAACTTTTGTAAAAAATTTTAAAAACTACAACTGCTGGTAAGATGGATCGTTGCCATTATCACGTTGCCTCGGCGGTGTATAAAAATAAGGTGGAGCAACAACGTTTTGGTTCGGAGGATTTATCCCAATTGGGTTCGGCACAGGATTGTTGGGCCATGGGTACTCCGGGTACTGCGGTCTTGGCATGACGACATAATTGTTATCCAGGTTTCCTAATGACGCTTGAGTCAGGACCTCAAACATGAGTCTCTCTGCATGAATCCGCTGTATAGGATCCAGTGTTGGGAGCTTCTCATTAGTGAAGTAAGCAAAGCCAGTTATTTTTGTTTGGTCTTTTTCCGCCGTAAGCACTTTTTTGGCAATTTCAACCAATTCTGGAGTAGCCGAGGTGGAAGCCTTCCTTTTCCTTCCTGAAAATGTAAGCCGGCTCCGCACAGATGAGGATGGTGACTCAACTACTTCTTCGTCTTGGATCAACGCCATGCTGTCTTCAGTTTGAGGTGTGGAGACAGCCTCTTCTGTGTCCTGCATGAACAAAAACCAAATGTTAAATCACAAAGACAAAGAAATTTATCTTCACACTATAACACCCATATACAGCAAAAATGTGAAAACGACACTTGTAAATGGATAGGCCTCAACCGTTGAGATAGATAAATTATCAGTACATGAAGGGATTAATTCAGCCATTTTATCTACATTTCACATTAAAATGTGTTTTAATACAAAGGTACTTACATGTACGACAGGGGAGTCTGGCTGGATCACTGGGTCTAGATCCAACATGGATGTCGCTTGTCTGGGTACTTCTTGGTCCCGTGTGAAAGAAAACAGCTCAAAGTACCACAATTTGGGGACATAAACATCTTCGGCCCCGGCTCCAGACTTGGTTGAATTTTGGACTTTATTTAACTCTTTTTTGTACACTGTGCGGAGGGCCTGAATCCGTTTCTTGACCGATGACACATCCGCTGGTTCATCGGGGTTACGGTTCTTGCACAGCTCCACCAGTTTTTGGTACGCGTCCTTCTTTTTAAGCCTGTTGCTGTAATTCGCCGACTTTATTTTCCACAGGCAAGGCATCGAGCGGTACATCTCGATGAATTCCCGCAGAAATTTATGCTTATCGGCCATCTGTAATAAAAAAAGGATTATGTGAGAACGGCAGAATGGTTAAATAAAATGCTTACATAGCCTACAACATAGAACATAGCAGGGATCATAAAATGGTGGTGGTGAGCGCAGCAGGAGAAAACAATGGCAGACCAAAATAAAAGTCATAGATGGACAACTACGGTAACAACAGCAGGGATCATAAAATGGTGGTGGTGGGCGCAGCAGGAGAAAACAATGGCAGACCAAAATAAAAGTCATAGATGGACAACTACGGTAAAAACAGCAGGGATCATAAAATGGTGGTGGTGGGCGCAGCAGGTCAAAACAATGGCAGACCTAAATAAAAGTCATAGATGGACAACTACGGTAAAACAGCAGGGTTCATAAAATGGTGGTTGTGGGCGCAGCAGGAGAAAACAATGGCAGACCAAACTAAAAATCATAGATGGACAGCTACGGTAAAAACAGCAAGGATCATAAAATGGTGGTGGTGAGCGCAGCAGGAGAAAACAATGGCAGACCAAAATAAAAGTCATAGATGGACAACTACGGTAAAAACAGCAGGGATCATAAAATGGTGGTGGTGGGCGTGCCAGAACAAAACAATGGCAAACAAAAAAAAATGGCAAAAAAAAAAAAATTGATGGACGACAATGGCTAACAACAGCTGGGATCTAAGAATGGATCTATAAATTTAAAAAAAAATAAAAATTAAATGAGACAAAAAAAATAAATACCTACTTTACAAGACTTTTTTGTGATCCTGGAAAAAAAAATAAAACAGGGAAACGCAATAGCGCCACAAACTGGATCGCAAAAAATATAACTGCACGGCCTGGATCGCAGCTAATGCAAGAGGCACAGACTGGATCGCAAAAAAATATATAAAAATAACGGCGCAGACTGGATCGCAGCAAACGCAATAGTGGCACAAACTGGATCGCAGTAGCTGCAAAGGCTAGCAGGACGCACTGGAACGATGCTGGAGATTTGAAAGAACCACTTCTGCTCGAGAGCGATGGAAAGGAGCGCTGATACGTCGTCTTTTATGGCGCGGTCATCCAATCACAATGCGAGAGAGCTGTGATAAACATACATGACATAAATAGTGACCACCAATCTGTGCTGAGGGGTGTGGAAAAGGTTGCACTCAATCACGCCTATCGAGGTCATGATCTTTAACAATACATGCTGTGTGGCATGTCCCAACGACCGCCGAAGTAGTTATACAGATCGCTGATCGCTGATGCGTCGTTAATGAGATCGTCCTGTTTGGCAGCTACTAGCGACCTTAAAGCGATCACACCAACGATCTCGTTAGCTTGCGTCGTTATCGTGATCACTAGCGAGATCGCTTAGTGTGGCAGTACCTTAATGCAAGTAACACTGCCAACTTTAATGAATTTCTGAGTACAGATGACCATAAAAAACATGAATGGGTTAATGAGTGCATGGAAAAAAAACATCAGCAAGGCTTAGAATTTATAAGGCAATAATCCCAGACCAGATGCCTGTCATATGCTATACCTGCTGGGATCTGTTGTGCACATGGGATCAGAAGATCAGAGAGATTAGTTGAGATTAGTTTTTCACAGGTCCTCTTTAGAATCTACGTGACTATTCACATATGTGGTGCAGGTTTACTCTTTCTTTGGGTACACAAGGGGTTAAAAGTGCTGACCCCATTTTTTTTGCTAGATCCCAACATGGATGCTATTGAGGCTCTTGCAAAACAAATGCAGACTCTGTCTATGAAGGTGACAGATCTGGGATAATTAGTAGTGCAATAAGAACAAAAGACCTCTGGTCTTGTGGTCTCGTCTGTCAGTAAGACCCAGCCTGAGCCCAAAATAGCCCTTCTGGTTTTCTGGTTTGCAGTCTTCAGGGAAGCTTGCAAACTTTATCTCAGATTGGGCCCTCATTCCTCTGGGAGTGAGGAATAACGGGTAGGAATTGTGATTTCCTTACTTCAAGTGGATCTCCAATCCTGGGTCTTTTCTCTTCCGGTCGACTCCCAGTCCCTCCGGTCAGTAGATAAGTTTTTTGCAGCCCTGGGGCTCATATATATTGATTCTTTGCTGAGTCTATGCTGCATAAGCTACAGCAAAGGGATCGACAAGCTGAGGAGTTTTGTTCGGAGTTCCCAGGTGAGCCACTGACACCAAGTGGAATGATCAGTCCTTAGGAGTAGGGTTGAGCATTCCGATACTGCAAATATCGGGTATCGGCCGATATTGGCTGTATCGGAATTCCGATTCCGAGTTCCGATATTTTCGTCATATCGGATACCGGAATCGGAATGTCACTGTCAGTGTCCGTCTGTCGGGTCTGTCAGGAGTCAGCGGCACTTACCCGGCAGAAGATTTCCGGCGGTCACGTCCTGGACTGCTTGATGGCCGCCATCCTCTTCTCCCTGGCGGTCACATGCAGTTTCTCGCGATAACTGCAGTGACTGCCGGGTAATCGCGGCCGTAAAGCAGTCCGATGACGTCACCGCCGGGAAAGCAGGTAATCAGCTGTGTCTTTTTTTTAAACATTTAAAAACTTTGGGATTAATAATGGATCGGTGTCTTATTGACGCCTCTCCATTATTAACCGGGCTTATTGTCACCGTGCAATCAACGGTGACATTAACCCCTTATTACCCCACTTGCCACCGCTACAGGACAAGTGGGAAGAGCCGGGTAAAGTGCCACAATTGACACATCTTTTGATGCGCCAAATGTGGGGCTGCTGCAGCCTGGTATTATCAGGCTGTTGAGGGCCAAAATACATGGGCCTTGACAGTCTTTTAATACCAGGCCGCAGCAGTCTGCATTTTACTTGGCTGGTTAACAAAAATAGGGGGACCCCTACGCCGTTTTTTTTTCGAGGGGATCCCCTATTTTTGTTAACCAGCCAAGCTAAGCAGACTGCTGTGGCCTGGTATTATCAGGCTGGCAAGGTCCATGGATATTGGATCCTTACCAGCCTGAAAAACCAGGCCTCAGCAGTCTGCTTCATCTGGCTGGTTAACAAAAATAGGGGGGACCCCACGCCAATTTTTTTCGAGGGGATCCCCTATTTTTGTTAACCAGCCAAGATATGCAGACTGCTGTGGCCTGGTATTATCAGGCTGGCAAGGTCCATGGATCTTGGCTCCTTAACAGCCTGAAAAACCAGGCCTCAGCAGTCTGCTTCATCTGGCTGGTTAACAAAAATAGGGGGGACCCCACGCCAATTTTTTTGACGGGATCCCCTATTTTTGTTAACCAGCAAAGATAAGCAGACTGCTGTGGCCTGGTATTATCAGGCTGGCAAGCAGGGTCGGACTGAGCCACCGGGACACCGGAGAAACCTCCGTTGGGCTACAGCTCCTGCGTGGTGGGCCCTGATTTGAAAGGATAGGTCGCGGGGCAGAGGGGGCGGTGGCCCCGGGCCCCGCGCTCTGAGGGGGCCCACCCGGAGCTACGCTACAGTAACTGTATCGGCATGCACAGCACGCCGATACAGTTACATTCTGCGGCAGAGCAGGGAGAATCGCTCTCCCTGCTCTGCCGCCCGGAAGCTATGGGGCCTGAACAGGCGATGGGGGGGCCCGGTGCCAGCAGTGGGCCCCCCAACCGTCATCGGAGGGTCAGCTGTATCGGCATGGGTATGGTTGGGGCGAGGATATGGGTGTGATTAGCTGTGAAATGGGTGTGGTCGGGGCGTGGCTTAAAATTTGCAGCGGCGCGCTATGCGCGCCACAGCCTTTAACCCTCTTTCCTGTCTTCAAAATTTGGGAGGTATGCTGTATGACCTCCCTACAACTTCTGGGCATGCTCCTGATGAGCGCGACGGATGGACTCCTGAGGGATCTCCTCCCACACCTGGACTAAAGCATCCACCAACTCCTGGACAGTCTGTGGTGTAACGTGGCATGGCCTAAAATTTGCTGCAGCAGGCACAGCGTGCCACAGCCTTTGTCCCTCTTTCCCTTCTTCAAAGGTTGTGAAGTATGATGGTGGGCCCCAAGAATAATTTTTCTCTGGTGGGCCCAAGGTACTCCAGTCCGACGCTGCTGGCAAGGTCCATGGATATTGGCTCCTTAACAGCCTTAAATACCATGCCTCAGCAGCAGGGGCGTACATAGAAATCATGGGGCCCCATAGCAAAAGTCTGAATGGGCCCCCCCCAAAAAAAAAAAACCCAGAGCCATTGTAAATGTAAAGTGCCAGCACATTGAGGGGACACATTAAACAAAAAAATGTATTATGCCCCCATAGATTGTGCCCCCATAGTTGCTCCATAGATCATGCCCCCATAGATTGTGCCCCCATAGATGCTCCATAGTATAGGCCCTTATGCTGCCGCAGCTGCTGCAACCAAAAAAAAGACATACTCAGCTCTCGTCGCTGGGGGCCAGGTGCCCGTGTCCTGAGCAGGGGGTGACACCAGGTGCCGATGTCACCGCTCGCTTAGGGCCCCGGCACCTGAGATATTTACCTGTCCTCTCTCCACTGCTGAGCGCCGCTGTCTTCGGGGTCCTCCAGCAGTGAATGATCAGGCAGAGGGCGCGGCGCGCACTAACGACGTCATCGCGCCCTCTGACCTGAACATTGCAGCAAGAGGACGCGAGCAACGGTGGAACGGGACAGGTAAATATCCCTTATACTCACCCTTCCACCGGCGCGGTCTCTGCAGCCCTTGCTCTTATCCCGCGGTCTCCGCCGCCAGTGTTCAGCGGTCACGCAGGACCGCTCATTACAGTCATGAATATGTGCATATTCATGACTGTAATGAGCGGTACCACCTGACCGCTGAACATAGGCGTCGGAGACCGTGGGAGAAGAGCAGGGGCTGCAGAGACCGCACCAGGAGGGGTGAGTATATAGAAGAGCTGCGCTCCCCCTCCCCCGCCGACCCCCTGGTAGTACTGTGTCAGCACAGCTACCCGACCGTCGCGGGCCCCCTCACCTGTCCGGGCCCCATAGCAGCTGCATGGTCTGCTTCATTCACGGTACGCCACTGCTCAGCAGTCTGCTTCATCAGGCTGGTTAACAAAAATAGGGGGGACCCCACGCCATTTTTTTTTCGAAGGGAACCCCTATTTTTGTTAATCAGTTCCCTCTGACGTCACTGATTATGTCCCTGGCTGACCTGAAGTGAAAGTGGAAAGCAATCAATTAAGCTTTCCACTTCCTCTCCTGTCAGCCAGGAGAGGAACTCATTCATTTGGGGGTTTACTGTGAGGCTGCAGCATTAGCTGCGGTCCCTGCAGTAAACATTAACCCTTTCTGAAGGATTACACCGTGGGACCTGACTGTGCATGGGATAGGTAAGAATAATTTTGCTTTTTTATTTTATTTTTATTACAGGAAATGGTTTTTGCAGTAAAATAAAAGATGGTCAAAAACATGTGTCTTTATTTCATTAAAATGATTTTTAATTAAAGTGTGTGTGTTTTATTTTTATTTCATGCAATAGGATTAATAATTGATAGTTGTCTAATTGACAGCTCTCAATTATTAACCTGGCTTAAGGTCACCTTTCAATAGCAAGGTGGCTTTAACCCCATATTAACCCATTCGCCACCGCTACAGGGCAATGGGAATAGACGGGCAAAGTGCCAGAAAGGGCGAATCTAATTATAGATTTGTCTTTTCTGGGGTGTCTGGGGGCAGATGTTAGTAGCCGGGGGGGGGCAAAAATAATGGTCCCTTTCTGGGCTATTATTATCTGCCCCCACTCGCTGGCTTTGTCTGTCTGGTTGCGAAAATAGGGCGGGAGCCCACGCATTTTTTTTCAACAATTTTACACCTCATATATATATACATGTCATTGAATTTGCGACACATATATATATATATATTTATATTTATAGTTCATACACTTCTACATAGTATAATAGCCGCTAATTCAATTGCCGGCTTTTGTGAAAATGCAGAACCCGACATGAAATGACACTTGGTTTACATAGAGTTAACCATGTCATTTCAAGTTGTTTGATCTATTGTTTTCACTAACAATTACATCAGTCTATGTGTGCAAAATTTCACACCTGTAGGGGTTAATTAAAGGTGTAAATTCGTAGCAAAAAAGTCCGTTTTTTTTACAACGAATTTACACCTTTAATTAACCCCTACAGGTGTGAAATTTTGCACACATAGACTGATGTAATTGTTAGTGCAAATCAGATATCAAACTACATGAAAAGACATGGTTAACTCTATGTAAACCAAGTGTCATTTCATGTCGGGTGCTTCTGTCTTTTCACAAAAGCCGGCTTTACCCGGCAATTGAATCAGAGGCTATTTTACTATGTAGAAGTGTATAAACTATAAATATATGTATATATATATGTCACAATGACATGTATATATATATATATATATATATATATATTCTATGTGTGTTTATTTAGTGTTTACAAGGAAAGAAAGAGGTTTTTTTAGTTACGATATTTCTGTCCCATAGACTTACATTGGATTTCCGGTATCGGTATCGGGTATCGCCGATATTTTTTGGATATCGGCGATACCATTACGATACCGATACTTTTGGATATCGGAAAGTATCGCTCAACACTACTTAGGAGCCATTTCTGTGAGGGTCTGTCAGAAATGCTTAAGGCCCTGTATGAAACTCCTGAGTCTTTAAAGGCCGCTATGGCTTTAGCCATTCAGATTGACAGACTCTTCGGGGAAAAACCTGTAGTGACCCCCTTCCCTAGTTGAACTCTGTAAGGGTAAAAGCTCTACCGAATGTGCTGACGAACCCATGCATCTGGGGAGAGCCTCTCTTCGGTGTAAGATTCCTGCTGTTCGCCATAAGATGGGGTTTGTTTATTTTGTGGTCAAGGGGTTCACTTCATTGGGGCCTGTTCTTCTGTACATAATCTTAAAAAAAACTTCGGACCACAGGTTGTGTGGAGGATTACAACCTGGGCATATTTATTTCCTCTGTACGTGCATCTCAGTTTGTCTTACCTGCAGATGTTGTGGTACGAAAACTGAAAATCATCACTATACATTTGGATAGTGGGGTGGGGGCTAACATGGTGGATGCCCGGTTTTCCCAGACACATGGGTAATCCAGAGAGATAGGTGGAGTTATTTCTACAATAACAACTGTCTCAACTGTCTCCAATAAAACCCTCCTTCCTTTTTCTGTCCGATTTCAAGGATGTATTTTCAGAAAAGGGGTATCAGGAATGGTTTCCACATCATGCCTATGATTGCCTAGTTAACTTGCTACCTGGAGCAAAACTACCTAAAACCAGGTTATACAATCTTTCTGGCCCTGAAAGCCAGGCTATGAAAGATTATATTTTCTAAAGTCTTGTTAAGGGACATATTAGGCCCTCCTCTTCTCCAGTGATAGCAGCTTTCTTTTTATCAAGAAAAAAGAAGGGGGTTTACGTCCTTGTTTAGACTTTCAGGAGTTAAATCAGATTACCTTTCGAGACCCTTATCCCCTTCCGCTGATTCCTGATTTGTTTAATCAGATTGTTGGTGCAAAATGGTTCTTCAAGTTGGACCTTACTGGAAAATGGGTTTTTGCACTCCTGAGTGGCATGATGAGAATCTCATCATACCATTTGTTTTGAATAATGCTCCTGCCATTTTCCAACATTTTGTTATTGATATTTTTCATCATCTGGTTGGTAAATTCTTGGTGGTATATCTTGATGTTATTTTGATTTTTTTATTTACTCATTCAATTTTGGGTCTCATCAGGTACAAGTCAGGCAGGTATTACAGATTTTACAAGATAATAAACTGTATGCTAAGCTGGAAAAATGCATGTTTGATGTACAGGATGTGCAATTTTTAGGATACCCAGTGTCATCTTTGGGGTTCCAGATGGACCCTGAGAAAGTCCAAGCAGTGTTGGAATGGGTCCCTCCAGATAATTTGAAAGCCCTACAATGCTTTCTGGGAGTTTCTAATTATTATGGTAAGTTTTTCCAGAACTTCTCGTATATTGTCAAACCACTAACGGATATGACCAAAATGGGCACAGATTTTTTCAGTTGGCCTGATCTTGTTCGTCAGGCATTTGTTTCTTTAAAGAAATGTTTTGCCTCGACTCCTGTACTCATTGAGCCTGATGTTCACAACAATTTATTGTTGAGGTTGATGCATCTGAGGTGAGGGTTGGGGCTGTTTTAACTCAGGGATCGTCTCCTAGTAAATGGCGACCATGCGCGTTTTTCTGTAAAGAACTATCTCCGGACAAGGAAACTATGACATTGACAATAGTGAACTTGTGGCCATCAGGTTTGCTTTTGAGGAGTGACATCATTTTCTGATGGGAGCAGCTCACCTGGTCATGGTGATTATAATAATAATAACCTGTTATTCCCAGAATCGGCTAAACATCTCTCTTCAAGACAAACTTGATGGTCTTTATTCTTCACCAGGTTTAATTTCTTTGTCACTTATTCCTGGGGATAAAAATGTCACTATGATGCATTATCCCTGAGTTTCCCTGGGTAGTACTGAGGACTCTGTTCCTATCCTTCAAGAGGGAGTGGTTATGTTTAGATCTTGAGGGGGAGGTATGGAAAGCTCAGGGGGATGCTCCAGCTTCCTGTCCTTTAGGGAAATTATTTGTACCACTACATTGGTGTCTTAACACTAGAAGTCCCAGAGAGGGGTCATTTAACATTTCTACCTTTGGAACCCAGAGAGGGTCGAATGACCTGAAGGATTTTAGCTAACATCCTATAATCACAGTCTTTTCTGTAATTAAGACCATTACTGTCGCACCACAGGAGGTTGTTGTTTTCCATTGAGTTTAGCCATTTGGTTTCTAGTTAGTTCTATTCAGTTTATTGTATTTGATAATATAAAGACTATACATATTGTATTTAGTTTAGTTTTATTTGAGCAAAATAGCACTGAAACAATTAATCATTTTTTATATATTTTAAATAGAGAATTAGAAATTTTAGAGCAAGGTACAACTGTGAGTAATGACCAGAAGCATGTGTCTAAGGCCTCAAGCACACTAGAGAAAAAAAATCGCGCAATCGCAACGCAATGCGATGTGATTTTTTTTCTGCGCTTTGCCAATGTATTTCAATGGCACCAAGCACACCTGCAATCTTTTTGTGCGATTTTTTTTCATAGGTGCGATTTTCCTGTGATTTTTTTGTGCTATTTTTTTCGTGCGAAAAAATCCCAGAGGAGTGATCTATATGACCAATGGGACAGATCACAAAAAAATCGCAAGTAGCTGCGATTTTTTTGTGATTTTTTTTCACACCCATTGACTTGAATGGGCTGCGATTTGTTTCATAGGTGCGATTTTCCTGCAATTTTTTTTTGTACGATTTTTTTCATGCGAAAAAATCCCAGAGGAGGGATCTATATGACCAATGGTACAGATCACAAAAAAATCGCAAGTAGCTGCGATTTTTTTGTGATTTTTTTTCACACCCATTGACTTGAATGGGCTGCGATTTTTTTTTCATGCAATTTTTTTCATAGGTGCTATTTTCCTGTGATTTTTTTTTTGTGCGATTTTTTTTAGTGCGAAAAAA
Source organism: Oophaga sylvatica (assembly GCA_033576555.1). Lineage (NCBI taxonomy): Eukaryota > Metazoa > Chordata > Amphibia > Anura > Dendrobatidae > Oophaga > Oophaga sylvatica. The sequence continues at coordinate 866,756,502 of JARQOD010000001.1, forward strand.
TCCCAGAGGAGTGATCTATATGACCAATGCGACATATCGCAAAAAAAATTCGCAAGTAGCTGTGATTTTTTTGCGATTTTTTTTCGCACCTATTGACTTGAATGGGCTGCGACTTTTTTGTGCGATTTTTTTCACAGGTGCGATTTTCCTGCGATTTTTTTGTGCTATTTTTTTCGTGTGAAAAAATCCCAGAGGAGTGATCTATATGACCAATGGGACAAATCACAAAAAAATCACAAGTAGCTGCGATTTTTTTGTCGCACCCATTGACTTGAATGGGCTGCGACTTTTTTTGTGCGATTTTTTTTCATAGGTGCGATTTTCCTGCGATTTTTTGTTTGTGCGATTTTTTTCCATGCGAAAAAATCTTAGAGGAGCGATCTATATGACCAATGGGACAGATCGCAAAAAAAATCGCAAGTAGCTGCGATTTTTTTTTTTTCGCAACCATTGACTTGAATGGGCTGCGATTTTTTTCGTGCCATTTTTTTTCGTGCAAAATTCACACAAGAGGACTGAAATTTCAGTGTGAAAAATATACAAAAGAACAACTGTTATTTGTTTCCATGCTTTTTATTTTTTTTTTATTTTTATTTTCAATAAAGGGTTATTTCACACCAACATCAAACAATAGTCACATATTCAAGATGAGCGGTGTATAAGCGGCATGGCCAAACAAATGTGAAAAGACAGTGAACAAGAAAACAATATCATCAAATTATACAACAGGGAGGGATGTTGGGGGAGGTGAAGTGGGAAGAGGGGAGGGAGGGAAGGGTAAAGACAAATACATGGGGGTAGGGGAGTAAAGGAGCACGCATGAAAGGATGCTTTTTATTTTTGTTATAAAAATAATAAAAAAATACAAGGAATAAAACAATTCCACACATATTTACAATAGGCTGCAGTGGAAGGCTGCATGTGTGTGTGTGAGAGGCATGTCCTTCTTGTGTGACTAGCATTTCAGAACTCACTCAGCAGTCTGTCTGCACTGTCGGAACATACCTGGCACTGCCTGGGCATGTCCCTGGTACATTTGCCACACGTGTATTTGTAGCAGTCAACACACCTCTCAGTTACACAATTGTTCGTGCAACGATGGTTGACCTGACACTTCGCCCTTTTTCCAGGGCTGGGTGTGGAAGGTTGTTGCCTAAGGAGTTTTCTCCTTGCGTGCCTTCTTTTCAGTCACATGAGAGCCACCTAACTCTTTTGGCAGCTCAACCAGGAAGCAGACCCGTCTCTACTGCACCCCAGTGCATGCCTGATAAGGAACATGAGCATTCAGTGCTGCCATGTCAATCATGTTGTAGAACACGGCGACTGGCCATCTCCGTGTTCCTGCACGCACGCTGTACTCCCGCACCATTTGGTCCACTACATCCACACCGCATTTTGTGTGGTTGTATTGTGTGACTGTGGCTTACTTTTGTTAGTATCCTCAGTCTCAACCACGCTGTGCATGCTGCTGAGAATGTAGATGGCCTTCTTTCTTTTGGGTGTATACACTGTCAGTGTGGCACCAGTGGTTGAAAACACCTAAGTGGTGAATTCAGTGCGGTCCATCTGTCTGGCGGATTGAAGAATTTCCCGGCGACTCTTGTTGACTGTGCCGAGGATAGTGGTTTTCCAGCTAAGCAGTCGTTGTGCAAGTGACAATGAAGTAAAGAAATTGTCCGTGGTTACAGTTCTGCCCTTGTCCATGAATGGTTCCATCAGTCTCATCACAACAGTTTCGGACAGTCTCTCCCCGCTGGGATGACTGGGGTCCTTGCCAAGATATGGGAGGACATTACAGCTGTACTTTGATTTCAAGTCGCAAGCCACCCAAAACTTGATGCCAAACTTGTCTGGTTTTGTTGCAATGTATTGCAGAAAACAGCAGCGAGTCTTTGACAGGAAAAGCTGTTCATCAATAGTGATGTGTCGGTCAGGGTTGTAGGATGCGATGCAGTTGGTGACAAACGATCTCCACACAACGGAGATTGCAGCAAACTTATCGGTCTCCACTCGCTCACTGCGTGTGAACATGTCATCAAAGCGTAGGTGTTGCATGATGTCTTGGAAGCGGTTTCGGGTCATAGTTGCAATGATCCTTGGGTTTGCCAGGTTTGCTGACCAGCTGTCACGTAGTGATGGAATCTTGGTCACCCCCAGCAAGATAATGACTGAAATAAATGGCATTAGTTCTGGGAGACCCATGAACCAATCCACCTGCTCTGTGTGACGTGCATGTTGAGTAGTCCATTCTTGAATGCTACAAAGCATGTCAAGAGTGATAAAACAGAGGAAGCTCTGAAGGCGACTCCGGACACTTCGTCTGGCCTTAGCACTTGGCTCTCCATCTGTAGGGTACGGTTCTATTGGGTGAAATGGAGACGTTTCCCCACTTGTACTTCACGCCACACTGTGCCATATTTTTCGGTCTCTGTCGGCTCACTCGCCAACCGATCTCTCTTTTTTGGTAGAGGAGGAGTCTCCTCATCTGCAAGATAAATAATTTCAAATGAACATTTTGTTTTGGTTCTAAATAAAAAATATAGTCAGGAAATAAAAATAGGTAATTTGAAAAATCTAACCTGAAGACAGCTCAGAGTCCGAATCCGGTTGAAGGACTATGTCTTCTCCATCTGAGTCAGAAGGGTTGGTGTTGCTCAGGATCAGTTCCAATACCTGTTGAATGGTGTGCCTTCTCTGCATTTTGTTTCTTGTGAACAAAATAGGTGAAGCAGTCACCTATTTATCCCTCACAGCACAAAAGGCTGCATGCAAATTTGCTAAGGTGTTAGCAACCTTATGCATATCTCCCGCACAACAATGCAGCTGGGGGGTGGGCAGACACACTCAGGAGCAGCTTACACTCTTTTGTTTATACTCCCTTTCAAGACCTTTGTTGAGGTGGATCAACACAACACAATTGCCCCTGCAGATTCCTCAGGCAATGGCCACATTTACAAATGAAAGGATGCTAACTGGAGCCATCAGAGATGTCAGTTTGACCCTCTTTCTGGACTTCAGGGGGAGCTCGAAATTTCTGGGACTTCTAGTGTTAAAATCATCGGAGAACACCATCACTCAGTTCTTGCAGGTCACTCTGGTAGCAAAGTAACTTTGGACCTCCTCTCTCATCATTTTTGGTTTCCTAGGTTGCATCAGGACGTTGTTGATTTTGTATATAAAACCCGGCATACTCGTCAGCCTGGGTCTCTCCTACCATTGGTTATTACTGACAGATCATGGACGCATTTTTTTATGGATTTTATTACTGACCTTCCTTCATCCGCTGGAAACACAGTGATTTTGGCAGAGGATAAGGTTAGCAAAATGGCACACTTCATTGCGTTACCAGCTCTCCCAAATGCCAAGACCTTGGCTCTGGTATTTTTCAGTGAGATGATGAAGTTTCACTGTGTTCCCTCCGATGTGATCATAGATTCGGGGACCTAGATGGTGTCTAATTTTGGAAGGCTTTTTGTTCTTGCCTAGGGATGAATTTATCTTTTTCCTCGACCTTCCATCAGCAACCTAATAGTCAGACCGAACATATAAACCAAAGCCTAGAGACATACCTTAGGTTTTTGTTTCTGAAAACTAGTAAGATTGGTCAAGTTTCTAAATAAATAATCATACCATTCTTTGGTGCATTTGGTTTTCACTCTCATTTCTGTACTTTCAGTAGGGATAAGTCTTCGAGGTTCCTGGGAAGGAACATTTTTCTTTGTCACTCTCTTCTGTATGGCAAGGGGTACAGTACAACTAGAAGGTAATGGGAAACATATAAACGTGTGGCTGATAAAAAGTTTATTCCAGGTCCGGACCTTTGTGTGAATGACTATGTGTGGTTGTCCACCAAAAACATCAAGTAGAAGGTTCCTTCCTGGAAACTGAGTCCCAGGTTCATTGGTCCGTATAAGGTGGTCACTGTCATTAATCCTGTAACATTTTGCCTTGCGTTACCACAAGTACTTTAGATTCACAATGTCTTTCACAGATCATTACTTAAAAGTATGTTGCGTCATCTGATTAGTCACCCTTGCCGCTGGCTACAGTTATGGTGGATGGTAATTTAGAGTTTCAGGTAGCAACTAGCAAGAGTTGTTGATTCTCGTTTTGTCCATCATTCCCTCCAGCTCCGGGTACATTGGAAAGGTTATGGTCCGGAGGAGAGAATATGGGTTCTGGCATTTGAGGTTAATGCCAGTAGATTGGTTCATTCTATTCATGTAGCTCATCCGGACAAACCTGGCCCTGAGTGTCCGGAGGCCCCCAGTAGAAGGGAGATTCTGTCACGAGTGTGCCTCACTCTGCCATGATCTGTGGTCAGGGGTGGGCTGGGCCGGGTGGCAGAGAGGCAAATTCCCCCTGGGCTGCTCACCCAGCAGGGCCTGCCGCCTGATGGCTACGCTGCGCAATGCACACAGCAAATTGTGCGCAGACATGTCTGCTGTACTGTGACGCGGCCAGCAGCAGAACCAGCTGCATCACAGTCTATCAGCACACGTCTGCGCCGGGGCAATATCACGCGGTCTTATGATATGTGTACGATGTCAGTAAACTATTCTTAAAAGAACAACACTCTATACAACATATAGATTAGCAACATCAGCATGTAAATATAGAATAGATTTACCTGACACGATATCCGTTGAACTCAGGGTTAATCTTGAGGACTTGATACACTGTCACAGAAAAGAGGAGGACCGGGGGTCTAACCTGACCCTAAACTGGGGTCCTAACTAATCCCTCACCTTGGAGGTACTGATAATGGTTCAGAGGTCCAAGTCTCCAGCCTAACCCTGTCTCCTATCAGTCCCTGAACCCTGTAATCAGTCCTAAGAAGGATTCTGATTACCACCAAAGGGATATGGGCTAATCTCTGCTAAATACACAGATTAGACATATAAGACAGACTGGAGAAAACACAGACTTGCATACACACTCAAACACAGAAGGAACATAAATGATCTGGGATATTAAACTCTAAGCAAGGTGAGCTTAAAACAACTAAGGAGCTCTTTAACTTAAGTCTATACAGATACAATCCTATCTGTGGTCTGCATGAAGAATTTCACTGGCAACTCCCAACACAGACAACCAGAGATTTAAAGGAAACCAATCAACAAATAATTAATTGCAGCCGGGAGAAACTGCACCCAGTCCCAGAACTGAGCACAGACAGAATTAACTCCCTAACTGCCAAACACAAAGAAACAGCAACTCAGCTGTGAGAAGTCAGAATGTGCAACCGCGACGATCTTCGTGGCGATGCACACATGACAGTACCCCCCCTTCTACGAGGGGCCTCCGGACCCTCAGGGCCAGGTTTGCCCGGGTGAGTTCTGTGGAAGGTCCGCACCAAACGATCTGCGTTAATGTCAGACGCAGGAACCCACGTCCTCTCCTCTGGACCATACCCCTTCCAATGCACCAAGTACTGAAGGGACCGGCGATTCAGATGTGAGTCAATGATCTTTGACACTTGAAACTCCAAGTTACCATTGACCACCACTGGAGGAGGAGGTAGAGGTGATGGTATGACTGGTGCCACGTACCTCTTAAGTAATGACTTGTGGAACACATTGTGGATTTTAAACGTAGGAGGGAGGTCCAGACGAAATGCCACAGGATTAATTATGGAACTGATCCTGTACGGCCCGATGAATCTGGGGCCCAGCTTCCAGGAGGGAACTTTAAGTTTTATATTCCTGGTAGACAACCATACCAGATCGTTCACATTAAGATCTGGACCAGAAACTCTCCTCCTATCAGCCATACGTTTATAACGGTTCCCCATAGCACTCAGATTATTCAATACACCTCTCCACACTGAAGCAAGTGACGACGAGAAACGCTCCTCCTCAGGAACCCCAGAAGGACCCCCCCATTGAATGTACAAAACTGGGGATGAAAACCATATGCCCCAAAAAACGGGGACTTACCAGTGGACTCGCTCCGCCTGTTGTTAAGAGCGAACTCTGCCAGAGGCAAGAAAGAAGACCAGTCCTCCTGGTTCTCTGAGACAAAACACCGAAGATAAGTCTCTAGGCTTTGATTCAGACGCTCTGTCTGACCATTGGTCTGCGGATGAAAAGCCGAGGAAAATGACAATTGCATCCCCCGACATAAACAAAATGCCCTCCAAAACTTGGACACAAACTGAGACCCCCTATCTGACACCACATCAGAAGGCAACCCATGAAGTCTCACAATCTCCCCAATGAACACCTGCGCCAGAGTTTTAGCATTAGGGAGGGCAGGAAGAGCAATGAAATGTGCCATCTTACTGAACCTGTCAACAACCACCAGTATGACAGTCTTCCCTGATGACTGAGGAAGGTCCGTGATGAAGTCCATAGACAAATGAGTCCATGGACGCTCCGGAAGTTTCAAGGGTAAGAGGGTCCCAGACGGACGGGTATGAGGGGTCTTAGAGCGAGCACAAACTCCACAGGACGCGACAAAAGTTAAAACATCTTTATTAACGTTAGGCCACCAAAACCGGCGAGAAAGGAGATCTAAAGTAGCCTTACTCCCTGGATGTCCTGCTAAAGCAGAATTATGATGTGCCTCAATAACCTTTTGTCTCAACTGATTTGGGACAAACAGTCTCCCTGGAGGTCCTGCAGGGGCGTCCCCCTGAGCCTCTAACACCTCCTCCTCAAGCTCAGAACATACAGCCGACACTACCACCCCCTCCTGAAGGATAGGAATCGGGTCATCCATTTTCCCGGCCCCTGGAAAACTGCGAGACAAGGCATCCGCCTTAACATTCTTAGATCCAGGGCGATAAGTGACAACAAAATTAAACCTGGTAAAAAACAACGACCATCGAGCTTGTCTGGAATTCAGACGCTTAGCAGATTCCAAATACAGCAGGTTCTTGTGATCAGTAATGACGGTGACCGGGTGGACTGCCCCCTCCAAAAAGTGACGCCATTCTTCAAAAGCCAACTTAATGGCCAAAAGTTCCCTATTGCCGATATCATAATTCCTTTCGGCGGACGACAATTTTTTAGAAAAGAAAGCGCACGGATGCCATTTACCAGGGGACGGACCCTGGGACAATATTGCACCCACCCTACGTCAGACGCGTCCACCTCCACAACGAACGGCTGTGATGCATCTGGTTGGATGAGAACGGGTGCCGAAGCAAAACATTTTTTCAAAAAGGAAAAAGCTTGGCAAGCTTTGTCCGACCATTTAGAAAAATCCGTCCCTTTTCTTGTCATGTCAGTGAGAGGTTTGACAACAGATGAGAAATTACAAATAAATTTCCGGTAGTAGTTAGCAAACCCCAGAAAACGCTGCAGAGCCTTAAGATCCTCTGGCTGATCCCATTCAAGCACTGCTCTCACCTTTTCAGGGTCCATACGGAAACCGGAGGCTGACACCAAGAAACCCAAAAACTGAAGTTCCTGTACGGCGAATACACACTTTTCCAGTTTGGCGTATAGTTTATTGTCTCGCAAGATCTGCAACACCTGTCTCACATGCTCCTGGTGAGACACAAGATCTGGTGAGTAAATTAAAATGTCATCCAAATATACGACCACAAACAGCCCCACCAGATGACGAAAAATGTCATTAACAAAATGTTGGAATACTGCTGGTGCAGTAGTCAGACCAAAAGGCATGACAAGGTTCTCATAATGTCCCTCCGGCGTGTTAAACGCCGTTTTCCACTCATCCCCCTCTTTTATCCTAATCAGATTATACGCCCCCCTGAGATCCAATTTAGAGAACCATTTGGCGCCAACAATTTGATTGAAGAGATCAGGAATCAGAGGGAGTGGATACGGATCTCGAACAGTAATCCGATTAAGTTCGCGAAAATCCAAGCAAGGGCGTAGGCCTCCATCTTTTTTCTTCACAAAGAAGAACCCCGCGGCCACTGGGGAAGATGAAGGTCTAATATGCCCTTTGGCCAGACTTTCCGAAATATAATCTTTCATAGCCTGCCTCTCAGGACCAGAAAGGTTATATAACCTAGCTTTAGGTAACTTAGCATCAGGAAGTAAATTAATAGAGCAGTCATACACGCGATGAGGAGGCAACTCCTGACACCCCTCCTCAGAGAACACATCCCCAAAGTCCTCCAAAAAAGGAGGCAAAGTACTAGGCACGACCGCACTGATGACTGTGTTCATGCAGTTACTTTTGCAAAACTCCCCCCATTGGCTTATATCTCTGGACTGCCAATTAATCACAGGGTTATGTTTAACCAACCAAGGAAGTCCCAACACAATAGGAGTAGGTAGACCCTCCAACACATAACAAGATAATAGTTCCCTATGTATTGCCCCTACCCGAAGGTCAATGTTATGAACCTCATGAACAAAGCTACCTTGGCCGAGAGGCCTGGCGTCAATGGAGAATATAGGGATCGGTTTGACCAATACACTCTGATGCATACCTTGAGCCTGAGCAAACTGAGCGTCAACCAGATTAGCCCCGGACCCACTATCAAGAAGAACAGAAAATCTCTCCACTCTCGTACCAACCACCACCTCCACTGGTACAAGGAACTGAGAAGAACTAGCGGACGAAATACATACTCCCAGGTTGTCGTCCACCACACAACCTGGGATTAACAGTTTTCCGGCGACTTTTTGCTCAACAAGGCACGGGATGGACATCCCCCAACAAAATGTCCCTCTTTCCCGCAGAAGAAACACCTTCTAGTCCTGCGGCGTACCGCCAATCCCCTCCTACAAAATGATGTCCCTCCCAACTGCATAGGCTCCTCCGAACAGACAAGGGGAACCTCAACATAAGGGACTTTAGTAGTAGGTGGAGTAACAACAGGGGGCGGAGTTACCTCGCACCTCTCCCGGAGCCGTCTATCAGTACGGATAGCTAGGGCCATAGCAGCCTCCAGTGATGGAGGAGAATCATACTGAGCCAAAACGTCCTTTAATTTGTCAGAAAGCCCATGACAAAACTGGCTTCTAAGAGCTGGGTCATTCCACTGAGTATCTGTGGCCCATCTACGGAACTCAGAAGCAAATTCCTCCGCCGGACGATCTCCCTGCTGTATCTTACGTAATTTTGTCTCAGCAAGAGAGACCCGATCTGGGTCATCATATACCAAACCCAGGGCAGTAAAAAATCGATCTACTGACTGTAGAGCCGGGGATCCCGGAGGAAGGGAGAAGGCCCAGGATTGAGGGTCCCCTTGTAGGAGCGAGATAACAATTCCCACTCTCTGCTCTTCACTCCCTGATGATCGAGGCCAAAGCCGAAAATACAATTTACATGCTTCCCTGAAGGTAAAAAATTTGTCTCGCCCACCAGTAAACCTGTCCGGGAGAGCTACTTTAGGTTCAAATCTGGTTTGCTCCGAGGGAGACAAAACTTTGGACTTAATGTCCGTCAGCTCCATGGATAATCCCTGCAACTGCAGAGCCAGCTGGGCTACTGGATCCATGGCAACTGGGAATAATTTTATTGGCCAGTGAAAATGTCACGCGGTCTTATGATATGTGTACGATGTCAGTAAACTATTCTTAAAAGAACAACACTCTATACAACATATAGATTAGCAACATCAGCATGTAAATATAGAATAGATTTACCTGACACGATATCCGTTGAACTCAGGGTTAATCTTGAGGACTTGATACACTGTCACAGAAAAGAGGAGGACCGGGGGTCTAACCTGACCCTAAACTGGGGTCCTAACTAATCCCTCACCTTGGAGGTACTGATAATGGTTCAGAGGTCCAAGTCTCCAGCCTAACCCTGTCTCCTATCAGTCCCTGAACCCTGTAATCAGTCCTAAGAAGGATTCTGATTACCACCAAAGGGATATGGGCTAATCTCTGCTAAATACACAGATTAGACATATAAGACAGACTGGAGAAAACACAGACTTGCATACACACTCAAACACAGAAGGAACATAAATGATCTGGGATATTAAACTCTAAGCAAGGTGAGCTTAAAACAACTAAGGAGCTCTTTAACTTAAGTCTATACAGATACAATCCTATCTGTGGTCTGCATGAAGAATTTCACTGGCAACTCCCAACACAGACAACCAGAGATTTAAAGGAAACCAATCAACAAATAATTAATTGCAGCCGGGAGAAACTGCACCCAGTCCCAGAACTGAGCACAGACAGAATTAACTCCCTAACTGCCAAACACAAAGAAACAGCAACTCAGCTGTGAGAAGTCAGAATGTGCAACCGCGACGATCTTCGTGGCGATGCACACATGACAGTCATTGAGCTGTCCACGACCGTCTAACCTTGATGGCTGCACAGCTCCCGCTCCCTCCATGTACTCTGTACTTCCGGGTCAGGTGTCGGGTGTGCGCGATGACGTCATTCAGCACGAGCCAACATGTCCCGGATGCTGGAAGCAGAGAGACACTGCAGGGGAGCGACTGTGAGGTAAGTATGAAAAACTTTTGTTTTCTTCATAAAATGAATTCAATGGGTGAGGGGGTGAGTGAGGGTAAGTGCAAGTGATGAAGTGGGGGTGTAAGGAGGACAGCACATGATGGAGTTTGGGGGTTAAAGGAGGCTGTGCATGATGGAGTGGGTGAGTATGTGGGGCTGCACATGATGGAGTTTGGGGGTTAAAACAGGCTGCACATGATGGAGTGGGGGTCAGTGGGGCTGCACATGATGGAGTTTGGGGGTTAAAGGAGGCTGCACATGATGGAGTTTGGGGGTTAAAGGAGGATTGCAGATGATGAAGTTTGGGGGTTAAAGGAGACTGCACATGATGGATTGGGGGTAAGTGGGGCTGCACATGATGGAGTTTGGGGGTAAAGGGAGACTGAAAATGATGAAGTTGGGGGTAAGGGGGATTGAACATGATGAAGGGGGAGTGGGGATGCACATGATGTTGATAAGAGGGACTGCACATGATGAAGTGAGGGGAGTAGGGCTGCACATGATGAAGTTGGGGAAATGGGGCTGCACATGATGAAGTGGGGGTAAGGGGGACTGCACATGATGAATTGGGGGTAAGGGGGAATGCACATGATGAATTGGGGGTTAAGGGGGACTGCACATGATGAAGTGGGGGTAAGGTGGACTGCATATGAAGGGGAGGTAAGAGGGACTGCACATGATGAAGTGGGGGGTGTAGGGCTGCACATGATGAAGTGGGGGAGTGGGGCTGCACATAATGAAGTGGGGGTAAGGGGGACTGCACATGAAGTGGTGGGTAAGGGGGACTGCACATAAAGTGGTGGGTAAGGGGTACTGCACATGATGAAGTGGGGGAGTGAGGCTGCACATGATGAAGTGGGAGGTAAGGAGGACTGCACATGATGAATTGGGGAAAGGGGGACAGCACAAGATGAATTGGGGGTTAAGGGTGGGGTGGGGAGATCAAATGATCAATTGAAGGGGGGTTAGGAGAGTAAATGATGATCTAGGGGGAGAAAAAATAATGAATTTTGAGGGTGAGGGAGTAAATGATGTATTGAATGTGGGGTAGAGCAGTTGATAATGAATAGTGGATGGGAGAGAAAGACATGACAATGAATTGGGGTGGGAGGGGCATGTAAATATAATGAATCGGGATTAGGGTTAGAGTGGGAGGTACATAGTGGGGGCATTGAGGATGAAGTGACTGGTAATGAATTGGGGAAAGAGTACAGGTGCTAATTACTTTATATATTAAATGGGTAAAGTGGCTATTTATAGTTAGGGGTGCACAGTGGTGGATTATAATTTATATTTGGAATGGTGGGTTAATAATAATAATAATAATTTTATATCTATAGCGCCAACATATTCCACAACACTTTAGATTTTAGAGTGGACATTAAGCATAACAATAAACACATAGATCAACAGATACAAAAAGGAATGAGGGCCCTGCTCGCAAGCTTACGAACTATGAGGTTGCATAATAACCAATTATATATTGATTGTGGGTGCACCTCTATATTCAGATGTGTAGTGTAGAAGAAAGGGAAAAAGTGGGGAATGTGCTCTGGAAGTGGTGCTCTAGGTAACTGTGTTATTTTATGCAGAGACGAGTCCTAGCTGGAAGAAGTGATGGCGGTCTGTGCTGGATGAAAAACAAAAGCAAAGATCAAGGACTTCAGCTAGAGACATCACTGGCGAGTCAGTGTGTTACCTGCACACTGACACTATACACTGTATACTTTATACAGAGCTCCTGTGTATAATGTCACTGGCAGTGATCACTGTATTACCTGTACACTGACAGTAAATACAGAGTTCCTGTATACAATGGCACTTAGTACTGTGTTTTTTTTAAATTAATGATCAGTATTGTAGTATTCAGTCACAATGTGTTGGTAATATGTGGTCTGGTCATGGTGTGGGCGGTATTTGTTCATTGTATGTGGTATTATTCGGGCACTATGTGGTGGTAATATGTGGTCTGGCCATGGTGTGGTGATATTTGTTTCTTGTATGTGGTATTATTCAGTCATATCTCTGGAGTAAGCTCGGTTCTGCTCCCATATCTCTGGAGTAAACTCAATTCTGCTCCCATATCTTTGGAGTAAGCTCGGTTCTGCTCCCATATCTCTGGAGTAAGCTTGGTTCTGCTCCCATATCTATGCAGCAAGCTCCATTCTGTTCCCATTTCTATCTACCAGTCTGTTTTTAAAACCTGTTATCTCTGCTACTTTAATGCAATGGCCAGAGATACGCAGGGAAAAGGAGACCCACCGCAACTCAAGCGCCATTGCCTTGTGATTGCCTCCCAGGCTGAAAAGTGCCAGACAGCCCCCTGTCTGTGGTGCACCTTTGATAAGAAGATCACAGAGATTAGTTGGACTTGAGAGTCCTCAGTGGTTGATACCTTTTAATGGCTAACTGAAAAGATGGTAACAAATTGCAAGCTTTCGAGACTACTCAGGTCTCTTCATCAGGCATAGACTAATACAACATCTGAAGAATCACATATTTATACACAAAATACACACTGAGGACTCTCAAGTCTAAATATTTTTCTATCTACTGGCTAACACGGTACGAAGATACACATCTTTCCTATATCAGAGATTAGTTGATCACAGATCCTCTTTAGAACCTATGTGACCATTCACATGTGGGGTGTAGGTGTACTCTTTCTTTTGGTACATATGGGGTTAAGAGTGCTTGGTTTAAGCCTGCTGAGATTCAATCTGGTTTTTGGTCTCAGCTGCTGCTTATTGGTACACTCCCCCTTCCACTATATAAACTCCCTTCTGGCTTCCTCGCATGCCGGCAATAGGTTTTACTTTTCTGAGCTGTGCTTACTTAAGTAGCTGTGATATTCATGTAGAAGCCAAAGTGTCCTGGAGAACTTGTCTGTGTTCCCTTTGATTTCTGTGGATATCATTTGTTATGTGTTTTCCCTGTCTTTCCCTTTCCCTGTGTTGTCTTATTGTAGGAGTTAAGGGTATGCCACACTAAACAATATCGCTAACGGGATCGCTAAAAAACGTCACTATTTAGCGATCCCGTTAGCGATGTTGTTGTGTGCGGCAGCTTCCAGCGACGAGCTTCCTGCTGTGATCTCGCTCGTCGCTGGAATCGTTCCGGACCCTATTTTCTCGTCGGCGCTCCCGCTGGGTAAGTATATATCGCTAGTGTGGCACCTTTTCTTAGCGATTTAGCGGTACTTTTGTACCGCTAAAGTCGTTAAGAAGATCGCTAACGGCGATAGCGTCGTTAACTATATCGCTAAATGTGGCCACACTTAGCGATATAGAAACAATCCCGCTAGCGATCGCATTAGTATGCGTCGTTATCGTGATCGCTAGCGGGACTGTTTAGTGTGGCAGTACCTTTAGACTAGTGTATTGCGGCCCAGTTTCAATATCTAGGGCTGTAGAGGGAGGATCTGAAGTGACCCTTCAACGGTTGACCAAGTGACTTCCAAATTATTTCACAGGGTATTGCCGGCAATGACCACACAGAGACTTGTCTCTATTTGGGAGAATCAAAGTAGATTTCTACCCCATGTATTATATCATCATCTTTTATAGTATTCAGTAAGTTTGTATTTCAACCAATAGTATAAAACCACACCTACAACAATTAACCTATGAAAATGCAAGAAAATTGACCTATAAGAATTACAGGAAAATTAACCTATAAGAATACAAGAAAATAGGAAACTACATATATGGTCATGTCTACGTAACATAGAAAAAAACAATAGCATACTCAGTTCTCAAAACATTCTACAGTGATACCGCTCAAGGTCTCATATCTTGTCCAAACTGGAGCAGTCCGGTTTTATTACAGCCCATAACCTTTACTCTACTGAAAATCAGAAAAAACTATTTGGCTCTTTACCAGCCAGAAACTATTGCCTAGTAACAGAATTTATCTCATAAAGACAAGATGGAGTTACAAGCACAAAATGGAGCATTCAGTTTTGATCTTTCTTAGTTTAGTCCTTCACATTCCCCCCTATATAAATTTTGTTAACTTATGTGCAGCATCAGAGGTACTATCCCAAGCTATAAGCTCAAGGGGTACTGGTCTTCACATGTCTGATGCCATGTTACCAGACATGTCTGTTGCGGCGTACCCATCCCCCCTGTATGCTACAATTTACGAATAACAATTTTTGATAACAATGGTGGGGGTCTTTTGAAGGTAGCCATGCTCTTAACTTTAATATCTTCATCAGGTAACTTCTTGAAATCAGTGTAGAGAAGAGCAGGGGTGACAACGTCTTTGGTATCATCATTAGCTGTTCTATTGCAGAATTTCCTAATACATACAGAGATACACCAAAAAACAAGTTTTAGTATTACATACATAACAAGGATAAAGGCAACGATGTGTAACAAACTTTGCAAGATTCCAGCTATCCAGCCCCCAATTCCTTTGAACCAATTGGCTGGATTAAGAAAGGAGAAAGTGTCTGCCCACCAACTGTCCTTATTATGATTATTATCCTTATCATATTGATCTCTGAGTCTTTGAATATCTTCTAACTTTAACTTTAACTTCATAGTACTGTTAGGATCTATATAATGACCGCAAGTGGGTCCAATAATCTGACACATACCGCCTTGTGCTGCTGGTAAGTAGTCCAGTACTATAGTATGTTGATTGGTAACTATAATGAGTTGGTTTTGAACAGCAACACTAGTATTAAGTATATCCAATATATCCCAAATTTGATCATCTAGATCAGGGATGTCAAAGTCAAACACACCGAGGGCCAAAAAAAAAAATTTGCTACAAGCCGAGGGCCGGACTGACGCCGGCCCTGCTACCGGTGCATTGTGGGAAATGTAGTGTTGGTGCCAGGGCCGGCTCCAGGTTTTTATGGGCCCCGGGCGAAAGAGCCTCAGTGGGCCCCTTTAACACAGACCACGATTCATGATGCACAGATACAGCAGAGAAATATGGGTACAGTACAATGCCAAATACTTCTCTTCTTCCATTACATGAGTGATATCTATTGTAAATTGTACAATAGCTCAAAAACCGCCAAATCCTCACAGCGCACAGTACAGACTGGACAGTACAGTCCTCCATACAATATTATGGGCACCACAGTCTCCCCTCATCACCCATATAATACCCCATGCAGGATGTCACCCCCCATATAATGCTCCATACAGGATACTGGACCCAATATAATGCTCCATACAGGATACTGGTCCCCATATAATGCTCCATACAGGATACTGGTCCCCATATAATGCTCCATACAAAATATGGAGCTCTCCTCTGCGCTGTACTGCGTTCTGCACTGTTACAGCTCAGGAAAGGGCGCTGTGGAAAGACTCCCCATTATCATCATCATTGCCTCCCCATCATCATCATGGCCTCCCCATTATCATCAATGCCTGCCCATTATCATCATCTTCTCCCCATCATCATCAATGCCTCCCCATTATCAGCAATGCCTGCCCATCATCATCTCCTCCCCATCATCATCATCAATGTCTGCCCATCATCATCTTCTCCCCATCATCAATGCCTGCCCATTATCATCATCTTCTCCCCATCATCATCAATGCCTCCCCATTATCAGCAATGCTGCCCATCATCATCTTCTCCCCATCATCAATGCCTCCCCATTATCATCATCTTCTCCCCATCATCATCAATGCCTCCCCATTATCAGCAATGCCTGCCCATTATCATCATCCTCTCCCCATCATAATCAATGCCTCCCCATTATCAGCAATGCCTGCCCATCATCATCTTCTCCCCATCATCAATGCCTCCCCATTATCAGCAATGCCTGCCCATCATCATCTTCTCCCCATCATCAATGCCTCCCCATTATCAGCAATGCCTGCCATCATCACACACAGACAGCACACAAGCACTCTCTCACATACATACATACACACACACATACACACACACACATATATACACACACAAAGCACCGCACTACATACACACACAGAGACACACACACAGAGACGTCTTACCTGTTCAGCGTCCCCGCGCTCTGTGCCACAGCCGGCCGCTGAATGATGACGTCATTCAGCGGCCGGCTGTGAGAGGAAGCGCCGGCGCCCCCTGGAGCCCGGAGCTGCGGCAGCGGAGGCACGGGAGAGGTAAGTATTGTTGCCAGCTGCTGCCGGGGCCCTGAGCAGGCGGGGGGGGCCCAGTGGCGGCGCTGACACCGCTCTCCTCGCTAACGGGCGCGGGGGTGCCAGACTGCGAGTGGGCCCCCCCGCCTGCTCAGGGCCCCGCCTGTCAGGGGGCCATAGATAATCAATTCGCGGGCCGGATCTGGCCCACGGGCCTTGACTTTGACATATGGGATCTAGATAGTCTGTGGCCCTAACCAATTTATCCCACATTTGTGTAATCATAGGGTAAATGAAAATAGAACTGACAACTTTATTGGCCACACTCATCTGTACTATATGTTGTCTCCCTGAAGGGCGGGGTGAGTTGTCTGCAGCTCTTTTATATAATGTATGTTTAGGTATAGCCTGTGCATCCAACTGTTTATTTGAGAGGACAAAGGTGGTTGGGGTCAAGCGAGCCAGAGTACAAGTACCTCTTACCCCTACTGGCAACCATTTATAAGCATTATCTCCACATACCCAGAACATATCATTAGGTAAATCCCATAGGGCTGAATGTTGCAGTACCAATCTATGAACTAAGTCTATGAATGCAGACACATTCTGAAGCATGCACCAAGCTGGAGATTGTCCTAAAGGACTACAATAACCCACATTAGGATTTCCACAGGTGGGGGCTCCTGGCACATATTCAGAGGACTCATTACAAGGTATATTTCCAGGAATACTAGTGCAGATCTTTTTAGAACCTTGTAAAAACAGACTAGAAAATTTGCATGACGTATTATGTATCATTCTCTCTAACAATATTGGTTTGAAGGCATCAGTAGAGTGTGAAGTCACATTAAAACTAATTTGTAAACCATACGTTGGAACTTGCCCTAGATTGGTTAGACTAGTCCTATTCTTAGGTACCCAAGCCCCTCCTTTATAGACCAAATATTGAAGGTGTGTATCGCTTCCTGAAAGGTTACCTTGCCACCAGGGTACCCCACCCATCCCACAATAGGTATACCGACAGTAGTATTCCATAACTTAGCATTATCTGTGGCATTATTAGCGAGTGTATCAGAACAGTTAGTCCAAGCAAATAACTCCTCAGGTGGGACAGGGATAGTCAAAAAGGGGATGCTCGTGGCTGACACTAGTGAATACGTGCAGATCCAACAGTCTGCCAGAGGCTGGGAATTGTCCAACAAATCTCTCAGTAATTTTTCATGATGTTGTATAAACTTATTATTCAAGGACGTTGGGGTCATCAATAATAACATGGAAAATGTGAAAAACCAAAACATTATGTCCCCTTTATTTGCCATTGGCTTGTTTAACCAGCTTGCAGTGCGATGCGTGGATCCAAGTCGGTCTTCCAGTTTCACTGACGTAGGGGTGATGAGCAGGACTTGATAGGGACCGTCATACAAGGGTTCTAGTCCGTGTTTTCTGACATGCCTTTTCACAACCACAAAATCACCAGGCTTCAAATTGTGACAAGTGTCGGTTTCTGCTGAATCTGGAAGAGAAGAATAAACTAGAGCATGGGTGTTAGCAAGATTTTTACTAAGCTGAATAACATATTGAACAACACGATCAGTTTCTTCTGATAACTGCTGAGGCTGGAAATTTGCAACTGGGGGCCTAGCACCAAACAATATCTCATATGGGGACAGGCCATGTTTTGCAATAGGGTCATGCGAATGTGGTATAATACAATGGGTAGGAGCTCTGGCCATGGAGCCGTAGTCTCCTGCATCATTTTGGTCAATTGTCCCTTCAGTGTGCCGTTCAACCTCTCAACTTTGCCACTGGATTGTGGGTGGTACGGAGTATGGAGGGCTACAGTGGATCCAAGCATTGTCAGAACCTCCTGATACACATGAGAAGAAAAAAGCCGGACCTTGATCACTTTCAACGACTTCTGGAACTCCATATCTGCAGATGACTTCCATCACCAGTTTCTTTGCTGTGGTCTTTGCAGTCATGTTGGTAACAGGGAATGCTTCTGGCCAACTGGAGAACATGTCGACAACCACCAGACAGTATTCATACCTTCCAGACTTGGGCAACGTGATATGGTCCACTTGGAGCCTTTGGAAAGGATAGTCAGGCTTAGCAAGATGCTTTGGAGGTACACATTGAAGATGACCGGGATTGCAGGTCTGGCAGATATTACATGCACGGTTGAGTGCTGTCAGGACTGTAGAAATACCTGGAGCCCAGTAGAATTTTTGTACCAGAGCTAGGGCCTGTTTTTTTCCTCGTTGTGTATGTCCATGTGCCCATGCGGCAATAGCAGGGTACATCCGCTTAGGAGACACATAAGTTGATCCTTTCTCCAGAGACCATTGTCCATACATGCCCCATCAGCCTTCCACTGCTTCACCTCTTCTTTTGGAGACATTCTCTGCATTGTCATTAAGCGGTCTCGCGGGGTCTGGCAGAAAACCTCAGTCTGTTGTAGATCTTTAGGTTCTTAGCTCACAGACAAAGATAGAAGGACTAAAAATCCTAAAAAATTTTTTTTTTTTTTAGCAAAAACACAACATGAAAATAGCCTCACCAGATATTGAAAGATGAACAGTGCACTAGCAGGATGCAGCTGGCTCCCACAGATAAAGGCTGGCGCAGCACAGGTGCCCTCCACTGATGAGGACAGCCACCCTATCACAAAAAAGTGATGATAAAGGTATAGGCTGCCTGGTGGAAAAACACACAAATAAGGCTTGCTTAGGAGGACAAAAAAGTGCAATTTTTTAGGATTTTTAGTCCTTCTATCTTTGTCTGTGAGCTTTGAATTGATGTAAGTTAGTTACTCGCAATATAATGGGGAACCTTGCCGTTGGTTTGCGAGCTTATCTGCTTTGGCCAAAATAGTAACCAATACCTCATTGATGCATTTATCAGATGCATTTTTTTTGCACTTTTTATCATCTTTTGCAGGGTGCAGGTAGGCTCCTTTTTGATGGTCTGGTTTTTTGTGTGATGCATATATAGTGCTGAACAGCCCGCCTTCTATTATGGGCGTTATAAATAGGCTGCTATCCAGACACTATGCATTGCACTTTTTTGTCCTCCTAAGCAAGCCTTATTTGTGTGTTTTTCCACCAGGCAGCCTATACCTTTATCATCACTTTTTTGTGATAGGGTGGCTGTCCTCATCAGTGGAGGGCACCTGTGCTGCGCCAGCCTTTATCTGTGGGAGCCAGCTGCATCCTGCTAGTGCACTGTTCATCTTTCAATATCTGGTGAGGCTATTTTCATGTTGTGTTTTTGCTAAAAAATTTTTTAGGATTTTTAGTCCTTCTATCTTTGTCTGTGAGCTTTGAATTGATGTAAGTTAGTTACTCGCAATATAATGGGGAACCTTGCCGTTGGTTTGCGAGCTTATCTGCTTTGGCCAAAATAGTAACCAATACCTCATTGATGCATTTATCAGATGCATTTTTTTGCACTTTTTATCATCTTTTGCAGGGTGCAGGTAGGCTCCTTTTTGATGGTCTGGTTTTTTGTGTGATGCATATATAGTGCTGAACAGCCCGCCTTCTATTATGGGCGTTATAAATAGGCTGCTATCCAGACACTATGCATTGCACTTTTTGTCCTCCTAAGCAAGCCTTATTTGTGTGTTTTTCCACCAGGCAGCCTATACCTTTATCATCACTTTTTTGTGATAGGGTGGCTGTCCTCATCAGTGGAGGGCACCTGTGCTGCGCCAGCCTTTATCTGTGGGAGCCAGCTGCATCCTGCTAGTGCACTGTTCATCTTTCAATATCTGGTGAGGCTATTTTCATGTTGTGTTTTTGCTAAAAAATTTTTTAGGATTTTTAGTCCTTCTATCTTTGTCTGTGAGCTTTGAATTGATGTAAGTTAGTTACTCGCAATATAATGGGGAACCTTGCCGTTGGTTTGCGAGCTTATCTGCTTTGGCCAAAATAGTAACCAATACCTCATTGATGCATTTATCAGATGCATTTTTTTTGCACTTTTTATCATCTTTTGCAGGGTGCAGGTAGGCTCCTTTTTGATGGTCTGGTTTTTTGTGTGATGCATATATAGTGCTGAACAGCCCGCCTTCTATTATGGGCGTTATAAATAGGCTGCTATCCAGACACTATGCATTGCACTTTTTTGTCCTCCTAAGCAAGCCTTATTTGTGTGTTTTTCCACCAGGCAGCCTATACCTTTATCATCACTTTTTTGTGATAGGGTGGCTGTCCTCATCAGTGGAGGGCACCTGTGCTGCGCCAGCCTTTATCTGTGGGAGCCAGCTGCATCCTGCTAGTGCACTGTTCATCTTTCAATATCTGGTGAGGCTATTTTCATGTTGTGTTTTTGCTAAAAAAATTTTTAGGATTTTTAGTCCTTCTATCTTTGTCTGTGAGCTTTGAATTGATGTAAGTTAGTTACTCGCAATATAATGGGGAACCTTGCCGTTGGTTTGCGAGCTTATCTGCTTTGGCCAAAATAGTAACCAATACCTCATTGATGCATTTATCAGATGCATTTTTTTTGCACTTTTTATCATCTTTTGCAGGGTGCAGGTAGGCTCCTTTTTGATGGTCTGGTTTTTTGTGTGTGATGCATATATAGTGCTGAACAGCCCGCCTTCTATTATGGGCGTTATAAATAGGCTGCTATCCAGACACTATGCATTGCACTTTTTTGTCCTCCTAAGCAAGCCTTATTTGTGTGTTTTTCCACCAGGCAGCCTATACCTTTATCATCACTTTTTTGTGATAGGGTGGCTGTCCTCATCAGTGGAGGGCACCTGTGCTGCGCCAGCCTTTATCTGTGGGAGCCAGCTGCATCCTGCTAGTGCACTGTTCATCTTTCAATATCTGGTGAGGCTATTTTCATGTTGTGTTTTAGATCTTTAGGTTCTTGTAGAGTCAGGATCTCTTGCAACTGTTTACGCTGGGAGCGTGTGGTCACCATAGTTGGTATGGTTAGTTCAACTGGCAGAAGAGCTGCGGCCTTTGCTTGCATATCCGCAAATGCATTGCCAATAGTCTGTGGACTATTCTTAGGACCGTGCGCCTTGACTTTGATAATGGCCACCTGAGTAGGCAATTTGATCGAATCCATGAGGGTTTTAACAGCTTCAGCATTTTTCACTGGAGTTCCGGAAGTAGTAATAAACCCTCGATTGGCCCATAGAGCTCCAAAATCGTGAGCAATACCGAATGCATATCGTGAGTCCGTGTATATATTAGCCCGTCTGTCTTTGGCCAAAGTACATGCAGTAGACAGAGCCTGAAGTTCTGCTTCTTGTGCTGACTGTAATGGCGGGAGCGCAGCTGCGTGCACTACAGTGTCCTCTGTGGTGACAGCATATCCCGTGTGGAATCTTCCAAACTCATCAGCATATCTTGAACCATCCGTGTACAACACCAGATCAGGATTTGGAAGTGGATTCTCACTGACATTTGGCGGAGTAGCTGTTTCTTCAGTCAGAAGTTGGGAACAATCATGTTGGAGATAATCCTCATCACTGCCATCTCTCTGGGGACCAGCAGTAAAGTAGCGGGGTTGATTGTAGTACAGCGATGCAACTTGACATAGTCAGGTAAAAGGAGTGAACACTGCAGCCGTAAATGTCGTTGTACAGTCAAATATCTTGGCTGTTGGAGTGTTAGTATTGCTGCAATATCATGCGGGGCAAAAATGTGCGTTTCATGTCCAAGAATTATGTCCGCAGTCTTGTCAAGCAACGAGTGAGTGGCGTGAACTGCTCTCATGCAACTTGGTGATGCTCGGGCCACGGGGTCGAGGCGGGCCGAATAATAGCCCACTGGTCGTTGCCTATCGCCATGTGATTGTGTGAGTATCCCCTGCAGCGTGTCCTTCATTCTCAGACACATACAAATGCAACGGTTGAGTATAGTCCGGGATGCCCAAGGCAGGGGCGGAAGCAATAAGCCGCTTTAACTCAGAGAAGGCACAATGAAGGCTTTCCATACAAATCAATGATCTTTCCTTATATTTCATTATACCGTCTTTTAAGGCATTGTAAAGGGGTTGCATTATCCGGGATGCATCCGGTATCCACTGACAACAATAAGTACATAGTCCAAGGAAATGCTGGAGTTCAGTTTCATCTTTTGGGAAAGGAAGGGAGATGACAGCTATTTTTCTTTCTTCTGTGAGGTGTCTGACACCCTGAAGGAGACAGTGACCCAAAAATATCACTTGACCAAGACAGAACTGAAGTTTCGAGGCCGAAACCCGACAGTTCAGATCTGCCAGATGCTTCAGAAGGCTAACAGTGGCAATAATGGCTTCCTGCTCCGACGCGCACACAACAAAAGATCATCCACATATTGGAGCAGCGTGACATAGGGGTGGTTCAATTGCCAGGGTAAAAGACACTTGCCCATATTTTTTGCAAACTGATTAGGACTGTTTTGGGCCCCTTGTGGTAGCACTGTCCACATCAATTGCCTTCCCTGAAAAGTAAATGCAAACAGAAACTGGCAATCTGGGTGTGATGGTATGCTGAAAAAAGCATTTGCAAGATCGATGACTGTGAAGCAAGCAGCATCCTGAGTTATCTGGGATAAGAGAGTATGTGGATTGGGCACCACCGGAGTTTCCAGAACAGTAACTGCATTAACTGCCCGTAGATCTTATACCAGCCGGTATACAGGGTTTGGCCGGGTGGGGTCTTTTTCTTATCGGGAAACAAGGGCTTGTTACATGGGGAAACACATGGCACCAGAGCACCATTATCGAGTAACGTTTGTATTTGTCCCTTGAGGCCCCGCTCCTGATCATGTTTCAAAGGATATTGATGAACTTTGGGAAAAGGGGCACCAGGTTTGAGAAACACTTTTACTGGTTCTACAGGCATTTTCCCTATATCATCTGGCCCTTTTGACCAGAGTTTAGATGGTATCTCTGAGAGATATGGGGCAAGTCGTTGATCATCAGTCACCATCGGGGAGGGTCTGGGCTTATCAGGGCCATCATAACCGTAGGAAGGGCATGTAAAATACAGATTTCCTCGCTACCTTCATCTGTATAAGGGTTATATAACGTAAGAACCATCTGACCATCATCTTGGAATTCTATTCTGGAGCGGAACTGTGATAATAAATCTGCCCCCAGTAAATTTACTGGACATGTGGGAGAGATCACGAACTGAGCTGTAACTTCAGGGAAAGGTCCCACAGGGATGGGTTTTGTAAGAGTATGTTTATTGGGTCTACCATGAACTTAACAAGGGTGTCTCCTACAGGAAGCGTGACAGATGAGCATGCCCCAGGTTTGGTGGAGGACATTATGATGGCAGACCCTGGTTGGCCACCCCTTCAGTATGGGCGATTATCAGAATTTTGAGACTGTCTGTAATCAGGGTTTCTTCTAGATTTTGGAGGAACTTGAGGGTAGCACCTGTCAGCGGGGGTATGACAATCTCTCTGAAAGTGACCGAGTCGACCACAGCGCCAGCATTGTAGACGAGAATTGGCGCGACGGATCTGGGAAGCAATATTCTCAGGAACAGAGTAAGGGGTTAAGCTGGGATATTGCTGGAGAGCAGGAGATGGAATTTGCTGTGAAGGACACTGATGCTGATAAGGAACTGGGGGGGTCAATACTGGAGTGAGAGCCGCAGTGGCTGGTTTGGGTTTCGATTTCCCTGCTGAAGTAGAGCGGGCTAGATTTTTCTGAAAACTTTTAATTACTTTTAATGCATCATCCGGAGTGGAATTCTCGACATCAGGTCTGACTGACGTTATTGCCTCCTTCAATTCAGATTTAAGACCGGACATCAAAGCTGCCACAAAAAGACGTGAATGGGCTTTATTATATAATGAAAAACCCAACACTTTAAATACTACCATGAGACGCCCATAGAATTTATCGGCAGTCTCCCCCTTGTCCTGTGTAACATCTGTGAGAGAGGTAGCTTTGTCCGCTAGTCTGTCTTGTGCCCAAACCTTTAAAGCATTACAGAAATCAACACCACTCTCATAGGTTCCCCCATCCAGGTTCACATTATACACTATGCCACCCTCAATAATTGGAAAATACCCCTCCCCAGCTTTTACTCGAACTAAGTGTAATAGATCTCTTCGGGAGTGGAATAAATCTCTCGATTCGCTGCCATTTGCCTGTAGAAAGCCATGGGGAAGTCTCTGGATCAGGTAGTTGATTACAAAGGGTACCTATTTGGGATGGAGAAAAGGGGTATACTTTGGCCTGTCGAGAGTAGTTTCCACATCATCCTCCTCAAATTCGGATATTACTGACTCAGGGGCGGGAGGAGGTGGTGGTAGTGCGGGCACAAGAGGCATCTGCTGTGGGTACGGGGCTGGAGGCTCCGTTACAGTTAGAGATTGATTTGCCTGATGGGCCGTTAGGCGGCTGTCAAGGACAAATTGGACCTCCTCTAGTTTTATGGGATTTTCCTGTATACATCATTCTTTTGCTGATACTATGACCGTGGCAGCATCCTTCCTGGGATATTGGAATATACCGGCAGAGATTAATGGTATGGCCATTGTACGTTGAGGCATTGTACTGGGGGGACAGAGGAGGCATACAGGATTGCATTCTGGACAGCCTCAGTAAGCAATTGTTGGGACCTAGGAATGTTGGTAGAATTATATCGTGGTCCCACTGCATGTATTACATATTGACACGGCAGCTGTCCTGCTCTGGTTGCTGCGACCTGTCCTGTTTCTACCTGGCTATACGTCTGTATATACGAATTAGATTCGTCCTGTATCATGGGTCCGCCTTTCTGTGAAATTGTTGCGGACAGTCCTCCGGCATGGCGGAGTTGATTATTTGCAGCATTTACTATGACCCCAACATGCTGCTTCGTAAGATCCCCTGTCCCTATCCTAAAGAGCACATCATGATGTTGGGGTCCAGGAATAACATTGGAATATATTTCCTGAAAATCTCCTCTTTCCTCTGTGTATCCTGTCTCTGACCGGGTGAATAACATAGGATGGGGTGGATACTCATGACCGCTAGCAATACTAGGCATAGCAGGTGCTGGCGGTGGCTGATAATAAGTGCCGTCAGCATTTACCAAGGGAAAAGTTGGGACTACAACTCCGGGTCTCCTTGCTCCACAACTGTAACAGGTCTCTCTCCACTGAGGATTAGTAACCCCACATACATCACAAATCCATCCGGCAGGATCATAGGGTGGAGGCGCACTGGGTTTTGGCAACTCAGGATATATTGGTGCCCTGGGGTTAAGGGGCACAGAGCTTACAATCGGGAGAAGAGGCTTAATTTCCTGGGAGGGACCTCATTATCTAGCAGAGAAACCCCTTGTTCGAGATCATCATTTTTAATTATTTGTTTATCTGGTACATTATTTTCAGTAATTTTCACAGTTCCTTCTTGCATCACAAAACATCCATTCTTTGTCGTAGTAGACAGCTTTTCTTTTTCAACATAGCGATAACAAAAACTACCCAAATTCATTTCCTCTTCCACCTCCATATAACCTTCATCACACAATTCATGTGCCAAGCCATGGAATTCTTCAGCATCTTTAAGCAAACCGCCATCCATCAACCTGCCTTTGTTCATCCTAATACCTTCGTCCCATTGCGAAGGCTGTAGTCTCCCCCCTCAGGAATTCCCATAATCGAAAATATTTTCCTTGCATTTTTGATAGATTTCTTTCCTCGTCTTTGAACCATAAGACTAACAGTATCTGATTCATTACACATATCCAGACTCTTCTTTTTCTTCCACGGAAACATTCTCTTTTAATAAAATATCCGTACTTAAATTGTGCCCAGTCCTAGAGCGGCCGTATAGTCTGTCGCACCGGGCCTATCTATCCTCCACAGGGATGGCCCCACAACGTGGTACTCAGTGAAAGGAGGAGGGCGTCTTTGACTATCCCTCCGGACACCTCTGGTTATATATATATATAAATATAAATATATTTACGGTATCCTAACCAATCTTCGATCACTTCACCACGCCCGATTCTAACAGTGTTCGGGATTTCAGGATATTTTGACTAAAAAGAGCGTTACAATCACTGGTCAATCCGGGGTGTCCGTCCCTTATGAGGTACGGTTCGAACACTGGGCCCCCAACGGAACTACACCTCCATATGATTCCACCCGAGAATCACCCCACCATCGGGGACAAACCTCAGATCCTCTTTCCAGCAACAAACACAGGAAAACCACACCAAACGGTCAGTCTGAACAGTATATCTGCCAACTTACCGTGGTTTGTGGGGATGATCAGTCCCAATTTTTCAGTGCTTGTGTACGGTCCGAGAGTCCTTTATCTTGCTGTCCTCCGGGGGTAGAAGCGTCCCTATATGGGGGCCCCACGTTTGGCGCCAACTGTAGAGGGAGGATCTGAAGTGACCCTTCACGGTTGACCAAGTGACTTCCAAATTATTTCACAGGGTATTGCCGGCAATGACCATACAGAGACTTGTCTCTATTTGGGAGAATCAAAGTAGATTTCTACCCCATGTATTATATCATCATCTTTTATAGTATTCAGTAAGTTTGTATTTCAACCAATAGTATAAAACCACACCTACAACAATTAACCTATGAAAATGCAAGAAAATTGACCTACAAGAATTACAGGAAAATTAACCTATAAGAATACAAGAAAATAGGAAACTACATATATGGTCATGTCTACGTAACATAGAAAAGAACAATAACATACTCAGTTCTCAAAACATTCTACAGTGATACCACTCAAGGTCTCATATCTTGTCCAAACTGGAGCAGTCCGGTTTTATTACGGCCCATAACCTTTACTTGAAATCAGAAAAAACTATTTGGCTCTTTACCAGCCAGAAACTATTGCCTAGTAACAGAATTTATCTCATAAAGACAAGATGGAGTTACAAGCACAAAATGGTCACCTCAGAAAGACTTTTTTGAACCAGGGCTACCATCCAAGAACAATTGAAAACCAAATTACAAGAGCCACCAGAATATCAAGGAATCACCTGCTACATTACAAAACTAAAGAAGAAAATAACCGGGTGCCTCTAGTGGTCACCTACAATCCAAATCTGGAGATGCTAAGGGGAGCTGCACGGAAACTACAACCCTTACTACAAAAAGATGCCCGATTACAATCCATATTTCCAGACCCCCACTACTATGTTTTAGGCAGCCCCCAAATCTAAGAAGCATCATTGTCAGAAGCTCCCTGTCCTCCCCAACAGCTGCAGGAACCTTTCCTTGCAACAAGAAGAAGTGTAAAACCTGTGCATCTATAATGACCACGGACAAGATAAAGATCCCCAACTCCCATCAGGACTACAAGATCCCAGGTACTTTCAGCTGCATCACATCTAATGTGGTGTACCTAATTATATGTACTAAATGTCCAACTGGGGGTCTGTATGTGGGGGAGACCGGCCAAAAACTGAGAACAAGGATGAATTATCAGCGCCACACAATAAGAGAAAAAATAATGGATTTACCTGTGGCAAAACACTTTTGTATGCCCGGTCATAGCATGATGGATATGGAATTACTGGTATTAAAATCTAACTTCAAATCTGAGAAAGATAGAAAGGTTTGGGAATACAAACTTATGATGACCTTTGACACTCTTAGTGCTGGAATGAATATATCACACGGATTCATGTCATTCTATATCAATTAAGGAATCTGCGTCTCTGACCTTCTAGGGGCATCAAAACACAACACCAGACCCCAATCAGAGGGCAATAAAACTTTCTCTCCTTATCTATGAACTGTTCCAATATTTATGTTCATCCCTCTGCCATAATGACAGTTCTGCTTCACGTCACTTGTCTTACCTATTGCACTATTCCTGTGTCCTTTTGTGTATATAAATATGTGATTCTTCAGTTTTTGTTTTAGTCTTTGCCTGATGAAGAGACCTGAGTAGTCTCGAAAGCTTGCAATTTGTTACCATCTTTTCAGTTAGCCATTAAAAGGTATCAACCACCGATGACTCTCAAGTCTAAATATTTTTCAAGCACAAAATGGAGCATTCAGTTTTGATCTTTTAAAGTTTAGTCCTTCACAGGGCTAAGACCCATAGTCAGCCAGGGCTTAGGCACGTGACGGCACACGGGAGAAGGACCAGTCTAGGGCTATAGGGCGCGCAGGTGTCAGCATAAGGTGAATGTTGAGTGGTCACCATCTTCCCCTTCTCGCTACCATCAGTGCTCCGGATTTTCAGCTCCATCATCTCCTCCCTTTGCATCATACGCTGTGCATCTCCCTGCCCTGGTGTGACAAGATAAATTGTTCTTATTATAACAGAATAGAATCTATTTGAATTAGCCCTGAAAAAAGTGATTAGTTTAATGTAGCAGCATCAAGGACTGTTATTTCATCAACCCTGCTGGAGAATATAGTGGAGCGTTTTGCATCTACTCAGCCTGATATGGAGGAGACCAGGATCTTCTGTTCTTACTGTACAAACTTTCCTGTCCTGGCTGTGAAATTCTGTATGAAGTGTGAGAACTCCCTAAGTGATGACAACCTGACAGCCCACAACAAGGTGCTGGATCATATACTAATGGCTCTTTTGGTTTCAAAAAACGTTCCATCAAGTAGAAGGTATTTTTTTCCCATTACTATGGAGTAGGTCGACTACACTTGTAATGCCCATGTACTAAGAGCATGGGCTCAAAAACATTTACCCCTGGGGGGTATACATATATATAAAAGAATGTTTGAGGTAGGCCTCTAAAATTTTTTAATGTGGGCATCATAAACACTATTAAAAAAATTATAGTGAGGGTAGTGTGATTACACTGTTGATACGGTGGTGGAGGAGGAGGATGACACAAAAATACAAAATCCAGAAGTGTATACCCATGTTTGGGTGGGAAGGTGTGCATAGACTAGAAAAAAAAACACTGAATTTGAGTTTGTTCCACTGTTGTCATCTGGTTGTGTACAGAAGTCTGTTCCAATGAAGCCCTTGTTCATTTTGAAAAGTGTCAGACTGTAAGCATTTTCAGTTTACAGGCAGATGCACCTATAGTTTACAAAACCCTCGGCAGAATTAAAAACACACTCTGACAAAACGCTAGCGGCAGGCCAGGAATCCAAGAGAGACAGTTCATACCACATGTCTATCTTAGGTACCCAATAGTTGTAAGCCGCAGAAGAATCACAGAGGACGCTGGTACAGTCGGCAAGATACTCCTTCAGCATCTTCCAAAACTTTTCCCGACCTGTCAGAGTACGCCGAGCATCCAGGCCTGGACGCTGAGAGGGCCTAAAAAAACTATCACAGACCTTTAAGAGTGTTCCCCTGCCTCTTGTTAGGGGTCGAGTTCCCGCTTTTGCACAAGGGAATCTCAAGCCATTCCCGCTGCTGTCCCCCATCCTTCTCCTGCCGTGGTGGAGCCTGCTCAGCAAAGACGTCGGTCCCAGCGTCTCGCCCAGTCTAATACTGTGCAGAGGATGACTGCTGCCTCTCCAGGTCCTGCTATTATAACCAGTGCAGGTCAGCGGCGAGCAGACATATTTGGGACTAAGTCCTGTGTGTTTCCTTCTGAGCATGCCCAGGGTAAGATCTCCCATTGGAGATCAGGGGTCACATGCTCTGGCACTGCAGTGACTCCCATTGGTCCTCCAGGAAGGTCCTGAAGCTGCTCAAGTTCTGGGGCAGGCTTCCATTGGTCCTTTCTGGAAGGTCCTGCAGTTGTTGCTGCTATAAAAAGCTTGCATGACCGCATGGCCATGCGCTAGTATTAATTCTGTTATGTGCTTTGCGCCATTGTGGTCTTATGCATGTGTTTAGGGACTCGGCTGAAATAAGCCCCTAGAATACCGGCACCTCCGGTGAGGAGTTTGTGTGCATGGGTTCAGGGCTCTGGATGGAACAAGCCCCTAGTATACTGGCACCTCGGTGAGGAGTTTGCTGTGTGCATTGTTGACTGCATAATTACTGACTGATATCTGCTCAGCAGCTACCTCTGTGCTCCTGAGTGTTTTGCAGGACACCGCGTTTATGTCGCGACTCTGTGAAGTAACAGAGTTCGCTTATACCGCCATATCGTGCCATACAGTGTTTATACCAGCGACTCTGTGAAGCAACAGAGTTCGTTTATACCGCCATATAGCGCCATTTGCTAGCAGCAGGTTCTTCCTGCACGGTGGACCCCGGGCTGCAACGCACCTTTCATTTTATATTTAATTGGTGCGTTCCGCTTGCCTAACACCATGTAGTATGTGTTTCCCTGGTCCCCAATCCTTGGTTGTCTAAGAAACCGTGACCTCTGCCACCAGCATTGTCAGAAGGGAAGTTTTTTAATAATTCTTCAACTAGGGGCTTCAGTCATTGAGACATTTTATTAGACCTCTCCGCCACGGTAAGAAGAAATGTAAAGTTCTCCTTGTAGCATTGGTATAGAAGGGTGACCAACCACTAATTAGTGTTGGCCAAAATGTGTACAATGCGAGGGTCACGGGAAAGGTAGCGGAACATAAACTCAGCATTGTGTGCCAGACTTACAACAGCCAAGACTTCCCTGACCCCACCAAAAGGTCAACTAACCATGTTGCTCTACTCGTTCTCCTCCTTGTCCTCCTTCCTGTCCTCCTTCTCCTTATCTTCAGGCCATCCACGCTGAACAGACGGGATGAAACCCAACAAACAGGCTCTGCATGTATGTGGTGTGAATGTCACACAGCCGCGACACATGCAGTTGTGGCACTGAACAGCTGATTAGCAGGAGCGATCCAGGTATCCGGGTTCCCGCGGCAGCTTGTTCGCTAAGCGCTATAGCTTGCCGAATAAGGAGGGAGATGAAGATATTCACTTATCTCTAGTTTTGAGGGCCAAATGTAGCATGCTAAATGCTGTGTAAAATTTCACAGCTCAAAAAAAGGCTGAATTACAATTCCAGGCAAATTTGCACACCTCAGACAGATGTATCAGACTGCAGTATAAATATAGCAATGCGATTTTTTTGCAGTTTGTTTGGGGGGTTTGAGGCTCAACTTAGCATGCAAAATGCCGCATAAAAATTCACAACTCAAAAAAAAGTATGTATTACAATGCCAGGCAAATTTGCACACCTCAGACGGATGTATCAGAGTGCAGTCTAAATATAGCAATGCAAGTTTTTAACAAAAAAAATTCTTTTTTAGGGGATTTTGAGGCCCAACTGTCACATACAGAATGCTGGATCGAATTTCACTGCTCAAAAAAATTGCAGTATTACAATGCCATGCAAATTTGCACAAACGAGATTGACGTATGAGACTGCAGTATCAATATGGCAATTTGCAGGATTAAGAACAAAAAGAATATTATTAGCCCTGAGAAGGAATTTTGGTATGAGTTGCAGGCTGCAGGTTAAAGGACATGCAATTGACCCTATTTTGTCCTACAAGATCCATTCAGCACAATCTCTCCCTAAGGGCAGAGACACACTATCGATTACAAAAATCGGTCAGATTTTCATGCAGGAGAGTCAGACGAGTGTAATGCAGTTGTCATGCGAGTGTCATGCGATTTTTCTGAGAGTACAATCTGATTTTTCACACATCTGATTTACATACCAAAGCAGTGCAATTGCAATCAGACTGCAATGCAATTTTAACATGAGCTTTTACATAGAACAGTTCTCTGTATGTAAAAGCTCATGTAAAAATCGCAATGTAATGCACAAATGTACACATCGTTTTAAAACCAAAAAATATTCAAAACACACATATATATAATATATACAGTACAAACCAAAAGTTTGGACACACCTTTTCATTCAAATATTTTTCTGTATTTTCATGACTATGAAAATTGTAGGCATCAAAACTATGAATTAACACATGTGGATTTATACATTACCCTTTACAAAAAAGTGTGAAACAACTGAAAATATGTCTTATATTTTAGGTTCTTCAAAGTAGCCACCTTTTGCTTTGATTACTGCTTTGCACGCAGAAAAGGCAAATGGATGGACTCTACATGCCTGGTTCCCACCGTGAAGCATGGAGAAGGTGGTGTGATGGTCTGGGGGTGCTTTGCTGGTGACACTGTTGGGGATTATTCAAAATTGAAGTGGTGAGCGGTCCAGCTCACCCCAAACCATCTCGATTGGGTTCAGGTCTGGTGACTGTGGAGGCCAGGTCATCTGGCATAGCACCCCAACACTCTCCTTCTTGATTAAATAGCCCTTACACATCCTGGAGGTGTGTTTGGGGTCATTGCCCTGTTGAAAAATAAATGATGGTCTAACTAAACGCAAACCGGATGGAATAGCATGCTGCTGTAAGATGCTGTGGTAGCCATGCTGGTTCAGTATGCCTTCAATTTTGAATAAATACCCAACAGTGTCACCAGCAAAGCACCCCCACATCATCACACCACCTCCTCCATGCTTCACGGTGGGAACCAGGCATGTAGAGTCCATCCATTCACCTTTTCTGCGTGCAAAGCAGTAATCAAAGCAAAAGGTGGCTACTTTGAAGAACCTAGAATAAAAGACATATTTTCAGTTGTTTCACACTTTTTTGTAAAGTGTAATGTATAATTCCACATGTGTTACTTCATAGTTTTGATGCCTTCAGTGTGATTCTACAATTTTCACAGTCATGAAAATACAGAAAAATCTTTGAATGAGAAATTGTGTCCAAACTTTTGGTCTGTACTGTATGTGTGCAAATTTCATACATGTAGGGGTTAATTAAAGGTGTAAATTCGTTGAAAAAAAATGCGTGGGCTCCCGCTGTGTTTTCTCTACCAGACAGGCAAAGCCAGCGAGTGGGGGCAGATAATAATAGCCTAGGGAGGGTGCTTTTTTTTTTGTTAACCCTGAAAGGGTTAACAATAACTGCGGGGACCAGCGCTAATGCTCCAGCGTCGCTGTAAACCCCCGAATGAATTAGTTCCTCTCCCGGCTGACAGGAGAGGAAGTGATTAGCTGGGAAGCTTAATTGATTGCTTCCCACACTAATCAGTTCAGTTCAGGTCAGTCAGTGATTCCCGCGACGTCACTGAGGCTGTTTGGGTGCATGGCAAAGCTCTGAAGGGAAGGAGCGCCATTTGACTTTTTCAACGCAGAATTGGCTGGACGCGATATCGTGTTTGGAAAGCTCCTGATCTGCCTAAACAGTGGAAACCCACACAATTGACACCATTTTGGAAACTAGACCCCTCAAGGAACTTATCTAGATGTGTGGTGAGAACTTTGAACCCCTAGGTGTTTCACTAAAGTTTATAACGCCCATGCATGAAAATAAAAAAATCATATTTTTTCCACAAGCATGATCTTTTAGTCCCAAATTTTTTATTTTCCCAAGGGTAACAGGAGAAATTGGACCCATAAAGTTGTTGTCCAAATTGTCCTGAGTATGCTGATACCCAATATGTGGGATAAAACTACTGTATGGGCACACGTCGGGGCTCAGAAGGGAAGTAGTGACATTTTGGATTGCAGACTTTGATGGAATGGTCTGCGGGAGTCATGTAGCATTTGGAGAGCCCCTGATGTGCCTAAACAGTGGAAACCCCCACAAGTGACCCAATTTTGGAAAATAGACTTATCTAGATGTGTGGTGAGCGCTATGAAGCCCCAAGTGCTTCACAGAAGTATATAACGTACAGCCGTAAAAACAAAAAAAAACATTTTTTTTTACAAAAATGATATTTTCGCCCCCAATTATTCATTTTCCCAAGGGTAACAGGAGAATTGGACCCCAAGAGTTATTGTGCAATTTGTCCTGAGTGCGCTGATACCCCATATGTGGGGGTAAACTA
This sequence comes from Oophaga sylvatica, assembly GCA_033576555.1. Classification (NCBI taxonomy): domain Eukaryota; kingdom Metazoa; phylum Chordata; class Amphibia; order Anura; family Dendrobatidae; genus Oophaga; species Oophaga sylvatica. The sequence continues at coordinate 866,790,721 of JARQOD010000001.1, forward strand.
CTGTTTGGGCGCATGGCAGAGCTCAGAAGTGAAGGAGCACCGATTGACTTTTACAACGCAGAATTGGCTGGAATTGAGATCAGACGCCATGTCACATTTGAAGAGCCCCTGATGTGCCTAAACAGTGGAAACCCACCAATTCTAACTCCAACCCTAACCCCAACACACCCCTAACCCTAGTCCCAACCCTAACCACAAACCTAACCCTAACACACCCCAACACTAATCCCAACACTAACCCTAATCCTAACTTTAGCCCCAACCCTAACCCTAACTTTAGCCGTAACCCTAACCCTAATGGGAAAATGGAAATAAATACATTTTTTTAATTTCATTATTTTTCCCTAACTAAGGGGGTTTGATTTACTGTTTATAGCGGGTTTTTATTATTTTGCAGCTGTCACGCTAAAAGATGCTTTTTATTGCAAAAAATAGTTTTTGCATCACCACATTTTGAGAGCTATAATTTTTGCGTATTTTGGCCCACAGAGTCATGTGAGGTTCTTTTTTTTGCGTTACAAGTTGACATTTTTATTGGTATCATTTTTGAGCACGTGACATTTTTTGATCGCTTTTTATTTTGATTTTTGGGAAGTTAGAATGAACAAAAAACAGCAATTCATGAATTTCTTTTGGGGAGGGCGTTTATACCGTTCCACTTGTGGTAAAATTGATAAAGTAGTTTTATTCTTCGGGTTAGTATGATTACGGCGATACCTCATTTATATCATTATTTTTATGTTTTGTCGCTTTTATACAATAAAAACAATTTTATAGAAAAAATAATAATTTTTGCATCGCTTTATTCTGCTAGCTATAACTTTTTTTTTTTTGCTGATGATGTTGTATGGCAGCTTGTTTTTTGCGGGACAAGATGACGTTTTCAGCGGTACCATGTTTATTTATATCGGTCTTTTGATCGCGTGTTATTCCACTTTTTGTTCGGCGGTATGATGATAAAGCATTGATTTTTTGCTTTTTTTTTTAAGGGGTTCACTAAAGGGGTTAACTAGTGGGACAGTTCTATTAGGCGGGTCGTTATGGACGCGGCAATACCAAATATGTGTACTTTTATTGTTTTGTTTTTTTTTATTTACAGAAAGAAATTAATTTATTGGGAAATATTTTTTTTTCCTTTATTTTGGATTTTTTTTTTACACTTGTGATTTTCATTATTTTAACTTTTTTACTTTGTCCCAGGGTGGGACATCACTGTATAATGTCAGATCACTGGTCTGACAGTGTGCACAACACTCTGTCAGACCAGCGATCTGACAGGCAGTGCTGCAGGCTTCCTCAGCGCCTGCTCTCAGCAGACACTGAGGAAGCCACCTCCCTGCAGGACCCCGCGGCCATCTTGGATCTAGGGCCTTGCAGGGAGGAAGGCCTCCAAACAGCGCAATCATATCACGCTGTTCTGAGGGTCTCAGGGGAGCACGCAGGGAGCCCCCTCCCTGAGCGATGCTTCCCTGTGCCCCCGGTAGACCGCGATTATGTTTGATCACGGTGTGCCTGGGGTTAATGTGCCAGGAGCGGTCCGTGACCGCTCCTGGCACATAGTGCCGGGTGTCAGCTGTGATAATCAGCTGACACCAGGCCGCGATCGGCCGCGCTCCCCCCGGGAGCGCGGCCAATCGCTGCAACGTACTATCCCGTCCATGGTCAGATTGTCCCGGGTTTCATGGAGGGGATAGTACGTCGGATGGCAGAAAGGGGTTAAAGAAGAAGTCACAGGTCTGTGAGAGCCAGAAATCTTGCATGTTTTTAAGTGACCAAATACTTATTTTCCACTATAATGTGCAAAATAAATCTTGCCAAATCAGAATCAGACAGGATGATTTTCTGGATTTGTTTTCTAATTTTGACTCTCATAGTTGTGGTCTACCTATGATGTCAATTACAGGTCTCTCTCATCTTTTTAAGTGGGAGAACTTGCACATCTGGTGGCTGACTAAATACTTCTTTTCCCCACTGTATATAATTTATACAGTGTGATTTTCTGGATTTTATTTTTGATATTCTATCTCTCATTGGTAAAATTAACTTACTCTTAAAATTATAGACTGTTCATGCCTTTGTCAGTTGGCAAACTAACAAAATCAGCACAGGATCAAATACTTATTCTCCCCACTGTATATCTATTGCTCTATTGTACAGTGTCAGTAACAGTAAAATATACAGTGGGGACAGAAAGTATTCAGATCCCTTTAAATTTCTCACTCTTTGTTTCATTGCAGCCATTTATTAAATTCAAAAAAGTTCATTTTTTTCTCATTAATGTGTACACTCTGCACCCCATCTTGACTGAAAAAAAACAGAAATGTAGAAATTTTTGCAAATGTATTAAAAAATAAAAACTGAAATATCACATGGTCATAAGTATTCAGACCCTTTGTTCAGTATTGAGTAGAAGCACCATTTTGAGCTAGTACAGCAATGAGTCTTCTTGGAATGATACTACAAGTTTTTCACACCTGGATTTGAGTATCCTCTGCCATTCTTCCTTGCAAATCCTCTCCTGTTCCGTCAGGTTGGATGGTGAACGTTGGTGGACAGCCATTTTCCGGTCTCTCCAGAGATGCTCAATTGGGTTTAGGCTAGGGCTCTGGCTGGACCAGTCAAGAATGGTCACAGAGTTGTTCTGAAGCCACTCCCCTGTTATTTTAGCTGTGTTTTGAGGGTCATTGTCTTGTTGGAAGGTGAACCTTCGGCCAAGTCTAAGTTCCAGAGCCCTCTGGAAGAGGTTATCATCCTGGATATCTCTGTACTTGGCCGCATTCATGTTTCCTTCAATGGGAACCAGTCGTCCTGTACCTGCAGCTGAAAAACACCCCCATAGCATGATGCTGTCACCATGTTTCACTGCATGGATTGTATTGGTCAGGTGATGAGCAGTGCCTGGTTTTCTCCACACATACTTCTTAGAATTATCACCAAAAAGGTCTATCTTTGCCTCATCAGACCAGAGAATCGTATTTCTCATAGTCTGGGAGTCCTTCATGTGTTTTTTAGCAAACTTTATGTGGGCTTTCATATGTGTTGCACTGAGGAGAGGCTTCTGTCGAGCCACTCTGCTATAAAGGCCCGAGTGGTGGAAGGCTGCAGTGATAGTTGACTTCATGGAACTTTCTCCCATCTCCCTACTGCATTTGTGGAGCTCAGCCACATTGATCTTGAGGTTCTTCTTTACCTCTCTCACCAAAGCTCTTCTCCCATGATTGCTCAGTTTGGCTGGACGGCCAGGTCTAGGAAGACATCTGGTGGTCCCAAACTTCTTCCATTTAAGGATTATGGAGGCCATTGTGCTTTTAGGAACCTTGAGTACTGAAGAAATTGTTTTGTAACCTTGGCAAGATCTGTGCCTTGCCACAATTCTATCTCTGAGCTTCTTGGCCAGTTCTTTTGACTTCATGATTCTCATTTGGTCTGACATGCACTGTGAGCTAAGAGGTCTTATATAGACAGGCTTGTGCCTTTCCAAATCAAGTCCTATCATTTTAATTAAACACAGCTGCACTCCAATGAAGGAGTAGAACCATCTCAAGGAGGATCACAAGGAAATGGACAGCATGTGACTTAAATATGAGTGTTTGCGCAAAGGGTCTAAATACTTATGACCATGTGGTATTTCGGTTTTTCCTTTTTAATAAATTTTTTAATATTTCTACTGTTCTGCTTTTTTCCGTGAAGATGGGGTGTAGAGAGTACATTAATGAGAAAAAAATGAGCTTTTTTGAATTTACCAAATGGCTGCAATGTAACAAAGAGTGAAAAATTTAAAGGGGTCTGAATACTTTCTGTACCCACTGTATGTGTATTTACAATTTTGTATAGTATATCATATAGGTTTTGTTTGTATGCAGAATATTTAACAGCAGCTCACTTTTCTCATCATATTTTTTCTTTACTATATGTATTTTAATACAAATTTTCACATGATATGTGCCTACCTTTTATCTTTCTTGTTGCATAGCCACTGCATATTGTTTGATTAATAAAATTCATATTTCATTGTTATCATTAACCGCAATCTCGGTTTTTATTCTTTCTCTGTTTGCATTGCTATTTTTACTTAGGGTCCTTTCAATTTTTGGTCCAAAGCCTATATGCACACATGTTCAAAATATGTTTATTAATATGCTAGATAACATGACCTTCAAATACAAACTATAAAGGTTGTATATATTTAAATACCTTTTTGTGTCTTTAATCTTCCTTAGTAGTCTTAATTGAGTGAATAGCTTAACCAAAGTAAAATATATATTATTCTCGCACACATGACATTGCAGATATGAACAGGAAAGAGGGTGAATTTTTTAATATTAAATGGAAGTAAATACACATTAACAAAGATCATCTGTGCAAACTACATTCTGCTAAATAAGAAAACTATAGAAATTACTGCAATTAGTTCATGTTTCAGTTGTAAATGCATTACACAGTTTCCAAATTGTGGCAATTATTTTGTTATGTAGCTCGCTATCATCTGATTCTGCACATGATAATGTTATCTCTGCTACTCCAAAGAGGTAAAATCCCTTTTACAATTAAAGTATTAGTGGAAAGCAGATGATTGATAGGGATTTGAGGTTTTTCAATCTACAGTTAATGGGATTTGTGACACACTGCAGGCCTGCATGTTTTTGCCCTATTTGACAATAAAAGGTTAAGAGCAAGGATGGGATAAAGCTTGCTAATATTATAGTGCAAACCTGCAATAATATATTATTTAGCATTTAAATTTTATATTTCAAAATGTAAATATATTTTTATACCCTAGTAGTGAAAATAAGATTATATGGAATGAGTGATTTTTAGAGCTGGAACCTGTGTCATGCTGAGTTATGAATACATAGCTATAAATATATTTAGCTGTGATAACTAATTCTGCCATGAAGTAACCCATCCACTTATCAGAATACACTGTTTCATGTAAGGGTTTTTCACATTTAAGGGCTTTGCTGTATATATTCAATTCCATCTTTTTTTTGCTTAATGTAGCTATACTATATTTTGCATGTAGACTAGAGATGAGCAAGCATGCTCGCCACTGCTCGTTACTCGATTGAGTATCGGGGTGCTCGGGCATGCTTGTTGCTAGCTCGAATATCGCGGATGCTAGAGTCCTCGCTAGAGATTAGCAAACTTGTTCGGAAAACATTCACCAATTTCAAATTCGGCACAAAAATTGCACATTCGGATTCGTATTTGGATTCTCGAGCATTTTTCCTCAAAATCTACAAAATTTGCCCAAAGCTCAGTAAATCATCGAGTTTCTACTAATGAGATTCTGGCAGCCAATCGAGGAGCAGAAACCATCCACATCATCCAGACACAAGGGCTTCTGTCATTGGCTGCCGAAGTCACATGTCCCTCTTCATATAAAAAGCAGACATGTTGTTTTTACTCCATTTTGTCAGTGTAACAGCGCAGAGAGGCTGCTCCTGCTGCTGCAAGTAGGGATGAGCTTTCCGATATTGCAATATCGGAAATCGCCCCGATATTTGCTATATCAGAATTCCGATTTCCGATTCCGATATTTTTTTCACATCGGAAATCCCATAATCCTTCAGCCTCTGAGCGCTCCATGGAGCCAATCAGGAGCTGAAGAATTGCTGACAACATTGTGTAACTTCCCTAAGATTGGTAGGAGGCGTCCAAATTTGCTAGCTAGGGGCTGCGCTGCGATTGGCAGGCTGGATGGTGTGATCAGGCAGTATAAAAGGCTGCACCTGCCATTTTAGCCTCACTCTACTGTGAAAGCAGATAGGGATAGGTTGCTGTTGGAGATAGGGAGAGATCTCTAATCTAATAGTGAAATTGCCGTTCTGAATCCATCAATAGAGATGAAGGCAGGGAGTAAGGGACGTCCCCATGGCGGCCGCGGAAGAGGTGCATCAGCAGCTAGACATGGTGCACATCCAGAGCAAGCAGCAGGCCCAAGTCACTCAGCACCTACTTTCACCCGGCAGCAGTCATTTATGGGCAGCTTGTTAGGAGCACAGGGCCATAGGCTGATAAGAGAGGATCAAGTAGAAACCGTTGTTGGTTGGATGGCAGCTGAGGCATCCACCTCAATGAGCGCAGCATCCTCCCAGGACCTCTCCACCACATAGGGTCAGGCCACTGAAGAGCAGCACCCATCTGCTTCTTCATCGCCCACTAAATTGCCCAGACATTCAGAAGGCCAGGAGCCATCCTTAATCCTCTTCTCAGAATCTGTTGGCTTGGAATCTGTGTGCCAGCCAGACAGCATTCCTGCAGCTGAAGAAGAGGTAGTGTGCACAGATGCGCAACCACTGTGTGCGTCTGAGGAAGAAGTGGAGGGTGGGCCAGTGCCCACAGTGACCAGACCCCAGTCAGCAGATGATGATGAAACTCAGCTGCCAGTTTCTGCTGATGAAAGTGTATTGGATGACGAGGTCCTTGACCCATCATGGCATGCTGAGGGGCAGCAAGCAAGTAGGGATAGCTCAGAGGAAGAGCTTGCAGGTGTGGTTCAGCATGGCCGTCCACGTGCGAGAGGAAGAGGGAAAAATTTGTTGTCTGCTCCCTCAACTTCAGCACCCGTTAGGAGCAGGGCTCTTTTAAAGAGCACAAGGGGTGCGCCCAAGAGTTGTGGTGCATGGGCCTTTTTCGACCAAGTTGCAGATGACGTTACAGTAGTCAGATGCAAGCTTTGTCGACAAACTGTGCGGAGAGGGAAGAACGTCAGCAACCTTAATACCACCAATACGTTGACGCATGTCAGGAAGAGGCACCCTGTGGAGTGGCAGCATCCCACCCAAGATGATTCGCCACCTGCAGCTGGTCCCCCATCTATAGCGCCGGCGCCAGCGTCCCTGTCCTCTGCCAGGCAGGGACGCTGTTCCCCTGCGCCAGCGTCCTCTGCCAGGCAGGGACGCTGTTCCCCTGCGCCAGTGTCCTCTGCCAGGCAGGGACGCTGTTCCCCTGCGCCAGCGTCCTCTGCCAGGCAGGGACGTCGCTCCCCTTACCCTCACACAGCGTCCTCCTTCCGCCCTGCTGGGGCTGCGCGCTCCTTCCCTGCCACTGGGCTTAGGGCGCGCGCGCGTGCACGCCCCCGCTCTTAAAGGGGCCGTGCGCATCTTTCAAAAAAGGTCCCCGGCCAATGCCGGTGGACTCCACCTTATATAAAGCACCTCCTCCTTAATGGAGGTGCCCGAGCAATGTTGTTGCACTGTTCACTACTCTGCTTCAGCCCTCAGGTTCCGTTACCAGTTACCTGCCTGTTTCCTGCCCGTTTGTTGTTTGCTACCTGTCCGCTAGCCTACCTGGAGGCTCCATAGTCCGACAGTCTGCCCGCCATCACCTGCCAGTCTGTCTATGGACCAGCCTGCCCGTTTATCTGCTGATGTTCACCGGTTACCAGTCTGCTAGCCTACCTGGAGGTTCGGCCATCACGTGCAGTGATCATCGGCTATTCCAGAGACTCTCGCCTGCTCACTTGGGGGCGCTCATCTGCCATCTGCCTGCTAGCCTGCCTGGAGGTTCGGCCGTCACATGCGGTGACCATTGGCTATTCCAGAGACTCTCGCCTGCTCACTTGGGGGCGCTCATCTGTCATCTGCCTGCGAGCCTACCGGGAGGCTCAGCCATCTCAGGTCGTATATACCTGTCTATCCAGAGACTACCCCGGTCACTTGCCGTGACTACCTGCCTGTCTATCCAGAGACTACCCCGGTCACTTGCCGTGACCACCTGTCTGTCTATCCAGAGACTGCCCCGGTCACTTGCCGTGATTTTCTGCCTGTCCAGAGACTGCCCCGGTCACTTGCCTGCCTGTCTATCCAGAGACTGCCCCGGTCACTTGCCTTAACCTCCTGCCTGTCTGTCCAGAGACTGCCCCGGTCACCTGCCGTGACTTCCTGTCCGTCTTCCCGGGCGCCACCCGCTCCCTTACAAGGAAAGCCTCCTTGTATAATAGCTCAGAGGTTCCGCCTCCTAGACCCGTTACAGTTTGCTCGGACCATGGAACCCAGTGGCACCCAAACTCCCTCGCTCTCTGACCTGTGTCATGAACTGTCTCGTCAGAGGTCTCAACAGGAGTCCATCTTGGGTCACCTGCGGAATGTTAATTCCCGCCTGGACACTCTGACTACTTCACCGGCAACCACCGCTGGCGCTATGACTCGCAATCCGGCAGTCTCGCTGCTTACCAATTCCGTGGTTTCCATTCCCGGACCTTGACTTTCAGCTCCTCCTCGTTTTGGAGGCGACCCTTCTCTGGCTCGGGGTTTCATTAACCAGTGCACCCTGCACTTTGAACTCCTGTCCCACCAGTTTAACTCCGACCGGGCCAAAATTGCCTTCATCATGTCCCATCTCACCGGAGAGGCTCTGGCCTGGCTTAATCCTCTTTGGGAGAGAGAAGACCCCCTGGTGTCCGACCTGCCTGCCTTTCTCTCGGCCTTCCAGAAGGTATTCGACGAACCTGGACGGAAGACCTCCTCTGCATCATCTCTGCTACGCCTCCGTCAGGGAGGTCTCACCGTGGATCAATATGCCATACGGTTCCGTACCCTTGCCTCGGAGCTGGCTTGGGATAATGATGCTCTGATATCTGTCTTCTGGGAGGGTCTGTCCGGTCGTATTAAAGATGAACTTGCCGGTCGGGACATTCCAACCTCTCTCGATGACCTAATAACTCTTGCCAATCGAATTGATCTACGGTTCCAGGAGCACGCCAAAGAGGTCACCCGTGAGAGAAGGTTTCCTCGTCTAGCTCCTACTTTTCAGAGACCCGTAACTCCTTCCGTTTCTCCCCAGGTACACACTTCTGAGCCTATGCAGGTTGACCAGACCAAGATGGTCAAAGCCCGTCAGGACTTACGCCGTGCCGAGGGGAGTTGCTTCTACTGTGGCAGTAAGGAGCACCTGATCCGTACCTGTCCGGAGAGGTCGGGAAACGCCTGTGTCTAGGTTCGCTCGGAGAGGTCAACCTAGACAAGAATAAATCCTCTTCATCTCTGCTGCTGTCAGTCTCAATTCTCCTCGGTGAGAACCATTATTTCGAACTAGCTCAACTTGATTCTGGAGCAGCTGGGAATCTTGTTTCACAGGCTCTAGTAGAAAAATATCGCATTCCTACCAAACCTCTGGTTGTACCAGTATCTGTCGCGGCTGTGGATGGGGGTCTCCTACCACGTCCCATCCAACTTATCACCGAATCCATAACCCTACAGGTGGGAATGCTGCATTCTGAGAGCATCTCGTTTCATGTTCTGCCTGGACTCTCTCACGCTTTCTTATTAGGTCTACCTTGGCTCCAAAAGCATGCACCCGTGCTCGACTGGCAGACTGGAGAGATCCTTTGCTGGGGACAGGACTGTCATAAAACGTGTTTGGTTCCTGTTCATCCCGTCCGTCCTTCTCCTACACCAACTAATCTACCAGGGCTCCCGATTCCATATTGGTCATTCGCTGATGTCTTTAATAAAAAGGAAGCAGAGACATTACCCCCTCACAGACCTTATGATTGCCCGATCGACCTGCTACCCGGTACTACGCCTCCCCGTGGGCGTATTTACCCATTGTCCGCTGCTGAGACCAGGTCAATGTCCGAATATATCGAGGAGAATTTGGCCAAGGGATTCATCCGGAAACCTACCTCCCCAGCGGGAGCAGGTTTCTTCTTCGTAAAAAAGAAAGATGGCTCTCTCCGTTCCTGTATAGACTACAGAGGTCTAAACCTGATCACGGTGAAGAATAAGTACCCTCTTCCGCTCATTCCAGAATTGTTTGATCGTCTGAGGGGGGCTAGAGTCTTCACCAAACTGGATCTTCGTGGGGCATATAACCTGGTCCGTATCCGTCAGGGAGATGAATGGAAGACGGCATTCAACACCCGGGACGGCCACTACGAGTATTTGGTGATGCCCTTTGGTCTCTGTAATGCTCCGGCAGTCTTTCAAGAGTTGGTCAATGACATCTTCCGGGACCTTCTCTACTCCTGCGTTGTGGTGTACCTAGACGACATCTTGGTCTTCTCTCCGGATCTCCAGTCTCACCGGAGGGACGTTCGTCAGGTTCTGCTCAGGCTTAGGCAGAATCACCTCTTCGCTAAATATGAGAAGTGCCTCTTTGAGCAGACCTCGCTTCCGTTTTTGGGCTACATCATTTCTCAGACAGGTCTACGAATGGATCCGGAGAAACTATCTGCCATTGAGAAATGGCCCCGACCGGAGGGATTGAAGGCCATTCAGCGGTTCCTGGGATTCGCCAATTATTACCGCCTCTTCATACCGCACTTCTCTTCCCGGACTGCTCCAATCTCCGCGCTCACCCGCAAGGACGCTAACCCCAAACAGTGGACGCCCGAAGCAGAGGAGGCCTTTCTTTCCTTAAAACAGGCCTTCTCTTCCGCTCCAGTGCTGCATCGCCCGGACGGCAACAAGCAGTTCTTCCTGGAGGTGGACGCTTCCTCCTCTGGAGCCGGAGCGGTACTTACTCAAAAGTCTTCTTCCGGGAGGATGGTATTCTTGCGGCTTCTTCTCCAAACTCTTCTCCTCTTCTGAGCGCAATTACTCCATAGGAGACCGAGAGCTATTGGTCATCAAGTTGGCATTGGAGGAATGGCGTTACCTACTCGAGGGGGCTCTTCATCCGGTGATCATTTACACTGACCACAAAAATTTGGCTTACCTCCAGCATGCCCCGAGACTTAACCCTCGCCAAGCCCGGTGGTCCTTGTTTTTTGCTCGCTTTGACTTTCTTTTACATTTCCGCCCGGCAGACAAGAACATCAAAGCGGATGCCTTGTCCCGGTCCTTCCTGGTGTCGGATCTCGAGGAGGAACCTAAACATATCATCGATCCCGCCAGAGTGATGCAGGTGGCTCCCGTGAGTCTAAATCGTCTCCCTCCTGGTAAGACGTTCGTATCGGTACCCGATCGGGAGAGGATTCTACACTGGGGTCATTCGTCTAAACTAGCTGGCCACGCTGGTCAGAAAAAGACCCTCCAGCTCATTACCCGGCATTACTGGTGGCCTACCCTGCACAAGGACGTAATAGACTTTGTTTCTGCCTGTGCTTCCTGTGCCCGCAACAAAGTTCCGAGACACCTGCCTGCCGGCCGCCTTCTTCCGCTTCCTGCACCCGCTGCCCCCTGGCAGCATATAGCCATGGACTTCATAACTGATCTTCCCGTCTCTGCTGGTTGTACAGTCATTTGGGTGGTCGCGGATCGATTTTCCAAGATGGCTCACTTCATTCCCCTGCCAGGCCTTCCATCAGCACCCGAGTTGGCTAAAGACTTTATCCGCCACATCTTCCGTCTTCATGGTCTGCCTCGTCACATTGTGTCGGATCGTGGGGTACAGTTCACCTCACGTTTCTGGAGAGCCACTTGTAAGTTGTTAGACGTCTCCCTGGATTTCTCCTCCGCCTACCACCCACAGTCCAATGGTCAAGTGGAGCGGATCAATCAGATTCTGACCAGTTATCTCCGGCACTTCGTTAATGCCCACCATTCTGATTGGGTGGATCTCCTGCCATGGGCCGAATTTTCTTACAACAATCACGAGAGCGAATCTTCCTCCAAATCTCCGTTTTTTGTAGTCTTCGGTCAGCATCCTCGGATCCCTGTTCCCGTCTCCACCACTGTGGACAATCCAGCTGCGGAATCTCTTGTTAACGAATTTTCCTCCATATGGGAGAGTACCCGGTCCGCACTCATTCTGTCATCCGAGCGCATGAAGAAACATGCTGACAAAAAACGTCTGGATCCCCCTCAATTCCGTCCTGGAGATAAGGTCTGGCTCTCGTCCAAGTATGTCCGGCTCAAGATTCCTTCCTACAAGTTAGGTCCTTGGTTCATCGGTCCTCTGGAGGTCATCAGTCAGATCAACCCGGTGTCCTATAAATTAAGACTCCCGGCCAATTTGCGGATTCCTAACTCCTTCCATGTATCTCTCCTCAAACCGGTGGTTCTTAACTCTTTTGTCAAGCCTACAGGTACACCTCCTGCTCCAGTTTCTGCTGAAAACGAATTTGAGGTAGAGAACATTCTGGCCACCAAAAGGGTAAGAAGGAAGACCTATTTTTTGGTGGATTGGAAGGGGTTTGGTCCTGAGGAGAGAACGTGGGAGCCTCGGGAGAACATCCATGCCCCTCTCATCCTAGCTAAATTTCTTTCGGGCCTAAAAAAGGGGAGGCCTAAAGGGGGGGTACTGTAGCGCCGGCGCCAGCGTCCCTGTCCTCTGCCAGGCAGGGACGCTGTTCCCCTGCGCCAGCGTCCTCTGCCAGGCAGGGACGCTGTTCCCCTGCGCCAGCGTCCTCTGCCAGGCAGGGACGCTGTTCCCCTGCGCCAGCGTCCTCTGCCAGGCAGGGACGTCGCTCCCCTTACCCTCACACAGCGTCCTCCTTCCGCCCTGCTGGGGCTGCGCGCTCCTTCCCTGCCACTGGGCTTAGGGCGCGCGCGCGTGCACGCCCCCGCTCTTAAAGGGGCCGCGCGCATCTTTCAAAAAAGGTCCCCGGCCAATGCCGGTGGACTCCACCTTATATAAAGCACCTCCTCCTTAATGGAGGTGCCCGAGCAATGTTGTTGCACTGTTCACTACTCTGCTTCAGCCCTCAGGTTCCGTTACCAGTTACCTGCCTGTTTCCTGCCCGTTTGTTGTTTGCTACCTGTCCGCTAGCCTACCTGGAGGCTACATCGTCCGACAGTCTGCCCGCCATCACCTGCCAGTCTTTCTATGGACCAGCCTGCCCGTTTATCTGCTGATGTTCACCGGTTACCAGTCTGCTAGCCTACCTGGAGGTTCGGCCATCACGTGCAGTGATCATCGGCTATTCCAGAGACTCTCGCCTGCTCACTTGGGGGCGCTCATCTGTCATCTGCCTGCGAGCCTACCGGGAGGCTCAGCCATCTCAGGTCTTATATACCTGTCTATCCAGAGACTACCCCGGTCACTTGCCGTGACTACCTGCCTGTCTATCCAGAGACTACCCCGGTCACTTACCGTGACCACCTGTCTGTCTATCCAGAGGCTGCCCCGGTCACTTGCCGTGACTTCCTGCCTGTCCAGAGACTGCCCCGGTCACTTGCCTGCCTGTTTATCCAGAGACTGCCCCGGTCACTTGCCTTAACCTCCTGCCTGTCTGTCCAGAGACTGCCCCGGTCACCTGCCGTGACTTCCTGTCCGTCTTCCCCGGGCGCCACCCGCTCCCTTACAAGGAAAGCCTCCTTGTATAATAGCTCAGAGGTTCCGCCTCCTAGACCCGTTACACCATCTTCCATCTCTTCAGCCACCTCTTCCTCCAGCTCGCAAACAGCTGCTCCCGCTTCCTCGCCAGAATGCCAGGGTGCATCTGCAGACAGTGTTGTACGGCTGAACACTGTCTGTACTTCGTCAGCATCATCATCCCAATCGCTGGCATCCTCACACTCCCAATCCAGTGTGCAGCCATCTGTCACGCAGGTGTGGGAGAAAAGGCGCCCGCACTCGGCAAACCACCCACGAGAACAGGGCATGAATTCTCGCTTTGCCAAACTGCTTGCAGTGGAAATGCTACCATTCTGGCTGGTGAGAAAGCCAGCCTTTATCGATATGTTGGGGTTTGCAGTCCCACAATACAGCTTTCCCAGCCACTTCTACTTCAGCAGGCAAGCCGTCCCTGCCCTGCAACAGCATGTGGAGCGTAAAATTAAGCATGCGCTACAAAATGCAGTTAGTAGCAAGGTCCACCTGACCACTGACGCGTGGATCAGTCTGCATGGACAGGGACGTGACATTTCCATCACCGCCCATTGGGTAAATGTAGTTGAGCCTGGAACTGAAGTAGACAGTGCAAGTGCGCGGGTCCTGCCAACACCACGGATTGCAGGCCTCTCCTCCGTACAAATTGACTCCTCCTCATACTCCTCGTCAGACTCGCCTGCACCCAGACGTACCACAACAACCGATTTCAGCACTGCATCGGCCAAACATCAACAGACCGTGTTGATATTGGTTTATCTGGGTAATGTTAGCCACACGGCACCGAGCTGTGGAACACGCTCAAGGAGCAGAGCGACATGTGGCTTGCGCAGCAACCTCCAGCCAGGTATGGTGGTGTGTGACAACGGCCGAAACCTGGTCGCGGCTCTGGGCCTAGGTGTTCTGACTCACATTCCATGCCTTGCCCATGTCCTAAACTTGGTGGTGCAGAGTTTCCTTAGGAACTATCCTGACCTTGAGGAGCTGCTGCACAAAGTCAGATACGAGTGCTCTTATTTGCGGCGTTCAAGCATGGCTTCATCGCGCCTTTCAGCCATGCAGCGCAGATTGGGCCTGCCCGAGCACCGCATCATTGTTGACCTCCCCACCAGGTGGAATTCGACTTTGCATATGCTGCGGAGGTTGTGTGAGCAGCAACCTGCAATTATGGAGTTGCAGCTGCAGCAGGCGCAAAGTAGGCGACACACATCTCAGCCCTCCCACTTTACAACCACAGAGTGGGCAACCATGAAGGACATATGCACCATTTTGAAGTGCTTTGAGGACTCCATTCTGATGGTGAGCGCGGATGCCGCCCTACTCAGCCTGACTATTCCCCTTATTTGCCTTATAGACTCAACACTTAAAGGACTAAGGGATGAGGTTTCTCAGGAGGAGGAGGAGTATGATGAGACACTTGCACCAACCAGGCAATCTTCATTGGCCCGGTTGGTACAAAGCTCTGTGGGTGCCTCACAAAGGTCCAGGCAGGACACAGCAAGCGAGGAGGATGAGGAGGACTATGAGGATGAGCTAGAGGAGGAAAGTACACAGCGCTCTACTAGTAGTCACCAGATAGAGCGTGGTTGGGGTGAAGAAGATCAGCCAGAGCACATTCCTCCAGTTGGTGACAGCGATGCATGGTCAGTTGGCAGCCTTCAGCACATGAGTGACTTCATGCTGCAGTGTCTGAGAAAAGACCCACGCGTGGCTCGTATTCTCCACACAATTGACTACTGGGTGGCCACCCTCTTAGATCCACGCTACCTGGACAGCCTTGAAAGCCTAATTACACTGTTGAACCGGGCGCGTAAAATGCAGGAGTACCAAGAAGCACTGGTTAATTCACTCATGTACTCTTTTCAACCGCATAGCAGTGATGCGCGTGCACTAGCAGGCACCTCAGTGCGTCCTGGGCCCAGCGGAATCTGTTCAGAAGCCGATAGCAGAAGCAGTACATCTGCTACTGACAGGTTCAGTATACCCAACCTGTTCCAACGGTTTCTGAACCCGCAAACAGTTCGGGCACCATCAGCACAGACAGTGCAAAGCACTAGGAGGCAACGTTACTGTGACATGGTGGAACAATACCTCTTCACCCCTGTCTGTGGGCTTCAGGATGGATCTGCCCCCTTCAAGTTTTGGGTCTCCAAGTTGGATACATGACCCGTGCTTAGCCAGTATGCCTTGGAGGTCCTGACTTGTCCTGGTGCCAGTGTGATTTCTGAACGCGTCTTTAGTGCAGCTGGCAATGTACTAACAGACCAATGTACCAGACTATCCGCTGCAAATGTGGACCGGCTTACATTCCTAAAAATGAACCAGGCCTGGATTTCTGGTGACTTTTGCTGCACTGGGCCACAGTACACAGGTTACATGCATGGTTGGAAGCAGTATGCTTGCTCTGTCATGTGCCTATGTTGCACACAGCGTAATCTGTTATGCCCGTGCTCTGGCCTCTACTTGGTAGCACCTGGTTCTGTGACTAACTCTTTCACCTCATACTGTTTTCCATTGGCTCTAGTACCGCCAGCTAGTGCCCATTTCCGTGACTGCCACTTTCACAGCATGCTGTGTTTCTGGGCAACAGTACCACCAGCTGTACCTCGTTAGACCAAAGTGGAAAAAAAGGACGACAGATGCCAAACACCTATAGGCAGAAGCACAAGAGGCGGGATCCAGCCACGCTGGCTGTTTTGTGGTAGTGAAGTGCGGACACAGGTGCCTCCCCAAAGGGTAAACCGAGTTCCAGCATCGCCAGCTGGTTCTCGGGAGTGCCCAAGGTCACTGGTACCTCCCGCTCCAAACCGTGTTTCGACAACGCTTGCTCTAACCCTAACCCTTACACTTCTAACAATAAACACTAACCCTACCCCAACTAATCCTAACCCAAAGAAAAAATACCGCTGTTAAGAAGATGGCGACCAGTTTTCCTGCTACAGTTTTCGCTCTGTGCATTTTTCTAGCGATTTTTTTGCTCCTCTGCCTCTGCATACTCCTTCCCCATTATCCTGAGTTGTTTCCCCTCCATTTTATCCATTATATAGCACTGTAGTGGTCATTTTTTAATTCCGATTTTTTTCTCCCATTGACTTGCATTGATATCGGAAATCGGAAATTCCGATATCCGATATTTTTCCAATATCGGAAATCGGAATTCCGATACAATTTCGGGCAATATCGCTCATCCCTAGCTGCAAGTAGTCATATAGTTCAGATAGATAATATCCTGTGTGAAACTGACATTTCAGCATCTAAATTGTTTGTTATAATAGTGTGGGCCAGAGACCATGCCACATTTCAGAATCTAAATAGTCTGTGCTAATGGTGTGGCCCAGCCAGGAGTACACATTTCCGAATCTAAATACTTTCTGCCAATAGTGTTGGCCATACACTAAGCCTCAATTCAGAATCTAAATAGATTGTGCTAATAGTGTGGGCCAAAGAATATGCCACATTTCAAAATATAAATCATTTGTGCCAATAGTGTGAGCCAGACATCAGGCCACATTTCAGAATTTGAATACAATCTGCTAATAGTGTAGGCCAGACACAAGGCCACTTTTCAGAATCTAAATCATTTGTGCTAATAGTGTGGGCCAGAGACCAGACCACATTTCAGAATCTAAATCAATTGTACTAATAACGTGGGCCAGACACCAGGCTACATTTCAGAATTTAAATCCATACTGCTAATAGTGTGGGCCATTCACCAGGCCACATTTCAGAATGTAAATCGCTTGTGCTAATAGGGTGGTCCAGCCAGGAGTCCACATGTCAGAATCTAAATATTTTCTCCTAATTCTATGGGCCATACACTAGACCACATTACAGAATCTAAATAGCTTTGCTAATAGTGCAGTCCAAACACTAGGCCACATTTCTGTATCTAAATCCTTTCTGCTAATAGTATGGTCCAAACACCAGCCCAGGGGCATATCTAGGAGGTCAGCCAGAGCATGTGCTCCGGGCACAGCTGTCAGGAGGTCCAATCTCCCGGTCTGGGAGTCGGCAGTTCTCTGTGCCAGCTATCAAGCTGACAGCCGGCACAGAGAAACTGCAGCGTGCCGGCTCCCAGTATTCAATAGTACTTGCATTTACCACTTGCATTTGCCAGCAGTGTGATCAAGTCATATAATCACGCTGCTGACGTCACTCGCCGGTGCTGCAGAGGCGCAGATGGGTGGAAAGCGCTCTGAAGATACCAAAGATAGGAAGTGGGGTTTTTACTGGGGGGTGGTGTATTTATTGTGTGGGGGTAGTTTCTGGGGGTGTAATTAATGTGTGTGAGAGGAGTATTTACTGTTTGTGGGGCATTTACTGTGTGTGTGTGTGTGTGTCTAGGGTATTAACTGTATGTTTATGTGAGAAAAATATTTAGACTTGAGAGTCCTCAGTGGTTGATACCTTTTAATGGCTAACTGAAAAGATGGTAACAAATTGCAAGCTTTCGAGACTACTCAGGTCTCTTCATCAGGCATAGACTAATACAACATCTGAAGAATCACATATTTATACACAAAATAGCACAGAAAAAATGCAATAGGTAGGACTAGTGACATGAAGCAGAACTGTCATTATGGCAGAGGGATTAACATAAATATGACTAGTTCATAGATAAGGAGTGAAGGTTTTATTACCCTCTGATTGGGGTCTGGTATTGTGTTGTGATGACCCTAAAAGGTCAGGGAGGCAGATTCCTTAATTGTTGTAGAACGACATAAAACTCTGGGAAAGGGGAGAAACGTGCGAGAAGACAGTATGGTGGGGAAAATTGAGAGTGGGCGCAGAATAGAGACTGAGTAGTGTGGGGGGTGTAGCATGGGGCAACAGTGTAAGGGCACAGCCAGGAGGTCACAGTATACCAAGGGGGCACAGTTTAGAGACTGAGCCTTATAGGAAGTGTAAGAGAACAGTGTGAAGAGGGTGCCCAGTATGGAAAGGAGCTAGCAGTGTGGAAAGCATGTACCATAAGAGGGACAGAGTGGTGTCATTTTTTGTACAGGGAATATAGTGAGGGACAATTATTTATTCAGGGGCTCAGCATAGGGCAAATATTTTTATTTTGGGAGATTATAATGACACTGCTATCTATAAGGGCATCGTGTGGGGATGTGCTGCACAAGACCGTAGAAAATGGGAGTCTGCAGAGACGGCTGTGTATGAGAAAATTCATGGAGTCTGGACAACATGAAGAAGAAAAGAAAGAGAACGACTCCAGAGACAACGTCATATATAAGGTACCTGGATGTAAATGTTTTTTTTGTGATACTAATTCTCATATTTTTATGTTAGGAGTAGTGTTGAGCATTCCGATACCGCAAGTATCGGGTATCGGCCGATATTCGCGTTATCGGAATTCCGATACTTAATTCCGATACTTTTTCCATATCGTATACCGGAATCGGAAGTTCCCATAATTCTTTGAGAGGCAATGTGATTTTAGTCAGCCAATGAGGAATCCTACGAAGTGTGGGCACATCCTGTAATGCTGCGGTCATCTTAACTAATGGCATGGCTGTGATTGGCTGCTGAAATGATGTCAGAATGCACTATAAAAGGCGCCGCCGCCATTTTAGCGTCACTGTGCTGTGAACTCAGTAAGGGACAGAACGCTACTCTGCTCACTCTGAGGGACAGTTAGATATTGCGATTTTGTGTACTACTGTGCTTGAGGCAGGCTAGTTTACCAACCGCTGTGTAAAGCTTCATTTTGCCAGTGTTGTTTTAACAGCTCTGTGCAAGGTGTGTGTGTGTGACAGTGCAGGTGACGCTGCAGTTTGCTCTGCATCCACCGCTGTTTGTAGGCATCTGCACGTGTCACTGACTCTTTTTTTTTTTTTTTTTTTTTTTATTTTGTGGAATTGGTGCAGCTCCATTATATTAGAAAAAAAAATCAAATCTATTAGTGTGACGTGCTTCCATCCGTATACAATACATTGGTTGCAAACACTATAGAAGTACAGAAAGGAGCTTTTCACAGATTGTGGACAGTTGTGTTTCAGTGTTCACTTGAGTCTGTGTTTTTTACTTTTTTTAGTGCAGATCACGCTCCAGTTACATGTTCAAGCACTGCTGCTTGTACTCTGCTGAGCGTGTCTCAGTGGCTCATCCTTTTCATTTATCTCCAATTGGTTCTGCTACATTCCATTTAAAATAAATCTAATCTATTAGACTAATAGATTAGATTTATTTTAAATGGAATGTAGCAGAACCAATTGGAGATAAATGAAAAGGATGAGCCACTGAGACACGCTCAGCAGAGTACAAGCAGCAGTGCTTGAACAAGTAACTGGAGCGTGATCTGCACTCAAAAAAGTAAAAAACACAGACTGAAGTGAACACTGAAACACAACTGTCCACAATCTGTGAAAAGCTCCTTTCTGTACTTCTATAGTGTTTGCAACCAATGTATTGTATACGGATGGAAGCGCGTCACACTAATAGTATTAGTGTGACGCGCTTCCATCCGTATACAATACATTGGTTGCAAACACTATAGAAGTACAGAAAGGAGCTTTTCACAGATTGTGGACAGTTGTGTTTCAGTGTTCACTTCAGTCTGTGTTTTTTACTTTTTTGAGTGCAGATCACGCTCCAGTTACTTGTTCAAGCACTGCTGCTTGTACTCTGCTGAGCGTGTCTCAGTGGCTCATCCTTTTCATTTATCTCCAATTGGTTCTGCTACATTCCATTTAAAATAAATCTAATCTATTAGTGTGACGCGCTTCCATCCGTATACAATACATTGGTTGCAACTTGCAAACACTATAGAAGTACAGAAAGGAGCTTTTCACAGATTGTGGACAGTTGTGTTTCAGTGTTCACTTCAGTCTGTGTTTTTACTTTTTTGAGTGCAGATCACGCTCCAGTTACATGTTCAAGCACTGCTGCTTGTACTCTGCTGAGCGTGTCTCAGTGGCTCATCCTTTTCATTTATCTCCAATTGGTTCTGCTACATTCCATTTAAAATAAATCAAATCTATTAGTGTGACGTGCTTCCATCCGTATACAATACATTGGTTGCAAACACTATAGAAGTACAGAAAGGAGCTTTTCACAGATTGTGGACAGTTGTGTTTCAGTGTTCACTTGAGTCTGTGTTTTTTACTTTTTTTAGTGCAGATCACGCTCCAGTTACATGTTCAAGCACTGCTGCTTGTACTCTGCTGAGCGTGTCTCAGTGGCTCATCCTTTTCATTTATCTCCAATTGGTTCTGCTACATTCCATTTAAAATAAATCTAATCTATTAGACTAATAGATTAGATTTATTTTAAATGGAATGTAGCAGAACCAATTGGAGATAAATGAAAAGGATGAGCCACTGAGACACGCTCAGCAGAGTACAAGCAGCAGTGCTTGAACAAGTAACTGGAGCGTGATCTGCACTCAAAAAAGTAAAAAACACAGACTGAAGTGAACACTGAAACACAACTGTCCACAATCTGTGAAAAGCTCCTTTCTGTACTTCTATAGTGTTTGCAAACCAATGTATTGTATACGGATGGAAGCGCGTCACACTAATAGTATTAGTGTGACGCGCTTCCATCCGTATACAATACATTGGTTGCAAACACTATAGAAGTACAGAAAGGAGCTTTTCACAGATTGTGGACAGTTGTGTTTCAGTGTTCACTTCAGTCTGTGTTTTTTACTTTTTTGAGTGCAGATCACGCTCCAGTTACTTGTTCAAGCACTGCTGCTTGTACTCTGCTGAGCGTGTCTCAGTGGCTCATCCTTTTCATTTATCTCCAATTGGTTCTGCTACATTCCATTTAAAATAAATCTAATCTATTAGTGTGACGCGCTTCCATCCGTATACAATACATTGGTTGCAACTTGCAAACACTATAGAAGTACAGAAAGGAGCTTTTCACAGATTGTGGACAGTTGTGTTTCAGTGTTCACTTCAGTCTGTGTTTTTTACTTTTTTGAGTGCAGATCACGCTCCAGTTACATGTTCAAGCACTGCTGCTTGTACTCTGCTGAGCGTGTCTCAGTGGCTCATCCTTTTCATTTATCTCCAATTGGTTCTGCTACATTCCATTTAAAATAAATCTAATCTATTAGTGTGACGCGCTTCCATCCGTATACAATACATTGGTTGCAAACAATATAGAAGTACACAAACGGGCCTTTCACAGCTACTGAACATGGGTTTTTAATTTTTAACTAAAATATGTATTTTTTCAAATGACACAAATATAAGTAATGTTGAAGAGGAATAGTCCTACATCCATTGTTTGCACAATATTACAGGTGTACATCATGTCCCTTAATCAACAATGTATTATTATATTTACTTGTATGCTTTTTTAAAAGCCAAGAACACAGAAGGATAACCTTCGCACTGCAGCTGTTGTCAAAGTTCAACCCACATTATGCACTTCCAACATTGCAGCATTTGAGGCATGATGTGAGTTGGATTGGTCAAAGTTATGGAGTGAGAAGGTTCACCATCAGTACCCTATAGCATAAGTATGCTTTTGTGTTAGCATTTGTGTTAGACATGTGTATATCTGCCATAATATGTCACAATTATTTAGTTACAGATTTGTTACCAACACTAATCATTGAATGGTTTTAAATTTGACGTTTCACTTGTTTACAGCTTAGAAATAAGGGTGTAGCCTGATATCTATGTGTAGCACTAGCCACTTTAACATGTCATGTTTTTTTAAACATGTGTAGGTAGGTAGCAGTAATTTTTGCCGGACACACAGCAGGGGAACAGCAGGCGTTACTGAACCCCACTATCACTATAGCTTGTGTATTGGTCTGTGGACACGACACTTCTGAGCAGCAACTGGCAGTGTTGTAGCCCAGGGAGTATAGCTCAGGTGGTAGAAAGATGAACATAACAGGAGACATGGAAAACGTTGTCAACCAGTTAGTTAATCTGAAACCGGACAGGCAAATTCAGGCGAGATCCATGCCTAGTTCATTTTCAGAAAAGTAAGCCGTTCTACATTATCGTAGGATAGTCGCATGCAACGGTCTGTTAGTACACCACCTGCAGCAGTAAAGACGCGCTCCGATAATACACTGCCAGCAGATCAAGCCAGCACCTCCAATGCATACTGGCTAAGCTCTGGCCATGTATCCAGCTTAGAGACACAAAACTTGAATGGGGAAGAGCCATCTGAGAGTACACTGAGAGGGCAAGACATGTAGTCTGTAACCATCTTACGGAAATGTTGCCTCCTGCTGACTGGAGCCGTCTCGGATGGTGTAGACATTGGTGGCGCTGCCACAAAACTTCGACACATTTGGAACATACTGTTCTTGCCCTGTGCAGAGGCGCTGCTTGTGCTCCCTCTTGTTGCAGAGCTGTCTCCACTGCCTCGACGCACAGAGCTGCTTTGTAAATCAGTAGCAGCAGCAGTGCTCTCGGCTGGAATGGAGAACATTATGGATTGCACCAGTGTGTCTTGGTACTTCCGCATTTTACGCTCCCGGTTCAACGGTGTGATGAGGCTTTGTAAGTTGTCCCGGTAGCGAGGGTCTAGGAGGGTGTACACCCAATAATCAGACGTGGTGTGAATGTGTTCGATGCGGCGGTCGTTTCTCAGCACTGCAGCATGAAATCAACCATGTGCTGCAGACTCCCAACTGGCCAAGAAACGTTGTCCCCTGCAAGAGGCGTCATCTCCGCCTGCTGTGCATCACCCCACCCTTGTCTACATACTGACTAGAGCATTGTCTACCTCCCTCTGGAGCGATGTCTTCCTCCTCCATTGACTCCTCCTCACAAAGTCCTTCAAATACATATAAATTTACAAAATTTAAAACTCAAAATTTAAAAACTTTGTATCATAATTCTGTAACATCAGTTTATGGAAACACAATAGCATTACAAAAGGATAGACAAAAAATGTACATTATGTGCTTTGTAAATACATTAAAAGTTTGTAATGGTTATGAAAATATAGACAGCGACTCTGGAGGTTCAATTGTTGATACAGCATGGTACTTTGAAAGTCCTCCAGCCCTTTGTGAGGAACCACGTTGCGCTGACTGTCCAGAAGGTGATGGAATTTGTGACTCCTCATCCTCCACCTCTTCCAAAACCTCATGCCTTAGTGCTTGCAGTGTTTTTTGAAGCAGGCAGATAAGGGGGACAGTCAGGCTGACT
This sequence comes from Oophaga sylvatica, assembly GCA_033576555.1. Classification (NCBI taxonomy): domain Eukaryota; kingdom Metazoa; phylum Chordata; class Amphibia; order Anura; family Dendrobatidae; genus Oophaga; species Oophaga sylvatica. The sequence goes on from JARQOD010000001.1 coordinate 866,814,075, forward strand.
AGTGCATCATCTGCACTCGCCATCCGCGTTGACTCATCAAACGCACGCAAAACGTGGCAGATATCCTTCATAGAGTTATTCGCCACTCATTACACTGGCAGTGGCTGCCCATTCATTATAGGATCCAATTCTAATTACTGGTTCTCACCAACATAGCTCTCCACAGCGCAGCACCCCCCTACATCTCCTCCCTTATTTATATTTATCGGCCTAACCGACTGCTGCACTCTGCAAACGACCTTCGACTAACCTCTGCACTAATCCGTACCTCCCACTCCCAACTCCAAGACTTCACCCGCGCTGCGCCAATCCTCTGGAATGCTCTACCCCAAGAAATTAGGACTATCCGCAATTTGGATGGTTTCAGGCGCTCCCTCAAAACACATTTGTTCACAGTGGCCTATCACATTCACTAATCAAAGTCATTCTATGTGTAATTCTGTGTGTGTAGCCCATTCACTATCTCCATGCATCCCTCACTTCCTTAAAATGGCTGGACCATCATTGTAAAAACACCATTGTATATAAACACCTGTACTTTGTATCTCCCACACCTCATTGTAGATTGTAAGCTTTCACCAGCAGGGGCGGCTGATTTTGCTTTAATTATTGTATTGTTAACGTTGTTACTTATGACTCGTGTTTTGAAACTGTTAAACTGTAAAGCACTGCGGAATATTATGGCGCTATATAAATAAATAATATTATTATTCTTATTATAGAGGCCCACTCAGTAGTGGTGAAGTGTGAACGCCGCAAATTGCGAGTTGACTGCGCCTGATGCAGCTGATACTCCATTACTGTTGGCTGCTGCTCACACAACCGCTCCAACATATGTAACGAGGAATTCCACCTGGTGGGTACGTCACATATAATGCGATGTTCATGAAGGTGAAATCTGCGTTGCAGAGCTGCAATCAGCGATCTGGCCATGCTGGAACGTCGCAAGTGAGCGCACTCTAGGCGGACCTTGTGCAGCAGTGCATCAAGATCCGGATAGTCCCTCAAAAAACTCTGCACGACCAAGTTGAGCACATATGACAGACATGGTATGTGACTGAGGTTGCCAAGGCCCAGAGCTGACACCAGATTTCGGCCATTGTCACACACTACCAAGCCTGCCTGTAGATTCTCTTCCAAAAACCACACGTCGCTCTCCTGCTTTATGGCATTACAGAGCTCCTGCGCTGTGTGGCTAAGATTCCCCATGGAAATTAATTTCAGGATGGCCTGTTGACATTTGGACACGGCTGTGCTCATATCGGTCGCAACAGGTAAACGTTCACGGGTCCATGTGGAGGTAGACCGTGACGGCTCCTGCAGCGATGATTCTGAGGAACTGGAATAGGAGGAGGAATCAATGTGTACAGACTTGATTCCTGCAATCCTTGGAGTTGGCAGAACACGTACAGCGCCACTCGCAAGATCAGTACCCGGCTGCACAACATTGACCCAATGGGCAGTGAGGGAAAGGTATTGTCCCTGGCCATGGGTGTTAGAACCCTCTTGTTAGGTTTTGTTTCAGTTTGCTGGTCACATGACCTTTTTTCCCTATTTAGTCTGGCTCCGCCCTTCTGGCTTTGCTTGACTTCATTGTATTATCTACTGTTAAGCTAGCCGGGTGCTTAGGTGCCTTAATCTGTGAGTTTTGCTTGATGTTAGGATCACAAAGTATTTATTTTTCTGTTTAATTATCCATGCTACAATTTATGTTAGGAGGTGTCCACCTTTTCTCCCAGTCCCTAGATCTTGTAGGGATTACTCCCTCGCAACTATAGGTCTTCGTTCACACTAGATGAGGACTTTAGCGGGTCTGGTCGCAGGATCAGGTTCCCCGTTACATCGTAGGGATTCAGCTTAGTTGTATTGTAGGGACAGAATTCCCTTCTTTCCGTACTGGTTGTAGCAGATCATAACAATGGGTACTGGTCCACGCATCGGTGGTCAGGTGGACCTTGCTACTGAGGGCTTTTAGTAGCGCATGTTTAATTTTTCCCTCAACATGCTTTTGCAGACCAGGGACGGCTTGCCTGCTGAAATGAAATCGGCTTGGCACATTGTATTGTGGGATTGACAATGATATTCAGTTACGGAAACTGTCTGTCTCCACCAGCCTGAATCACAGCATTTCAAGGGACAGGAGTTTTGCAATGCCAGCATTCAGAGCCTGTGCTCGTGCATGGTTTGCGGAGTATGGCCGTTTTTATCCCATGCCTGTGCTACCGCTGGCTGTTTTGTGGCCTGGGAGTGTGAGGATGACAGGGAACTTGCTGCTGTGTGTGGAATAACAGTTTGTCTCTGGACAACAGTGGCCGAGGTTCTTCCATGGCGATCCTGTGAGGAAGCATAACCAGCTGTGTGTGAGCTCGATGAAGAGGCTTCAACACAACCTGAAGATGTAGGTGCTGCTGTAGGTTGGCCTACATCTCCAGTGTGTCTTTGTAACTCAACTACGTGCTTTGTCCGCACATGTTTCCACATATTTGTGGTATTGAGGTGACTGACACTTTTAGCTATTTTTAATTTTTGATTACACAGCTTGCATTTCACATAGCAAATATCATGTGCAAGTGTGTGAAAAAAGGACCACGCAGTGCAAGTCCTGGGAGCGCACGTTTTGACTTTTGGAAGACAACTGCTCCGAACAGGTGCCAAACTGGAGGCTACAGGCAACCGAGTCTGCAGCCTAACTCTCCCTCCTGTTTGTACCGTTGGGGCAATGTCTTCCTCTATCTTCCTTCTATCACTAACCATTTCTCTAGGCCTCTCCCAGCTTTCAACCAAAGTACTGGTTCTCACCCACAAAGCTCTCCACAGTGCAGCACCCCTCCTACATCTCCTCCCTCATTTCTATCTATCGGCCTAACCGACTGCTGCGCTCTGCAAACGACTTTCGACTAACCTCTGCACTAATACGTACCTCCCACTCCCGACTCCAAGACTTCTCCTGCTCTACGCCAATCCTCTGGAATGCTGTACCCCAAGAAATTAGGACTATCCACAATTTGCATGGTTTCAGGCGCTCCCTCAAAACACATTTGTTCAGAGCGGCCTATCACATTCACTAATCAAAGTCATTCTATGTATTCTGTGTAAGTGTGTGTGTGTCTCTAGCCCATTCACTATCTCCATCCCTCAGTCCCTTAAGATGGCTGGAACATCATTGTAAATGCACCATTGTATATAAACACCTATACTTTGTATCTCCCCCATCTCATTGTACATTGTAAGCTGTCACGAGCAGGGGCGACTTATTTAGCTTAAATTATTGTATTGTTAACGTTGTTACTTATGACTTGTGTTCTGAAACTGCTAAACTGTAAAGCGCTGCGGAATATGATGGCGCTATATAAATAAATATTATTATTATTCCTCTGAGCTGCTCCCACCACCTTCCTGTTCTTCATGCCATGTTGGGTATTGGACCTCATCATCTCCACTACCCTCTTCCAACACCTGCTGTTGGGTGGTCTGGCCAGCACCATGCTCAACAGAAACTGGCACCTGGGTCTCATCATCATCATCAGATGCGTTCTGCGGTGTGCTGACCATCGGCACTGTCTCACCCGCCTCTTCAGATTCAGAGAGACACAGCTGTTGCGCATCACTGCATACTCCCTTTTCTTCACATTACAGAATGCTGCTTGGCTGGGCCCCTGTTTGCAAGCCAATAGATTCTGAGAACAGAAGCAGACACTCAGCTGGCTCCTGTACAGAACTCTCTGACTGCCTGGGCAATTTGCCAGGCGGTGAAGAGACAGATGGTTGCCCAACAGTGCTGTGGTCCTGAGAGGAGGTGGAAGCAATTGAAGTCGATGCATTGGCTGAGATCCAAACAACAACGGCTTCAATTTGTTCTTCCCGCAGCAGGGGGGTACTCCGAGCTCCTACAAAAGTGCGCATAAAGGAACGCTCACGGCCCGGGGAAAACTGGTGGATGCTGTGTCACTGGGGGCCGCAGCAGCCACAGAATCCCCACGTCCTCTCCCTGAAGAAACTCCACGACCACGTGCCTTACTCCCTGCCTTCTTCATCTTGGTAGATTGATAAAGAAAGTCTGAAAAGTTATAAGGCCTAAGTGTGGTTATTCCGCAGAGACTGCAGTGAACACTGCACACAACTGTTCAGTAGGTGTGAAAGGCCCCTTTGTGTACTTCTATAGTGTTTGCAACCAATGTATTGTATACGGATGGAAGCGCGTCACACTAATAGATTTTATTTATTTGTAATAGAGTGGAGCAGCAACAATTAGAGAAAAATTTCAAGGATGTGCCAGTGACACACGCTCAGCAGACTACAACCAGCAGTGGTTGAAGAACTAACTGGAGCGTGATCTGCACTCCAAAAAGGAAAACCTCAGACTACAGTGAACACTGCACACAACTGTTCACTACCCAACGCGTCTCAGCAGGAAGGCAGTCTGTGCGTCAAAACAAAGGCGCAAGCATACATCCACGTACCCTGTTTATAAAGCTATATAAAAAAAATTATGTAGTAGTGACGCACACTTTATTGAGGTACAGTATTACATCGCCATTCACCATCTGTGGCTATGCAGTCTCATCTATATATACCTTATCTATCCGTTGTCATGCTTGCAAGTCGACAGTCAGGCATAAATAGCAATTTTCACTATGCACTATGCACTTTTTAAAGGTTATGTTTGTTAATAAACATGATTATTGCCACATATTATGAGTATTACATGATGGAAATTGTATAATTTTGTATAAACTGTTTAGTGACATTATTCAGCAAATGTAACATTTTAGTAATGTCACAGATAACTTGTAATGCTGATGATGTTTTGAAGTCAGACATTCATTGTCTATACAATAAAAATGGTGTACATACTGTTACTTATCCATCATTAATGGATTCAGATATGTACTTGTATGCTTTTATGTACAACCGTATAGCAGATTCCTTAACTAATTTATTTTGTGGTTTGCATTGCTGTTCAACATGTTAATGTATGTGTTTATGTTTGTCAATTCTTTATTTATCTAGATATTAGTTTAAATGAAATCATCATCTTATGGTAGTAAAGGTTATCTTTCTCTTGTTTGAAGTATAGACATTTAAAATTGACAGGTAACAAGGAAATTACTTGATCTAGTATTTAAACATCCTCCTTGACCCTGGGCTCCAACACCGCCAGTTGTTGCTCGGAAGTGCTGTTAGCACAGTCAACACTTGCTCCTGTGTTACTGGGGTTCAGTAACGTCAGCTGGTCCTCGGTTGTGCCATTGGCTCTTTTCCTTCTGCTGCCCCTCCGGGTTCCAGTACCGTCAGCTGGTTCTCCGCAGTGCCTTTGGCCTAGGTGCCTCCATCTTGGTATCCGAGTTCCAGCAACGTCTGCTGGTCCTTGGTAGTGCTTTGGAGCACAGGTACCTCCTGCTTAGTAACCGTGTCCCAGTAACGTCAGCTGGTCCTCGGTTGTGCCATTGGCTCTTTTCCTTCTGCTGCCCCTCCGGGTTCCAGTACCGTCAGCTGGTTCTCCGCAGTGCCTTTGGCCTAGGTGCCTCCATCTTGGTATCCGAGTTCCAGCAACGTCTGCTGGTCCTTGGTAGTGCTTTGGAGCACAGGTACCTCCTGCTTAGTAACCGTGTCCCAGTAACGTCAGCTGGTCCTCGGTTGTGCCATTGGCTCTTTTCCTTCTGCTGCCCCTCCGGGTTCCAGTACCGTCAGCTGGTTCTCCGCAGTGCCTTTGGCCTAGGTGCCTCCATCTCGGTATCCGAGTTCCAGCAACGTCTGCTGGTCCTTGGTAGTGCTTTGGAGCACAGGTACCTCCTGCTTAGTAACCGTGTCCCAGTAACATCAGCTGGTACAAGATTGTGCTACAAATACAAGATACGGAACAAGAGACACAAGAACAATAAGCAGAAGATCTAAAAGCAGAAGAACATGAAGTATAAGACCAAAATGAAGAGCAAAATATATGCTCTAAATTCTAAGCAGAAGAAGACTAAGCAGTGTATGGGGGTGAGTCCGTTCCTCCTCGTGGTGCCCCTGGAAAATGCCTGCTGCTGCAGGCTAAACTGAACACGGACAAATACTGTTGTAATTTAAATCTTTTGTGACAGCAAGAACGGAAGGATGAAAAATTCATACTTTGACAGATTACAAGTACAGGATTCTCTGTCACAAATAAGAATATGATGAAGAAGATGAAGCAGAATATGAATAAGAATAATAGTTTAATAAGAAGAATATGAGTAATGTTAACAAAGATGAATAGCAAGAAGTTTAAGAAGAAGATAAAGAAGGTGAAGATGAAGAATAATTTGATGAAAAAGATGATGCTGCAGAAGATTATGAAGGAGAAAGTGTGTGAAAAGTTAAAAAGGTGAAGATGAAGAGCATGGAAGTTGTGTAATATACATATTTGCCAAAATATAAAAAACGTTAACATTGTCAATTTCTTCGTCAATCCGAACATCTTTAAAAAAAAAAATATTTATGCTATTCCATTTGATTGGGTTAAACATCTATGCCTTTAATGTCTCCTCAACCTTCCACAATACATTCTACATTACTCTTTCTTGTTTTCCTTCATGTACAATTAACCAACAAGGCAAGAATGGGTTTTTTTTAATTTCGATATTTTGTTCCCATAGACTTACATGGGACTTCCGGTATCGATATCGGGTATCGCCGATATTTTAGTGATATCGGCGATACCATTCCGATTCCGATACTTTAGGATATCGGAAAGTATCGCTCAACTCTAGTTAGGAGCATTAAAAGGGTTGTCCAAGTTTGTCATGAGTCCGCAGTCATTCTATGTGAATTCTCACAGTGCACACAGCATGCTGTCAGGATTCTCAGGTGCCGGTGATTTGCATGCATCTGGTCACGTGCTGACTAGACATGCATGGCCTCACTCAATGAAAATGAATTGAGCCTGGCCGGGCACATCTAGTCAGAATATGGCCAGAAGTATCCAAATCACATACTTGTGCAAGGGAGAATCCTAAAAAGTGTGCAGTGTATGCACTGTGAGAATTCAGAAGCCTGCAGCCTCCTATAGTGACAGATTTTCATTTCAAACCTGGACGCACGCTTTAATTATAAAATGAAGTCCTGCAGACAATCCTAACAGCATGTAATATCCTCACTTTCAGGATTCAGCTCTGCTTGCTGGTTCCACCAGTCATCACATGGACGCGTCACTCATATGCGATTTTCATGCTTACGCTGTTATGTGACAACCAGCTTCTCTTCCTGCTTTTCACTGAACATTGAATTAGGGAGAGCAACTCGTCGGCACGTGACTAAATGTGCAAATCGCATATGTGCTTTGGGGGGATAAATTCTTTCCCAGGGTGCCAAAATACCTAGATACACCTCTGCACCGGCCCACATTTTTTAATCTGAATACTTTCTGCTAATAGTGTGGTCCAGACACACTATCTCGGCAAATAAATACTGATTGTTAATTAAGTGACAGGTGACTGACAGTTCTGGGCCCAGGGTTGTGAAGAAGCTGGTTAAAAGAGGGGAAGGGTACATCCAACGTGAGTGGGAAAAAGCAAGGTCATGAGGGGATAGGTTTGGTGTTCAAAGATGTACGTGGGTTAGGTGGTAATTTTATTATTATTATTCAAAGACAGCTGACAATATCTGTTACTGGACTCCCTTTCTTTGGCAGCCTCCAGCAGCATCGAGTGGCCTCTCCTCCTCTTCCTCCACCTTGGCATCACACACAGTACAATCCTCAGAAATGGCATCCAATTACCCTTGTTTCCTTCCATGTCATAACTCAATTGACAAACTGACTTTGGGAGCCACAGATGGGCGAGTCTGCAGGGCTGTTCACACATTCTATTCCATGGGCATTAGAGGTCTGATCCTAAGATTCACAGAATCAAGAAGAGGAAAGCATCTGCACCAATCTCCATGCTGTCAGGCACGAAGAGGAGGAGGGTGACTCTCAGGGCAAGGAGTGGGAGAACAGAGAGTATGGTGATGAAGTTGTAGATTCCACTAATTTGCACCCAGAGGCATGCAGCTGAGTAGCTCAGCGGAGGAGGTGGAAGAGGAGGAAAATAAGGAGGGTCCGTTGCTGTTTAATGTACAGACACAGCGTGATGCAAGCATGACCAGCACTGCATCCTCAGCCATAACTCTGGCTGTGGCCAACAGTTCACAGGGGCAGCAAGGGTTGCCTAGCCAGAAAGGATAACCCAAGTCACGTTATCTGCCAACTTTGCAAAAAACTACTCAGTAGAGGGAAGAACTGCAATAATTTGACAACTACATTCATGAAATGGCAAATGCATGATCAATATGCGTTAGTCTGAGAATCTCACTACACTACAACGCAGACTAGCGGGCCTCGCCAACCACCGGCCGTCCCATCAATCGTATCTGCTGCTTCTTCCTCCATCCCCATGGCAAGTGTTCTCAAGCAGGTCTTTGGCAGCAGAACCTCCACTTGTTTACCCCCTACAGTGGGGATGAGGGAAAGCCCGTCAGCTGTTACGGAAGTGGAAATGCCTGTCATTTTTGATTCATCGACAACACCACATCTTTCTCAATCCACCATAACATCTAAACCTGCACCTCACGCACAGTCCAGCAGTTTGTCCTGTTCACCCTTCTTCACCCTTTCTCAGCAAGCAGCCAACCCTAGGTCTAGCAGTTGTGGTCACGTAAAATAATGTTTACTCCTACACATGCCAAAGCTAAGAGCTTGAACTACACCATCTCGAATCTGTTGACAACAGAAATACTGTCTTTCCACCTTTCCATCTGCAACATGATGTCTGTATTCTTAGGGTTAGAAATAATCTACTGGGATGCTTCTCTGTTAGATCCACGGTACAAGAGTAAACTTTGGCAGATGCTTCCCCCTAAAAGGAACTTACGCATGCTGGAGTATCGAAACACGCTTGTAGACATTCTTAAGAGTGGTTTTCCCCAAGACAGCAGTGAGGCACACAGTGTGCATCACACTTATAGACATCCAACCCTGGGAACATCGAGTCAACAATGCAAAACATTAGCAGCAGCGGAAGCGATATAAGTGGCAGAAGCAATTTGTGTTTATCATATCACGCATTTTTTAGACCAGCACCAGCAGAACAGAGTACGAGTCTGACAAGTTTTAAACAACTGGAGAGGATGGTGTGGGAGTATCTGGAGCTCAATATCAATGCAATTTTGAAGACCCTTTTGAATTTTTCATCTTCAAAAATGGATGAATGGCCTGAGCTCGCCTGTCACGCCTTGGAGGTTTTATCATGCCCGGCAGCCAGCATTCTCTCAGGTCGTGTCTTCTGCACTGCTGGTGGTGTCCTGATGGATAAGCATACGCGGCTGTTCTCTGAAAGTGTAGACCACCTAACTTTCATCAAGATGAATAAGTCATGGATCTCCAATGACTTTTGCTCCCAAGTCGCAGGTCTGGCAGTCTAAGCGATGGTATAGTTTTTAGTGTGCTGAATTGATCTACCGCTATTGCAGTATGTGACACCTTTGTTATGGCTTCTGTGCCTGCTGTTGCTGCTACTGCTGCTGATGTTACAAACATTTTTTTGAAATGTGAAGATCCCAAGTCGAGTCTCCCATCTGGTGGGTTGCCTGTAGTTTCTACTGGTTTCTAATCTGGTTAACCTTTTGTAAAGCCGAACTATGAGTGGTGACAAAGGTAATTAAATTGTTATCTTGACTTCTACTATTTTTTGTTGTATATAGCAAGTCATTTCTATCCCTCCCATCTGCAATGATCTCCGCTCGATCAAGCATCCATTTTTTTTTAACTTTCGTTTTAGTAGTCTACTTCTAATAGCTTTTTTCTCCTCTTTAAAGCTACTGTCCAAAGTAGAATTTCGTTTGGAGGTACAAAAGGTTAACCAGATTATTAAAAATAGATTACCAATGTTACAACAGGAATAAGACATTGAGTGTGGTCTTGAAGGACCCCATTAGATTTACAGCCAAGAGAGCTCCTGCCCTGGGGGATATTTTGTCCCCTAGCTTATTTTTGAGTGAGATGGGCAGTGGAGAAGAGAATTGGCTTTAAGTTAAAGGATCATATAAATGTGGCCATACAGTCTGCACTTGTAAATTTAGGGTAAATTCCAAATTCTTCACGTCATCTGTAACTAATAAGAAATATGATATTGATAGTTTTATAAACTGCAATACCTGTAATCTTGTATATCTTATCACCTGTATATCATGTAACGTACAATATGTGGGATGCACTAGTGGACCTCTTTGTTATATTTCGGTAGCTGAGGAATGCAGGTAAAAAAGGCAATACACCAGAGAAGTTGGAATCTATGAGATTGCAGTACCCTGACTAACCACCACAACTAGAGGCAGCCGTGGAGCGTTCCTACGTTGGTCCTAGAAGCCTCGTCACAGCCTGAGAAACTAACTACACCTAAAGATAGAAAGAGGAAAGCTATCTGCCCCGGAGCAGATCCCCAAAGAACATAGAAAGCCCCCAAACATGTAATGGCGGTTAGACAAGATGAAATACTGACACAGACAGAAAATAGTATGAGCAAACGTTGGGGCCCAAACTACCTAAACAGAAAAGGATAGGAAGGGCACTTACTGCAATCCCAAAAAACCCTGAAAAGCACCAACTCTACTAATTTCAAAATCACCTGAGATCACACGACCTCTACCACCTAAATTAGTTCTCTGGTGTAACAAAATCAAAACAGCAGCCACTGAAAAAACTGGAAAAAGCAAAAGTACAAACATCAGTGGCTGAACTAAACTGAGAGGGCAAAAGCCCCCGGAGGAGACCCTGAAGGCCCCCCACAGAAGTGCAGGACAAAATGCAAAAATCAAGCACAAAAACAAAAAGAATAAAATGTCTTATCTGTTAGCAGGAGATGCAGACACGACACAGCAGGCTACAAAGGAAACAGGACTCAAGGATTGAGACCAGAGCAATTGATCACCGGCAACGCTGATGGGAAGGCGACTCCCTTATATAAGACCAGTCAGTAACACCTGATTCCCACTCCTCACAATCTTCACTGGACAGTCCAGTACCGCTTGTAACCACCAGAGGGAGCCTCTGCTCAGAACTCATTTCAAGTCCATTCACAACATTACCCCCCCCTTGAGGAGGGGTCACCGAACCCTCACTTGAGCAACCAGGTCGGTCAGGATGAGTTCTATGATACGCACGGATGAGTCTCCTAGCATGGATGTCCGAAGCCAACACCCAAGAATTGTCTTCCTGACCATAACCTCTCCACTTAACCAAATACTGGAGTTTCTGTCTAGAAAAACGAGAATTCAATATTTTCTCAACCACAAACTCCATATTGCCCTCAACCAGAACAGGGTCAGGAGGCAAAGCAGTAGGAACCACTGGCTCAACAAACCTCTTCAACAAGGACTTGTGGAACACGTTATGGATTTTAAATGTCCCTGGAAGAAGCAAACGAAAAGAAACAGGATTAAGAATCTCCATGATCTTATAAGGTCCAATGAACCTAGGCTTAAATTTAGGAGATGCCACTCTCATAGGAATATTTCTTGAGGACAACCAGACCAAGTCCCCCACTTTAAACCGAGGACCATCAGTCCTATGCCGGTTAGCAAACCGCTGGGCCCTCTCCTGAGAGAGGGACAACCTCTCCACTACCTGGTCCCAAATCTGTTGCATACGCTCCACAACAGAGTCAACACCTGGACAGACAGAAGCCTCCGTCTGTCCCGAAGAAAACCGAGGGTGAAACCCAGAATTACAGAAAAATGGAGACATCAAAGTGGCAGAGCTAGCCCTATTATTAAGAGCAAACTCAGCCAAAGGCAAAAAAGAGACCCAGTCATCCTGATCAGCAGACACAAAGCATCTTAGATAAGTCTCCAATGTCTGGTTTGTTCTCTCAGTTTGACCATTGGTCTGAGGATGAAACGCCGAGGAGAAAGACAATTGAACACCAAGTTTAGAACAAAAGGTCCTCCAAAATCTGGAAACAAACTGGACTCCTCTGTCAGACACAATGTTCTCAGGAATGCCGTGTAAACGAACCACGTGCTGAAGGAACAAAGGCACCAATTCAGAGGAGGAAGGCAACTTAGGTAATGGCACAAGATGTATCATCTTGGAAAACCTATCACAAATCACCCAGATGACGGTCATTCTCTGAGAAACAGGGAGGTCGGAAATGAAATCCATAGAGATATGGGTCCATGGTCTCTTGGGCACAGGCAATGGCATCAACAAACC
>JARQOD010000001.1:866826385-867007956 GCA_033576555.1 Oophaga sylvatica
GACCACCAAAGAAGTGCAGGACAATATGCCAAAAAAAACAAAAAAAAAAAAGAAAAGAAGAAAATATCTTATCTGTTAGCAAAAGATGCAGGCACGAAACAGCAAGCTACAAAGTGTACAGGAATCAAAGATGAGACCAGAACAATTGATCACCGTCAACCCTGATGGGAGGGAACCTCCCTTATATAAGACCAGTCAGTAACACCTGATCTCCAATCTTCACAATCTTCATTGGATAGTTCAGTACTGTTTGTAACCACCAGAGGGAGCTTCTGCTCAGAATTCATTTCTATCACATTCACAACAGCAAGACCAGTATGTTCCAAATGTGGCGAAGTTTTGTGGCAGCGCCACCAATGTCTACACCATCCGAGACGGCTCCACTCAGCAGGAGGCAAAGTTTCCGTAAGATGGTGACAGACTACATGTCTTGGCTCTTCCCCATTCAAGTTTTGGGTCTCTAAGCTGGATACATGGCCAGAGCTTAGCCAGTATGCATTGGAGGTGCTGGCTTGCCCTGCTGCCAGTGTATTATCGGAGCGCTTCTTTAGTGCTGCAGGTGGTGTACTAACAGACCGTAGCATGCGACTATCCTCCGTTAATGTAGACCAGTTTAGTTTTCTGAAAATGAACAAGGCATGGATCTCGCATGAATTTGCCTGTCCGGTTTCAGATTAAATAACTGGTTGGCAACGTTATCCATGTCCCTGTTATGTTCATCTTTCTACCACCTGAACTCTACTACCTGGGCTACAACACTGCCAGTTGCTGCTCACAAGTGTTGGATGCACAGATCAAAAAAATCGCTGATGTGTTTGTGGGGTTCAGTAACGCCTGCTGTTCCCCTGCTGTGTGTCCGGCAAAAATTACTGCTAGCTAGCTACACATGTTGAAAAAAACATGACATGTTAAAGTGCCTACTGCTACACATAGATAAGAGGCTACACCCTTATTTCTAAACTGTAAACAAGTGAAACGTCACCTTTAAAATCATAAAATTATTAGTCTTTGTCACAAATCTGTAACAAAATAATTGTGACATATAACTGCAGATATCCACATGTGGAACACAAATGCTAACACAAAAGCCTACTTATGCTATAGGGTACTGATGGTGAACCTTGTCACTCCATAACTTAGACAAATCCAACTCACATCATGCCTCAAATGCTGCAATGTTGGAAGTGCATAATGTGGGTTGAACTTTGACAACAGCTGCAGTGCGAAGGTTAGCCTTCAGTGTTCTTGGCTTTTAAATAAAAGCATACAAGTAAATTTAAAAATCCATTGTTGATTAAGGGACGTGATGTACACCTGTAATATTGTGGAAACAATGGATGTAGGACTAGTCCTCTTCAACATTACTTATATTTGTGTCATTTGAAAAAATACATATTTAAATACAAATTTAACAACCCATATCATAAAGGTCCATCATGTAAAAATGAGAATAGGTAACAAAAATCATGCATTACCTTGTTAAACTCAATAGTGCATAGTCACAATAGCTAAATATATACCTGCAAGTGGTGCTGAAACAACGACAACTGATAGAAAAGGTGAATGATATCTAGTTATCAGACTGAATAGCGACACCTGTACAATGTCGATATAATACTGTACCTTAACAAAAAGGCTGTTTGCAACCAATGTATTGTATACGGATGGAAGTGCGTCACACTAATAGATTTGAGTTATTTGAAATAGAATGGAGCAGCACCAATTAGAGAAGAATGTCAAGGATGAGGCAGTGAGACACGCTCAGCAGAGTACAAGCAGCAGTGTTTGAATAAGTAACTGGAGCGGGATCTGCACTCCAAAAATGAGAACCTCTGACTACAGTAAACAATGCACACAACTGTTCAGTAGCTGTAAAAGGCCCGTTTGTGTACTTCTATATTGTTTGCAACCAATGTATTGGATAATGATGGAAGCACGTCACACTAATAGATTTGAATTATTTTAAATATAATGTAGCAGCAACAATTAACGAAAACTGTCAAGGATGAGGCAGTGACACACGCTCAGCAGAGTACAAGCAGCGGTGGTTGAAGAAATAACTTGAGCGGGATCAGAATTCAAAAATTGAAACCCTCTGACTACAGTAAACAATGCACACAACTGTTCAGCAGCTGTGAAAGGCCCGTTTGTGTACTTCTATATTGTTTGCAACCAATGTATTGGATAATGATGGAAGCACGTCACACTAATAGATTTGAATTATTTGAAATATAATGTAGCAGCAACAATTAGAGAAAAATGTCAAGGATGAGGCAGTGACACACGCTCAGCAGAGTACAAGCAGCAGTGTTTGAATAACTAACTGGAGCGGGATCTGCACTCCAAAAATAAGAACCTCTGACTACAGTAAACAATGCACACAACTGTTCAGTAGCTGTGAAAGGCCCGTTTGTGTACTTCTATATTGTTTGCAACCAATGTATTGGATAATGATGGAAGCACGTCACACTAATAGATTTGAATTATTTGAAATATAATGTAGCAGCAACAATTAGAGAAAAATGTCAAGGATGAGGCAGTGACAAACGCTCAGCAGAGTACAAGCAGCGGTGGTTGAAGAAATAACTTGAGCGGGATCAGAATTCAAAAATTGAAACCCTCAGACTACAGTAAACAATGCACACAACTGTTCAGCAGCTGTGAAAGGCCCGTTTGTGTACTTCTATATTGTTTGCAACCAATGTATTGGATAATGATGGAAGCACGTCACACTAATAGATTTGAGTTATTTGAAATAGAATGTAGCAGCAACAATTAGAGAAAACTGTCAAGGATGAGGCAGTGACACACGCTCAGCAGAGTACAAGCAGCGGTGGTTGAAGAAATAACTTGAGCGGGATCAGAATTCAAAAATTGAAACCCTCTGACTACAGTAAACAATGCACACAACTGTTCAGCAGCTGTGAAAGGCCCGTTTGTGTACTTCTATATTGTTTGCAACCAATGTATTGGATAATGATGGAAGCACGTCACACTAATAGATTTGAATTATTTCAAATATAATGTAGCAGCAACAATTAGAGAAAACTGTCAAGGATGAGGCAGTGACACACGCTCAGCAGAGTACAAGCAGCGGTGGTTGAAGAAATAACTTGAGCGGGATCAGAATTCAAAAATTGAAACCCTCTGACTACAGTAAACAATGCACACAACTGTTCAGTAGCTGTGAAAGGCCCGTTTGTGTACTTCTATATTGTTTGCAACCAATGTATTGGATACGGATGGAAGCACGTCACACTAATAGATTTGATTTTTTTTAAATAGAATGTAGCAGCAACAATTTGAGAATAATTTAAAGGATGAGGCAGTGAGACACGCTCAGCAGAGTACAAGCAGCAGTGGTTGAAGAACTAAATGGAGCGGGATCTGCACTCAAAAAAATAAAACCTCACAGACTACAGTGAACACTGCACACAACTGTTCACTATCTCTGAAAGGCTCCTTTGTGGACTTCTATACTGTTTGCAACCAATGTATTGGATACGGATGGAAGCACATCACACTAATAGATTGGATTTTTTTTAAATAGAATGTAGCAGCACCAATTTGAGAAAAATGTCAAGGATGAGGCAGTGAGACACGCTCAGCAGAGTACAAGCAGCAGTGGTTGAAGAACTAAATGGAGCGGGATCTGCACTCAAAAAAAAAAACTCACAGACTACAGTGAACACTGCACACAACTGTTCACTATCTCTGAAAGGCTCCTTTGTGGACTTCTATACTGTTTGCAACCAATGTATTGGATACGGATGGAAGCACGTCACACTAATAGATTTGATTTTTTTTAAATAGAATGTAGCAGCAACAATTAGAGAAAACTGTCAAGGATGAGGCAGTGACACACGCTCAGCAGAGTACAAGCAGTGGTGGTTGAAGAAATAACTTGAGCGGGATCTGAATTCAAAAATTGAAACCCTCTGACTACAGTAAACAATGCACACAACTGTTCAGTAGCTGTGAAAGGCCCGTTTGTGTACTTCTATATTGTTTGCAACCAATGTATTGGAAACGGATGGAAGCACGTCACACTAATAGATTTGATTTTTTTTAACCCTGCTGTTCTGTTCGGTCAAAAATGACCGTTTATGAAATTTAATATTTTTTAAAATAATTATGATGCAGTTCTGAGACTTGTGGTTCCTGCAGTGCTACTCATTTGCGGGGTTCTTACTAAGGGAATTTTTTTTTTTTTTTTGTGTTTAGTTTTTGCGCTAATTTTTTTTTTACACTTGTACTGTTCGGTCAAAAATGACCGATAGCCTTTTATATTGCTCTCCATCCATTTTTTGACTAAAATAAAGGTGTTATTCTGATTTTGGACAATATATTGTATATACTACTATTTATCAATGTATCTAGGTACTTTTGGTCAGTGCAGATTTACACATACAGACATTGTAAAATTGTGATACAGCAGATGGATTAGCTTCCAGTATAGCTATGTGCACATTTTTTTCATTGTTTGTTAGTTACCCTGCTGTTCAGATAGAAATAGTTCAATTCAGTAGTCAACATTTCATATTGTAAATGAAGATTTTCTTATTTTACATGTGTTAGCTGGTTCTCATGATGATTATCCATTTAGTTGTGTCCGACTCTTGGCAATTCGATGGATTAGCTCTTTCCATATTGGAAAGCTGGTTCTATTATTGTACAATGTTGTCCTGAACAGAGCAGAAATACATTCTCTCTTACAAATGTGTTTCAGAAGTGGAAAATGAGGAGAGCTTGATCCACATACAAGTAGTGAGATGCAACATATCTATTCAAAAAATAAAGATATTATTTGGAATTTGCAGCCTCCTGCTCAGGATCATAAAAGGTCCTCTGCAAATGTGATAAATGCGACTCCTGGTCCGACAAGATATGCTTTGTCAAGAATAATAGATATTGAATCAGCATTCAAATTGTTCCTGACTAGTACCATCCTAAATATTGTTATCGAAATGACAAACATTGAGGGACATCAAGTGTATGGTGAAAAATGGAAAACTTTTGATTTACCCGCTCTAAATGCTTTTATTGGCTTGTTACTGTTAGCAGGAGTTTACAAATCCTTTGGAGAGTCCACAAAAAGTTTGTGGAATGCTGACACCGGTCGTCACATTTTTAGGGCCACAATGTCACTTGAAACATTTCATTTTATTTCTCGAGTAATACGATTTGATAATAAAACGGATAGAAGTCAAAGAAGAGCTAGGGATAAACTAGCTCCGATTAGAAAGCTTTGGGACACATGGGTGGAGATTCTTCCAAAATTATATAACGTTGGAGATAATGTTACAGTAGATGAACAACTGGTGTCATTTCGGGGTAGATGCCCATTTCGGCAATGCATTCCGAGCAAGCCTGCAAAATACGGGATAAAAATTTGGACACTTTGTGACAGTAAGTCTTCTTATGCTACAAATGTTCAGATATATACAGGTAAAAACCCTGGAGAAAAACCAGAAAGAATCAGGGTTTGCGCGTGGTTGTAGACTTGACACAAGGACTAAAAGGGCAAAATGTGACCTGTGATAACTTCTTCACCTCATACCAACTGGGGCAGATATTGCTAAAAAAAAAATGACCATACTAGGAACGCTCAGAAAAAACAAACCCGAACTGCCACAAGGCATCTGTAGTAAAAGAGCTGTACATAGCTCAATGTTTTATTTCACTAAACACACAACCGTGGTTTCTTACACTCCGAAAAAAAATAAACAAGTGGTTCTTATGAGCACACTTCACCACAACACTGTTATAAGCAATCGGGAAGACAAAAAGCCAGAAATAATAATGGATTATAATGCAACAAAAGGCTCCGTTGACACACTTGACCAACTTATAAATTCTTATACATGTAAAAGAAAATCAAACCGTTGGCCAAATGATTGTTTTTTACAATATTCTGGATGTGTCCGCCTATAACGCTTTCGTTTTATGGACCGAAATGGATCCCAATTGGCAAAAAAATAGACTGCATAAAAGAAGACTCTTTATTGAAGAATTGGGACTATCCCTTATCAGACCATATATTTCAGGGAGAAAAGCGAGTCCCCAAAGTGAAATTGCAGCTAACATTGTAGAAAGAATCAAGAAGGATGCAAAAGGAACAGAAACCACAGCCACCAGCACTATTGAACCAACACCCTCCACCAGCACAGCTGTGTGCCTGAAAAGAAAACGTTGTTGCATATGTCCTCCTTCAAGTAACTATAAGTCAAGCATTACTTGTTGCATCTGCGAGAAATATATATGCAAAAAACACGTAAATTATTGTTGCGATGAGTGCAAAAAAAAAATAGTTTGAACTTTATTATATTTATTTTTTTCATAATGCTCATTTATCGTTCAATTTGATGTTATAGTTATAGTTGTTGTTGTTGTTGTTGTGCCTAACTATACCTGTAACTACAACAAGTTTTTATAATTGCTGTACAGAATACAATAAGTATTGTATTTTTGTAACCTTTTTTGTAAAGCAAAATAAAGAAAAATTAATTTTTTTTTATTTCATTTTTTTATTTGATAATGACCAACCATGTTCACATACAGTATAATCATGCAATAGGTATTCAAATAAAACTTTCAAGTAGCTAAGAACTGCACTTTATTAGGTCCGGTCAAAAATGACCGGAACAGTACAAGTGTATAGTGGAATTGAATCTTTGATCTTATCAGTAGACAATTAGCATACTAGTCTTTCCAGTTTCACTTTTAGCTCAGCTATATAGAGCAGAGGAGATATACAGACATCAGAGTTCTGAAGTTTACAGTTTGATAAAGAATATGTGCAAATATGAGAAAATATGAATAATGCACAAAAAATCGAATAAAAGTTATGAGAGAAAAAAAATAATAAATAAGTTTTTCTTTCCATTTTTCAATTGTTTATGAACAGCCAGGTTCACATACAATATTATACAGCAAAAATGATACAATTAAAACACTTATATTAGCTAAAAATCAACTTTAATTTAGGTCCGGCCAAAAATGACCAGAACAGCACAAGTGTATTATTTGAAACGAACAGAACAGCAGGGTTAAATAGAATGTAGCAGCAACAATTTGAGAATAATTTAAAGGATGAGGCAGTGAGACACGCTCAGCAGAGTACAAGCAGCAGTGGTTGAAGAACTAAATGGAGCGGGATCTGCACTCAAAAAAAAAAAACCTCACAGACTAGAGTGAACACTGCACACAACTGTTCACTATCTGTGAAAGGCTCCTTTCTGTACTTCTATAGTGTTTGCAACCAATGTATTGTATATGGATGGAAGCGCGTCACACTATAATTTCAATTGAATGGAGCAGCAAGAATTACACTAAAGAAAAAAAAAAGAGTCTATGAGTGACACGTGCAGATGCCTACAAACAGCGTTGGATGCAGAGCAAACTGCAGCGTCACCTGCACTCTCACACACACACCTTGCACAGAGCTGTTAAAACAACACTGCAAGGCAAAAGGAAGCTTTACACAGCGGTTGGTAAACTAGCCTGCCTAGAGCACAGTACACAAAATCGCAATCTCTAACTGTCCCTCAGAGTCAGCACAGCAGCGTTCTGTCCCTAACTGAATTCACAGCACAGTGACGCTAAAATGGCGGCGGCGCCTTTTATAGTGCATTCTGACATCATTTCAGCATCCAATCACAGCCATGCCATTAGTTAACATGACCGCAGCAGTACAGGATGTGCCCACACTTCTTAGGATTCCTCATTGGCTGACTAAAATCACATTGCCTCTCAAAGAATTATGGGAATTTCCGATTCCGGTATACGATATATGGAAAATATCGGAACTAAGTATTGGAATTCCGATACAGCTAATATCGGCCGATACCCGATACTTGCGGTATCGGAATGCTCAACTCTACTGGTGATCAATATATCTAGATAGATTGGCTATTAGGCAACCTATCCCTGACACTGCTGGTAGTCTTGGGGATTCGAGGTAGATTTGTGGATTTTTGGTATGTGATGGAATACCGCAAGGCGTGGATGTTGGGTATTCATTCATATATTGTGTCTCGTTCATGTTCTAGAATAACTCACTAAGAAACTTCTTAATTAACAGATTTAACTCCCTTTTAAAACCAGATATGGGGGTCTTCTTTAATTTGTTTATGCTTTATTGTCACTAAGGAGTCTCATTGATTCTGCATTATAATGTTTTCTATCCATAACAACAATCCTCCCCTGCTTTGATGGCTGGACAGATCAGTGTATTATTGTTGTCCTGTAAATCTTGTATGGCCTTTATTTCCTTTAACTTTAACCCCTTCACCCCCAAGGGTGGTTTGCACGTTAATGACCGGGCCAATTTTTACAATTCTGACCACTGTCTCTTTATGAGGTTATAACTCTGGAACGCTTCAACAAATCTTCGCGATTCTGAGATTGTTTTCTCGTGACATATTGTACTTCATGATAGTGGTAAAATTTCTTCCATATAACTTGCATTTATTTATGAAAAAAACGCAAATATGGCAAAAATTTTGAAAATTTTGCAATTTTCAAACTTTGAATTTTTATTCCCTTAAAACAGAGAAATATGTCACACAAAATAGTTAAGAAATAACATTTCCCACATGTCTACTTTACATCAGCACAATTTTGGAAACAAAATTTTTTTTTGTTAGGAAATTATAAGGGTTAAAAGTTGACCAGCGATTTCTCATTTTTACAACAAAATTTACAAAGCCATTTTTTTTCGGGACCACCTCATATTTGAAGTCACTTTGAGGGGTCTATATAGCATAAAATACCCAAAAGTGACACCATTCTAAAAACTACACCCCTCAAGGTACTCAAAACCACATTCAAGAAGTTTATTAACCCTTCAGGTGCTTCACAGGAGCTGAAGCAACGTGGAAGGAAAAAATGAACATTTACTTTTTAGTCACAAAAATGATCTTTTACAAACTTTTTTTTATTTTCACAAGGGAAAAAGGAGAAAAAGGACCAATAAAGTTGTTGTGCAATTTCTCCTGAGTACACCGATACCCCATATGTGAGGGAAAACCACTGTTTGGGCACACGGCAGAGCTCGGAATGGAAGGAGCGCAGTTTGACTTTTCCAAACCAAAATTGGCTGGAATTGAGAACGGACGCCATGTCGCGTTTGGAGAGGCCCTGATGTGCCTAAACAGTGGAAACCCCCCACATGTGACCCCATTTTGGAAACTAGACCCCCTAAGGAACTTATCTAGATGTGTGGTGAGTAGTTTGAACCCTCAAGTGCTTCACGCAAGTTTGTAATGTAGAGCCGTGAAGAAAAAAAATCATATTTTTTCCACAAGCATGATGTTTTAGTCCCCAAATTTTTATTTTCCCAAGGGTAAGAGGAGAAATTGAACCACAAAAGTTGTTGTCCAACTTGTCCTGAGTACGCTGATACCCCATATGTGGGGGGGAACCACTGTTTGTGCGCACGGCAGGGCTTGAAAGGGAAGGAGCGCCGTTTGACTTTTCCAAACCAAAATTGGCTGGAATTGCGAACGGACGCCATGTCGCGTTTGGAGGGCCCTGATGTGCCTAAACAGTGGAAACCCCCCACATGTGACCCCATTTTGGAAACTAGACCCCCTAAGGAACTTATCTAGATGTGTGGTGAGCACTTTGAACCCTCAAGTGCTTCACGCAAGTTTGTAATGTAGAGCCGTGAAGAAAAAAAATCATATTTTTTTCCACAAACATGATGTTTTAGTCCCCAAATTTTTATTTTCCCAAGGGTAAGAGGAGAAATTGGACCACAAAAGTTGTTTTCCAACATGTCCTGAGTACGCTGATACCCCATATGTGGGGGGAACCACTGTTTGGGCGCACGGCAGGGCTCGAAAGGGAAGGAGCGCCGTTTGACTTTTCCAAATCAAAATTGGCTGGAATTGCGAACGGACGCCATGTCGCGTTTGGAGGGCCCCTGATGTGCCTAAACAGTGGAAACCCCCCACATGTGACCCTATTTTGGAAACTAGACCCCCTATGGAACTTATCTAGATGTGTGGTGAGCACTTTGAACCCTCAAGTGCTTCACGCAAGTTTGTAATGTAGAGCCGTGAAGAAAAAAAAATCATATTTTTTCCACAAACATGATGTTTTAGTCCCCAAATTTTTATTTTCCCAAGGGTAAGAGGAGAAATTGGACCACAAAAGTTGTTGTCCAACATGTCCTGAGTACGCTGATACCCAATATGTGGGGGGGAACCACTGTTTGGGCGCACGGCAGGGCTTGAAAGGGAAGGAACGCCGTTTGACTTTTCCAAACCAAAATTGGCTGGAATTGCGAACGGACGCCATGTCGCGTTTGGAGGGCCCCTGATGTGCCTAAACAGTGGAAACCCCCCACATGTGACCCCATTTTGGAAACTAGACCCCCTAAGGAACTTATCTAGATGTGTGGTGAGCACTTTGAACCCTCAAGTGCTTCACGCAAGTTTGTAATGTAGAGCCGTGAAGAAAAAAAATCATATTTTTTTCCACAAGCATGATGTTTTAGTCCCCAATTTTTTATTTTCCCAAGGGTAAGAGGAGAAATTGGACACCAAAAGTTGTTGTCCAACATGTCCTGAGTACGCTGATACCCCATATGTGGGGGGAACCACTGTTTGGGCGCACGGCAGGGCTTGAAAGGGAAGGAGCGCCGTTTGACTTTTCCAAACCAAAATTGGCTGGAATTGCGAACGGACGCCATGTCGCGTTTGGAGGGCCCCTGATGTGCCTAAACAGTGGAAACCCCCCACATGTGACCCCATTTTGGAAACTAGACCCCCTAAGGAACTTATCTAGATGTGTGGTGAGCACTTTGAACCCTCAAGTGCTTCACGCAAGTTTGTAATGTAGAGCCGTGAAGAAAAAAAATCAATTTTTTCCACAAGCATGATGTTTTAGTCCCCAATTTTTTATTTTCCCAAGGGTAAGAGGAGAAATTGGACACCAAAAGTTGTTGTCCAACATGTCCTGAGTACGCTGATACCCCATATGTGGGGGGAACCACTGTTTGGGCGCACGGCAGGGCTTGAAAGGGAAGGAGCGCCGTTTGACTTTTCCAAACCAAAATTGGCTGGAATTGCGAACGGACGCCATGTCGCGTTTGGAGGGCCCCTGATGTGCCTAAACAGTGGAAACCCCCCACATGTGACCCCATTTTGGAAACTAGACTTATCTAGGTGTGTGGTGAGCACTTTGAACCCCAAGTGTTTCACTAACGTTTATAATGCCCTGGCGTGAAAAAAAAAATATATTTTTTTTCCACAAAAGTGATGTTTTAGTCCCCAATTTTTTATTTTCCCAAGGGTAAGAGGAGAAATTGGACCCCAAAAGTGGTTGTCCAATTTGTCCTGAGTACGCTGATACCCCATATGTTGGGGGGATACACTGTTTGGGCACACGGCAGGGCTCGGAAGGGAAGCAGTGACGTTTTGGAATGCAGACTTTGATGGAATGGTCTGCGGGCGTCATGTTCCATTAGCAGAGCCCTGATGTGCCTAAACAGTGGAAACCCCCCACATGTGACCCCATTTTGGAAACTAGACCCCCTAAGGAACTTATCTAGGTGTGTGGTGAGCACTTTGAACCCCCAAGTGTTTCACTAACGTTTATAATGCCCTGGCGTGAAAAAAAATATATTTTTTTTTTCCACAAAAGTGATGTTTTAGTCCCCAATTTTTTATTTTCCCAAGGGTAAGAGGAGAAATTGGACCCCAAAAGTGGTTGTCCAATTTGTCCTGAGTACGCTGATACCCCATATGTTGGGGGGATCCACTGTTTGGGCATACGGCAGGGCTCGGAAGGGAAGCAGTGACGTTTTGGAATGCAGACTTTGATGGAATGGTCTGCGGGCGTCATGTTCCGTTAGCAGAGCCCCTGATGTGCCTAAACAGTGGAAACCCCCCACATGTGACCCCATTTTGGAAACTAGACCCCCTAAGGAACTTATCTAGGTGTGTGATGAGCACTTTGAACCCCCAAGTGTTTCACTAAAGTTTATAATGCCCAGGTGTGAAAAAAAAAACCCTACTTTTTACCTCACACAAATGATGTTTTAGTCCCCAATTTTTTATTTTCCCAAGGTTAAGAGGAGAAATTGGACACCAAAAGTTGTTGTCCAATTTGTCCTGAGTACACTGGTACCCCATATGTGGGAAAAAACTGTTTGGGCACAATTCGGGGCTCAGAAGGGAAATTGTGACGTTTTGGAAGCAGACTTTGATGGAATGGTCTGCGGGCGTCATGTTCCGTTTGCAGAGCCCCTGATGTGCCTAAACAGTAAAAAAAAACCACAAGTGACATAATTTTGGAAAGTAGACTCCCAAGGAACTTTTCTAAATGTGCCCCCCTTCTGGAACTAATCTTTCCTGTAAAGTAAATTAGTAGTGCATGGAGGTGTGGTACAATTTGAAACAATCCTTCATACACAGGCCAGGTTTTTCGGGGCAGGTGTCGCATTGGTAAGTGGTGTCCTTGTGTATTCCCCTTTTGTAACACACTCGGCACCTTTTTTGCGGCTTACCTTTTCTTCCAGTTGGCAGGACCACCCCCGGGAAATGCTGACCTGGTATGATACGAGCACCTTCAGTTCCGGAAGTACTGGGGCCCGCTGTTTCCTGAGCGCCAAACATCAGGGCCTTAACCACTACCTCCTGAAACTGAAGGTACGTCGTATCGCTGTTGCGTGCACATCGTGACAGCAGGAAAGCGTTGAGCATTGCCATTTGGACGATGTGCACGGACAGCTTCTTGTACCACACCTTGGCCTTTCTCAAAGCACTGTACGGTTGGAGGAGTTGATCAGAGAGATCAACACCCCCCATGTATTTATTGTACCCCAGTACACAGTCCGGTTTGCGGACCTGTGTAGAGGTACCCCGTACAGTGCTGAGGGCGCTGCCATCACCATGTATGGTGGTCAAGAGAAGGACATCCTCTTGTCCTTGTACTTGACCACCAACAGGTGGTCGCTACATTGGGCTCTGCTCTCACCCTTTCTGAGCATCAGCCCAAGTAGCGTCTTTGGGAGGCCTCTCTGATTTTTGCGGACGGTACCGCAGGCTGCGGTACCTCGCGCAGAGAGGGATTTGTAGAGTGGGATGCTGGAATAAAAGTTATCAGTGTAAAGGTGATAACCTTTATCCAGCAGTGGGTGCACCAAATCCCACACAATTTTCCCACTCACTCCCAGGACGGGGGGACACTCAGGGGGTACAATCCTGGTGTCCTTTCCTTCGTAAACTCTAAAGCTGTGTGTGTACCCTGAGGTACTCTCACACAGCTTGTAGAGTTTGATTCCGTACCTTGCCCTCTTGCTGGGCAGGTACTGGCGGAATGCGAGCCGTCCCTTAAAATGAACCAAGGACTCATCCACGCAGATGTCCCTTTGGGGCACGTACACTTCAGCAAACTTTTTGTTGAAGTGTTCGATGACCGGCCGAACTTTGAACAGGAGGTCAAAGTTGGAGTCATCTCGTGGGGGACACTGTGCATTATCATTATAATGCAGGAATTTGTGGATGGCCTCAAAACGCGTCCGAGCCATGACCATTCGGAACAGTGGAGTGTTGTATAAAATATCAACACTCCAATATTGCCGAATTTCTGGCTTCTTCAGGATCCCCATATGGAGGACCAGGCCCCAAAACTGCATCATTTCAACTGCGTCTACAGGAGACCAGTTGGAAAATGATGAACGGGGGTTTTGCGCCAAAAATTGCCGAGCGTACAAATTTGTTTGCTCCACCATGAGGTTAATTAAATCCTCAGAGAAAAAGACTTTGAAAAAGTCTATTTCTGTGAAGCCGGTGGAGTCAAACCTGATTCCTGATTCTGCCACAAAATCAGGAATCAGTGGCTCGTAATTTTGGGGGCCGGGGTCCATACAGGGTCCGAAGAGGGATGCGCTGGTTCATTTTCAGGGGCGGGCGCTGCCTCATGTTCTGTCCTGGGGCGTCTGCGTGGCGGTTCCGCAGGACCCGAGGAGGAAGATGAGGAGGAAGAAGAATCTTCATCTGAAAAATAAAGAAATGTGGGATCCTCTCCCTCGCTATCAGTGTCGGAGGCAAGGAAAGCGTATGCCTCCTCCACTGAATAGCGCTGTTGGGATGAGCGTGACGAGCGGGACATTTTTTTTGTGAATGTGGTGCTTTGTGTGAACTTTATTTATAACTGTGTGTGTGTGTGTGGGGGGGGGATAGTGATTGGTGTAAACTAAGCTGAAAAGAAAAAGCTAAAAGAAAAGAAAGCGAATAGGGAAAAAAAAGGCCTGTGAAAAAAAGTCTAAACCAGCAGGCACGAGCTCTGATAAGTGACCGGTGTCACTTATCAAAGTTCCGTGGCTGCTGGATGTGCGCACGGGAGTGACGGAAAGGGGGGTGAAAAAAAAAACTGGCAGGCACGAGCTCTGATAAGTGACCGCAGTCACTTATCAAAGTTCCGCGGCTGCTGGATGTGCGCACGGGAGTGGCGGAAAGGGGGGTGAAAAAAAAAAAAACTGGCAGGCACGAGCTCTGATAAGTGACCGCTGTCACTTATCAAAGTTCCGCGGCTGCTGGATATGCGCACGGGAGTGGCGGAAAGGGGGGTGAAAAAAAAAACTGGCAGGCACAAGCTCTGATAAGTGACCGCTGTCACTTATCAAAGTTCCGCGGCTGCTGGATGTGCGCACGGGAGTGGCGGAAAGGGGGGGTGAAAAAAAAACAAAAAAAACAGCAGGAACGAGCTCTGATAAGTGACTGGTGTCACTTATCAAAGTTCCGCGGCTGCTGGATGTGCGCACGGGAGTGGCGGAGAAGTTGGTGGAAAAAAAAAAAAAAAAACAGCAGGAACGAGCTCTGATAAGTGACTGGTGTCACTTATCAAAGTTCCGTGGCTGCTGGGTGTGCGCACGGGAGTGGCGGAAAAGTTGGTGGAAAAAAAAAAAAAAAAACAGCAGGAACGAGCTCTGATAAGTGACTGGTGTCACTTATCAAAGTTCCGTGGCTGCTGGGTGTGCGCACGGGAGTGGCGGAAAAGTTGGTGAAAAAAAAAAAACAGCAGGAACGAGCTCTGATAAGTGACTGGTGTCACTTATCAAAGTTCCGTGGCTGCTGGATGTGCGCACAGGAGTGGCGGAAAAGTTGGTGAAAAAAAAGCAAAAAACGGCAGGAACGAGCTCTGATAAGTGACTGGTGTCACTTATCAAAGTTCCGTGGCTGCTGGATGTGCACACGGGAGTGGCGGAAAGGGGGGGTGAAAAAAAAACGGCAGGCACGAGCTCTGATAAGTGACCGCTGTCACTTATCAAAGTTTGCGGCTGCTGGATGTGCGCACGGAGGGGGGTGCAAAAGTGTTGATCGGTGAACTGCGTCACCAATCAACGCTCGGCGGCGCAAAGGGGGGGTAAAAAGAGGGGGAAAGGGAAGGGGGCAGGGGGAATGGGGGGATTGGGGTGGATCGGGCAGGGATCGGGGCTCAAAAACTCACGTTTGTAGTCTTTTCTTTCTTTTCTCTTCTTTCTTCTCTCTTCTTTCTTCTCTCTTCTTTCTTCTCTCTTCAGCAGGAGTTGTGGTGTCACAGGCTACTGTGGCACCACAAGGCCCAGCACAGGAGGAGATCTGGCAGTGTGACCGCACAGCAGGAATCCTCAGCAAGTGTGAGGACCCCTGCAGTGCGGTCAGACAGGTCAGATCCAGTTTGCAGACAGGTCACAGAGCGGTCACATCGCTGCTGTGACCTGTCATTGGTGGGATCAATGATCACATCAATCCCACCAATCAAAGGAGACCCCTGCATTGCCGGTTGCTAGGTACCGGCCTAGTAATCGGAGCTCACAGCTCCGATTCCTAGGCAGGTCACCGGCAGGTCACCTAGCAGGGCACAAAGCGGTCACACCGCTGCTGTGCCCTGTGATTGGCTCGATCGTCGATGACATCGATTGCGCCAATCAGCTCCTTCATGCCCTACAGGCCCTGGCCTAGGATCGGTGCTATTACTGCACCGATCCAGGCAGGTACAGGCAGGGCACAGCGCGGATATACCGCGGCTGTGCCCTGCGATTGGCGCGATCGATGTGATCGGCGATCGCGCCAATCTGGGGGGGTCTGGACCTTCCTAGGCCCAGGCCTAGGATCGAGTACATCGGTACTCGATCCTAGCCTGCGATCTCACTGTTTCAGCCGCTCTGATTGGCTGAAACAGTGAGAAAGGCTGTGATTGGCTGTTCAGAATTCAACAGCCAATCACAGCGATCGGGAGGCCTGAGGGGGGAGGACGCAGCCCGGGATGCCGACGCCAACTTCCAAGAGGTAAGCTGGCGTCGGAATTTTAATGCGATCACCGCTACTTAAGTCGCGATGTCGCATTAAAGGGCATGACGTACTATCCCGTCCATGGTCAGAATGGCACGGGTTTTATGGACGGGATAGTACGTCTAATGTCAGAGAGGGGTTAAATTATATTGTATTTTTTATTCACTTGATTCTGATTAAGTCATCTGATACTGCCTTCTTCTCTCTCCCAGATGTGTCTTCCTCGCTCTGTTTCATAGGACTACAAATGCCTAATTAATATATGATTGAAAGGGAATCTGTCAACAGGTTTTTGCTACCCCATCAGAGCTGCATAGTATGGAGTAAAAGACCATGATTCTAGCGATGTATCACTAACTGGGCTACATGTCGTATTTTCCATAAAATCACTGTTTTCTCTCCTGCAGATTTACCAGTTCTCTGAATGCTGAGCTCTGTATAACCCTACCCACACTACTGATTGACAGCTTTTTGTGTACACCATGCATAGGTATAAATATGCAAGTCAGTGGTAGGGTGGGGTTACACAAAGATTAAGTGGGGCTATATGACAGCAGGGTTACTAGTCCTCTAGTGATAATCTCCTACTATTAAAACAGTGATTGCATTAAAACTACAGCAAGCATCCCAATAAGTGACACATAGCTGGGTTCTCTACATCATTCTGTTCTCTGATCAGGTGGAAAAACTTGGTGATGGATTTTCTTTAAATATAATTATACTCTGTTTTTTGTATTGGTATGCTCATTTTCCCTTTACAAGGTACCTTTTGCTAAAACTGTCTATAGTCCCAAGCCACTAGTATTCCTAATTGATAACAAGGAGTTAGCAAAATACCAAGAGGCACATTCATTAAGACTAGTGATGAGCGAACGTGCTCAGTAATACTCGTTACTCGCCCGAGCATCGCTGTACTCATGGTACTCGGCAAGCAACGAGCATTTCCGTGTTTGCTCAGCGGGAATTCTGGTGTACGCCCTGCAACAAGCAGGGATTGTCTGCCATGCACTGTAATGCCGCAGCCATCTTTGTTGTGGTATTACAGTGATTGGCTGGCCACACAGCGTCATCAGATCTATAAGAGACCTGGTGTCGTCATGCTCGGCTCAGTCTGCTCTGGACTTAGCGAATGTAAGGAGAGATGCTGCCAAGATAGGGTCAGATTTTGGGGTTTAGAAGGTAGTGTAGGTCTAACATCAAAGAAGACACAAATCCAGCTTAATCAACAGTCCTTCTAAGGACTAATTACAGTGTATAGAGATTGCAGTGATAGGTAGGCAGGGAGTGTATGTGCGTATATACATATCAGTGCAAGGCATGCACACACTGTACGTGGGTATATAGATCTCAGTAGCAGACTGTCATTCTATGTGGCATACATCAAGAGGGTCAAATCCATTACTGTCTGCTGCTGCCTATTACATATATGGACAGTATCTACACAGCCCTGGGTCTCAGTGGGCAGCAAATTTTTTTGGCATCTTAAGCCTCATTATTTTTTTCCAAAGCAATCCAGAACCCCTTTTTTTCTCTAATTGCTTGTTGACACTGTAGAATATAGCCAGATCCTTTTCGTACTACAGCGTGAAAATACAGTTATTTTAAAGGGGTTTGCCTGTCTCAGGCCTGACATCTGAGTGCGCAGAAAAATCTGCCATTTTTTGTGGTACTGTAGAATTTCTTGGGAGTGTCTTTATAGAATTTTTTGACACCATTTTGCTGCCCAAAAAATATTTAGCTGCCCAAAAAATATTTAGCTACAGGGTAGATATTTTACACTGGCTTTTTGTCCCCCACATGGATCGTATATCATTACGCAAAAAATTTTGCCTTTTCAGGACTCCATAGAATTTTTTTTGTAGAGTCATAGCTTACTTATTGACACAATTTTGCTGGCCAAAAAAATTAAAAAATACAGGGTTGAAATTTTAAAGAGGGCTCACTTCGTCAGACGCTTGATCTATCAGTGTGCTAAAAATTGTGTCATTTCAGGGCTACATTCCCCTTTTTTGCTGTGTCTTACCCTATTTCTATACACTGTTTTGGAGGAAAAAAATAGATAAATCCAGGCCACATATTGAGCAGTGTGGAATCTGTGTCAGATGCTTATTTATCTGTGTGCTATAAATTGTGGCATTTCAGGGCTACATTACACTGGATTTGCTGTCTGTTACACTGTTTCTATACAGTATTTTAAAGGAAAAAAATTAAAAATACAGACCACATATTGAACAGTGTAGTATCTCTGTCACACGCCTATCTATCTGTGAGTAAAAATTGTGGCATTTCAGGGCCACATTACACTGGATTTGCTGTCTGTTACCCTATTTGTATATAATATTTTAAAGGAAAAAATGTAAAGATACAGACCACATATTGAACAGTGTAATAGCTCTGTGACACTCCTATCTATCTATGTGTTAAAAATTGTGGGATTTCAGGGCTATATTCTCCTTCTTTGCTGTGTCTTACCCTATTTCTATACACTATTTTGGGGTAAAAAAAATAAATAAATTCAGGCCACATATTGAACAGTGTGGTATCTGTGTCAGACGCCTATTTATCTGTGTGCTAAAAATTGTGGCATTTCAGGACTTCATTACACAGTTTATTCTTGGTCGTACCACAGTTATTGATATCAATTTGATAAAAAAAAGTACAGTCCAGATATTTGAAAGTTTGCTCCCAATTAAGCCTTTTATATTGAACGCGAAAAATATCATACTCCATTTAAAATGGGAAAGCACATGGCAAGGGATGGGGAAGTGGATGTGATGGTGACGGTGCATGCAGAGGCAGAAGCCGTGGGCAAGCTGAAATTGTGCCAACAAACATCCAGCTTTTCTCACAACAAATTACTGTCAGAATTCATAGGGGACGGCAGAACAGCACTCGTGAAACTGGAGCAGTGTTCAAAGGTAGTTGGTTGGATAGTGGATAATGTTTCCATGCATTTAGGTATCAACACCAGAACCCTGTCTTCCACACGGTCAAGTCTGAGTAGCCGTGAGTTTGGACCACATATTCCTCAGGGCCTGTAGACAACTGATCCCATACTTGGACACTCCGAAGAGCTGTTCACTTTTCCATTTACAGATTTGGGCCTCTCGCCTGGTCCACTTGAAGTGGGAAAAACTGAGATTTCATGTAGTGATGCCCAAATTATGAAGCAGCCACGTTCACACAAAGGTGATTGTGGGAGCGTGTCACAAGAGTTGAACGATGATGAGACACTATTGCCAGAAAGTCAGTAGGAGGACCAGGGTGCAGTAGTGGAAGAGGAGGTGGTGGATGATATAGTAAATGAACAAACCTGGCAGGAGGACATGCAGAGTGAGGACAGCAGCACACGGGGTGAGGGAGGAGTAGCACCACAACAGGCAGGAAGAGGTACTGTGGTGGCCACAGACAGAAGGCAGGCATCCATTCCTCGTATCACCAACACGATGGAAGTTGGCAGTACAAATGTTAGTTATTCCTGAGTCTGGTTGTTTTTTTAAAGACTCTGCCGATAATCCTAAAAAGGACATTTGCACCACCTGCCATGCCCACATCAGCAGAGGTAGCAAAACTACCAGCCTCACCACCACCAGCATGATCAGGCACATGGCAGCAAAGCACCCGACTTTGTGGGCCGGACTCCAGGGTCCATGAGCAGTGTCTGTGGGTGACACCACTACTTCTTCCACTGTTGTGCATGGAAGACAATCCCCTGTCCATGGTGCCTGCGAAGATGCTTCCTGCCATGCAATTGTTGTTGCACACACTCAACTACCACGATCATCAATCACGTCCACGTCCTTATCCAGCGCAGCCTTCAGTTGACGATACAGTAGTCATTGGAACGCAAGCAGAAATACCCAGTCAATGCCCCACAGGCCACAGTACTAAATTCACACATTTCTCATCTGCTTGAGCTTGAAATGTTGCCTTTTTGGCTTGTGGAGACGGAATCTTTCCGCAACCTGAAGTCGGCTGCCGTGCTAAGGTACTCTGTCTCCAGCCGACACTATTTCTCCTGCTGTGCTGTTCAGGCATTACACAAGCACGTGTCCCACAACATTATCCATGCCCTCAACAATGCAGTTACTGGTAAAGTGCGCTTAACCGCAGACACATGGACAAATGCTTCTGGGCAGGGATGGTACATCTTGCTGACGGCACACTGAGTTAACACAGTGGAAGCCGGGACCCAGTTGGACCTTGGGATGGAACACATCCTACCCACACTGAGGATTGTGGGCCCTAGGTCAATCAGGATTGCCCCCACAATGTACAGCTCCTGCACATCATCCTCCTCCTACTCCTCTTCAGCCTGCATCTTGGAAATGACCACATCATTCACAAGCTGGAAGAACTGCAGCACTGCCTCAGCCAAGCAACAACAGGCTGTGCTGAAGCTAATATGCTTAGGTGACAAATTGCACAATGCTGAAGAGTTGTGGACAGCTCTGAAAGAGCAGGCTGATATGAGGCTGACACTGCTGAACCTACAGCCAGGCATGGTCGTGTGTGACAATGGCCGGAACCTGGTGGCGGCTCTGATGCGAGGCAAGCTCACACACGTACCATGCCTGGCCTATGGGCTTAACCTGGTGGTTCCGCAGTTTCTCAAAACCTACCGGAGCTGCCAGATCTGCTTGTGAAAGTACGACGCCTGTGTGCACATTTTAGAAAGTCAGCTACAGCTTCAGCCGTCCTTTGCCGTGCTTCAGCAGCGTTTGCAGATTCCAACTCACCGACTGGAGTGTGATGTCCCCACGTGTTGGAATTCTACACTGCATATGCTGGAAAGGATTTGAGAGCAGAAGATGGCAGTTGTTGAGTACCAGCATTAACAAGGCCGTCGGTATTCAGTTCATTCTCCACACATAAGACGTCAGGAGTGGACATGGATGTCAGACATATGTACTAGCCTACAAAACTTTGTGGAGTCCACCAATATGGTGAGCGGCGATGATGCCATAATTAGCATCACCATCCCGCTTCGCTGTATTCTGAAAAGCTCTCTGCTCTCAATGAAAGACGATGCATTGCAGGCAGAGCATGATGAGATGGAGCAAGGAACCATACAGGGTGATTACACACAGCCCAGCCTCATGTCATCCCAACATGGATTGGTTGAGAATGAGGAAGAGGAGGAGAAGGAAGATTAGCAGCTGCTTTCATATGCTATGGACAATGCTACAAGCACAACTGTCATACCATCTGTTCAGCCTGGATAGCCTAAGGACAGGGAGGAGGACAGAATTGTCAGTTGTCCTGTTGGTGAGGACACGAAAGCCTTGCCAGTTAGCAGTCTGGCACGCATGGCAGACATTACAGTATGTTGCGCTGCCTTTCCCGTGACCCTCGAATTATCAAAATTTGTGCTTACATTCATTACTGGTTGGTGACACTTCTAGACCCATGCTACAAGGAGAACTTTCAATCTATTATTTCAGAGTCAGATAGGTGTGTTAAAATGATGCAGTACCATAGGGCCATTGTTGCGGAATTATTAAAAAAATTCCCATCTGAAAATGCTGGCGACAGAGGTCACAGTTCGTTGGACAACCAAGCAGTAGAGGCGAGAGAGACAACTACAATCCAGCAGAAGCAGGGTAACACTGGCAAAGTTCTGGGACACTTTTTTCAGACCCTGGCCCAGAGTCGTGGGGTACTGTCACAAGGACTGGAAAGTTTGGGAAGATGTTGAATGAGTACCTTGCTTACAGTACCAACGTCTTCCGTGATTCCTCTGTGCCTTTTAATTATTGGGTATCCAAGCTGGACACGTGGCATGAACTGGCTCTCTACGCCTTGGAGGTCCTGGCCTGCCCTGCCGCTAGCATTTTGTTAAAGCGGGTTTTTAGTGCCGCTGGAGGAATAATAACTGATAAGCGCATCCACCTGTCAACTGAAAATGCTGACAGGCTTTCTCTTATAAAAATGACAAAAAGAGGAAAAAATATTCAGCCTACCTTACATCAGTGTCCATATAGTCCATGAGCGGTCTGATGCCAGGAGATGTCCAGTGCGGTTCAACTGGTGCTATAAATCCAAATCCAAAGAAAAAAGAAGGGGTCTCCAGCACCAAAATTAGTGAAAAAAGATAAAACTCACATTTATTAGGAAGGTTTTAAAAACATATTAGTAAGCCACCATGGCAGGCAAGGCTACCTTACGCGTTTCAGACAGATATTACATGTCCTTAGCCTTGCCTATCATGGTGGCTTATTAATATGTTTTTAAAACCTTCCTAATAAATGTGAGTTTTTTCTTTTTTCACTAATTTTGGTGCTGGAGACCCCTTCTTTTTTCTTTGGATTTGGTCTTATAAAAATGAGCCAAGCCTGGATTGGGGAAGACTACTGTACACAACCGAATGAGAACAGCGAAACATAACCTCCAATACAGTGTATTTTTTTGGGAGGTTTATTACCATGCACCTCTTCACACCCACACATGGCTATGCGCTTCCTGACTTTGGCTATTTGACGTTATCCTCCTCCTTCTCCTCATCCACCACCTCTAGATCACCAGAGTGACCGTGTTCCATGATGAAACAGCCACTATATTGTTTTGCAAGGGTGTTATGATGTCTGTAAGAAAAAAATATTTACACAGTAGCTTGATGTGTCCCCCCCAGGGGGAAATGTTTGTCTGCCCATAAACTTAGTGTATGTTCATTCCAAGTATAGGAGACAGGTCCACTCCTTTAAACTGGGAAGACCTTTTTTGTAGGCCATCCTCCACGTCTGTTCTGACACCACCACTAGATCACCAGGGTGACACCGTGTTCCGTGATGCAACAGCCACTATATTGTTTTGCAAGGTGTTTAGGATGTCCGTAACAAAAATTTTTTACATAGTAGGTTGATGTGTCCCCCAAGGGAAAATGTTTTTCAGCCCATACACTTATTGTATGGGCATTCCAAGTTTAGAAGACCCGCTCCTTTAGACCCAATTCCTAATAATGTGAACTTTGTTGGTTGTTCATCTTCATGAAGGCAGTTCTTCACTGCCAGTTCTTCAGCCTCAACACTGCAATGCTAAAATGCTGGGTCTTCAGCCTCAACACTGCAATTGTCCACTGCAGGTTCTTCAGCCTCCACACTGAAATTATATAATGCAAGTTTTCCAGACTCAACACTGACATTCTCCAATGCAGGGTCTTCAGGCTCAATAAATCACTGCGTAGCCAAACAATATGGGAGTACCAAATTAATAGGAACAATGCTTTCACGTGGCCATCCAGTATGTGAGTTCAAAGGCTTATTGGTGTGCATGTGACTTTGTGGCAGGGCGGGCCTTGCATTCAATGCATAGACTAACAGTATGGCAGAACAAAATAAATAATGTGAACTTGGTTTTCCTGTGGCATCCAGTATGTTGGTTCAAAGACTTATTGGAGTGCGTTTGAATTTGGTGCAGGGCAGGCCTTGAATTCAATGCATAGGCTAACAGTATGGCAGAACAAAATGAATAATGTAAACTTTTTTTTCCAGTGGCCATCCAGTACGTTGGTTCAAAAGTTTATTGGGGTGCATGTGACTTTGTGGCAGTGTGGGCCTTGCATTCAATGTATAGGCTAACAGTATGTCAGTACCAAATGGTAAAAATGGGAACTTTGTTTTCATGTGGCCATCCAGGATGTCTGTTCCAAGTGTTATTGTGGTGCGTGTTACTTTGGTGCAGGGCAGCCCTTGCATTGAAAGCATAGGCAAACACTATGGGAGACCCATTTTCTTATAATTGGAACACTTTTTCATGAGGCCCTCCTGTACGTCTTGTCAACAGTGTATGGGGGTGCATCCAAATTTTTGGCAGCCCAGCCACTAACTGCATAGGCAATAACAGTATAGGAGACCCACTTTTTAATAATGGGAACAACACTGCATAGCCAGCTGATGGCCCTCTAAGAAGATTAATGCTGGCTGATGCCCCTATAAAAATAGGCTTTGTGACTTTCAGAGTCCTTCATTCATAAATGAAACAGGATGTGTCTGATCATGTGTCACACACCACATGGCCAGCTAACGTTGTTAAATGTTAAAATGACATTTCCCATTGAATGCAATTGTCTTGGTTAAAAGCAATGCTAAAGTTGAAAAACGCATAAAAAAAATGCTACGTGTGAACATAGTCCAAGTGGTGGAGGAATATTTTTCTTTTGGGTTAATTAATTTGCCTTATGTAAAAGTCATTACCCTGGAGAGGATGTTCCTTAACATAATTCCCAGGAAAATCCATTTTGGTTTAGTTTTTGTATGTTTTTGGTGTGCCTGTAAAAATGGCGTAAGACTCTGACAACATTGTTCACAGCTGTGATCTGGGAGTCAGAAATGCATCCAGGGGCAATCCTTATGATGTTCCCGTGTCATCTGAGCACTGTTTCCATAATTTTCAGACGTTTTTAGACTTTAAAATACCCCCCGGGCGGATCGCGGCCAAAATGCTCGGATTTCCCATAGACTTACATTGGGCTCGTTGCTCGGGTCGAGTAACTGAGTATTCCAATTTGCTCAACCTGAATAACGAGCACCTGAGCATTTTAGTGCTCGCTCATCACTAATTAAGATTGGTATTGTACATGTCAGTCTTAATGAGTGGACCTAGTGGGATAAGATTCCGCATGCCACTTAATGAATTCAGCACATCTCAGTGAATTGTGTCTCCTTGTGTCTCACCAGAAATGCTACTCTTGTAAGGGACTAAAGAAACATTTATGATGTAACTTAGGCAACTAATGTGGTGTAACTTATGATAAATTCAGCTAGCGGTCATCATCACACCGTTTCCAGCCCATGCTCAACACACTTTGGCAAAGCTGGCCCTGACTTGCGAAAAAAGCCGCAAAATTTTTGTGTATCCTCTCCAGAAAACTGGCGCAAAAACTTTGCTGAATCAGCCATAGGTAAACAGGCAAATAGGTGTTATAAGGATGGGCTTCCTGGGCGGCACAACAGGTGAAGCAATATGGAATCATGTGACATCAGATTATTTTTTTAAGATTTAATGCTAGCAAACAAATCTCTAAGTTGAAAGGTAAACAGGAGGTTACACCAGTTTAGATTTCAACAGAAGAATACAACAGTTTAGAATAAACAAGAGAAAGGATTTAAACATTATTTCTGATACCCTTGTAGTGCAGAGAATGGATTTATATAATTTAGTAAAATTACATTAATCTTACATTAAAAGTGTTATTGAGTGGTTCCTACTGATTCCTGATGGTCATATTGGGCTTCAAAGGAGGACGCCGCAAATCAGTAAGTGACGATAAGTAGTGCTATGTTATATGGTATTTAATATCAGTTACAAATTGTAACCAATTTCATAGGTAAGATAGGATAATTAATTTCTTCATTTTCACATGAAGCTGTATTTTACCTGATAATATGCTGTACACTGTGGCAGATATTTCTTTTCCCTAAGGGAGAAACATAAGTCTTATGTTATTCATTACAAACTCAGCACATACTTCTTAGCATGCTAAATGGTCACTAACTGCTTGGAGGTTTATGACTTGACAGCCATCAATCATTACTGCTATGCACAGTTCTTTCCTATGGATATGGTGAAAACAAGTAACCATGTATGAGAGATCATTGCTCCAAAAATATAGCTGCATTGTGTCATTTTGAAATGTTCCATTTATAAAGTTGATTTTATGCAGGATATCATACATAAGTTTAATTACTATTTTGCTGTGACTGACGAGGACCAACAGTCCGAAACACCGTGTCTGCAAATGGAGATTCTGATTTGGCTTTTATCCTAAGTCATATTACAAGACTCGTTAAAGGGTTGATTGTGACTTGTAGGATCGCTACTTCCAATAGGTGGCGCTATAGAGTACAAGTCCTCTTTGTTTGAAGAGGCAATTTGCATATTAAAATTTCCCAGAGGAGCATTGCACGGCGAATAAGCCTCCTTACCTCGACACGCCAGAGCTGGTATGTCACTCTCCACAAGGAGAAACCTTACCCCCCAGACCCCAGTCCAGAGCCTCTCATCTAGCCAAATCAGATCTCTCCTACTTTGCACTGACGAGGACCAACAGTCCGAAACACCATGTCTGCAAATGGAGATTCTGATTTGGCTTTTATCCTAAGTCATATTACAAGACTCGTTAAAGGGTTGATTGTGACTTGTAGGATCGCTACTTCCAATAGGTGGCGCTATAGAGTACAAGTCCTCTTTGTTTGAAGAGGCAATTTGCATATTTTGCTGTGTACACTTTGGCTCATTCTTGATCCATATACATAATTGTCAATCTGCAAAGATGTGTATTCACAAATTTGCTTAAAATGAACCTGTCACCAGAAATAACTGTTAACCTGCAGATATGTGGATGCACGCAGGTCAACAGCGTTATGATCCTGCCTGCACTCAGCCGAATGCAACAGGGAGAAAATTATCTTTATTCTCCCAGCCAGCATTTGTTATTCAGTTATGGAGGCAGGGCGGCACCAGTTCAGTCACCACTTTAACTATTCAGAGTGGCAACCATGCCCCACTGCGTACCAAATACTGTTGGGGAGAATAAAGATAATTCTCTCCCCGCTGCATTTTTTATTTAAATGGTGAAAAAAAATCCAAAGTTTATTTTAAAAAAATAAAATTGCGTCATTTTCCGAGACCCGTAGCGTCTCCATTTTTTATGATCTGGAACTGGGTGGGGGCTTATTTTTGTGTGTCGAGCTGACATTTTTAATGATACCATTTTGGTGTGGATAGTCTTTTGATCACCCATTATTGTATTTTAGTGTACTGTTGCGATGACCAGCAAACGTAATTCTGGTGTTTTGACTTTGCAGTAAGTAATAAAAATGCCTTAAAACATTCTCTCTCTCTCATTATTCTGGCATTTGGCATATATTAATAATTATGGTAATCCTAACTGACCTAAAATGGGAAAGGTTTACTCTGATTTCATGTCAGATATTGAGACAAACATGCATATGTGTACTTTTACATGGTGTATGTAAACTTCTGGTTTCAACTGTAGGCTTTACCTGTACATTTTGGGATACTTTAGCATTTACTACAGTCCACAACACCTTAACACTTATCTACAGGACTAGTGTTGAGCGATACTGCTCGATATCTAAAAATATTGGATCGGAATGGTAACGCCGATATCACTAAATATCGTCGATATCCGATTCCGATACCGGAAGTCCAATGTAAGTCTATGGGAACCAAATATCGACATTAAAAAAAAACATTCTTGCCTTGTTGGTTAATTGTACATGAAGGAAAACAACAAAGACTAATGTAGAATGTATTGGGGGAGGTTGAGGAGACAATAAAGGCATACATGTTTAACCCAATGCATTGGAATAGCATTAATATATTTTTTTTTGGAAATACATTTGGATTGACTAACAAATTGACAATGTTGTTAACCTTTTTTCTATTTTGGCAAATTTTGTATGTTTCACAACTTCCATGCTCTTCACCTTTTTAACTTTTGCCAGTGCCACACTTTCTCCTTCATAATCTTCAGCAGCAGCATCATCTTTCTCATCAAATTATTCTTCATCTTCACCTTCTTAATCTTCTTCTTAAACTTCTTGCTATTCATGTTTTTGTTTACATTACTCATATTGTTATTATTAAACTAATTAATCTTCTTCATATTCAAATTCTTCATCTTCTTCCTCTTCATCTTCTTCATCATATTCTTATTTGTGACAGAGATTCCTGTACTTGTAATCTGTAAAAGTATGAATTGTTCATCCTTCCGTTCTTGCTGTCACAAAAGATTTAAATTACAACAGTATTTGTCCGTGTTCAGTTTAGCCTGCAGCAGCAGGCATTTTCCAGGGGCACCACGAGGAGGAACGGACTCACCCCCATACACTGCTTAGTCTTCTTCTGCTTAGAATTTAGAGCATATATTTTGCTCTTCATTTTGGTCTTATACTTCATGTTCTTCTGCTTTTTGATCTTCTGCTTATTGTTCTTCTGTCTCTTGTTCTGTATCTTGTAGTTTGTCTTAACCTTCTTTGTCCTGTTGGTGATCTTCTTCTGGGTAATCTTTTATTTTTTCTTTGTGATGGTGTTCAGGCTGGTTGGCTTCATGCTCGTCGTCCTTGTTGTCGTCATCTTCTTCTGGGTGGTCTTTAAGGTCGTCTAATTTCCGAGAAACAGCTGACGTTACTGGAATACTGACGGGTATCAGATGGAGCAAAAGACAATGGAAGTAACGAGGACCAGCTGACTGTGCTGGAACCCGGACGGGTAGCAGAAGGAAAAGAGGCAATGTCACAACCGAGTATCAGCTGACGTTACTGTGACACGGTTACTAAGCAGGAGGTACCTGTGCTCCAAAGCACTACCAAGGACCAGCAGACGTTGGTGGAACTCGGATACGGAGATGGAGGCACCTAGGCCAAAGGCACTGGGGAGAACCACTTGACGGTACTGGACCCCAGACGGGTAGCAGAAGGAAAAGAGGCAATGTCACAACCAAGTACCAGCTGACGTTACTGTGACACGGTTACTAAGCAGGAGGCACCTGTGCTCCAAAGCACTACCAAGGACCAGCAGACGTTGGTGGAACTCGGATATGGAGATGGAGGCACCAAGGCCAAAGGCACTGGGGAGAACCACTTGACGGTACTGGACCCCGGACGGGTAGCAGAAGGAAAAGAGGCAATGTCACAACCGAGTACCAGCTGACGTTACTGTGACACGGTTACTAAGCAGGAGGTACCTGTGCTCCAAAGCACTACCAAGGACCAGCAGACGTTGGTGGAACTCGGATACGGAGATGGAGGCACCTAGGCCAAAGGCACTGGGGAGAACCACTTGACGGTACTGGACCCCGGACGGGTAGCAGAAGCAAAAGAGGCAATGTCACAACCGAGTACCAGCTGACGTTACTGTGACGTGACACGGTTACTAAGAAGGAGGTACCTGTGCTCCAAAGCACTACCAAGGACCAGCAGACGTTGGTGGAACTCGGATACGGAGATGGAGGCACCTAGACCAAAGGCACTGGGGAGAACCACTTGACGGTACTGGACCCCGGACGGGTAGAAGAACGCACCCATGAAAATGTAAGTTGACAGGACGCAAGCCGTCCGCAGTTACCGAATCACACAGTCCTACAGTGGGTGCTTGTCCTATTGTCACAATGGAAACCGCCTTTATTTACATATCCCACAGCACACATAGGAATCACCTAAACTGCAGGCCCCATAGAGTCGGCTAACCCGAATGCAACACGACAGCACAACTTATTGGAGGATAATTGACGTTCACACTGCCAGGAAACAGCTGTCGTGCTGTAACCAGGCTGGCCAGGAGTCAGTACCCCTGCCAATTACTTACGAGCAACAAATGGCGGTGTTGTAGCCCAGGGAGTAGAGTTCAGGTGGTAGAAAGATGAACATAACAGGAGACATGGAAAACGTTGCCAAACAGTTATTTAATCTGAAAACGGACAGGCAAATTCAGGTGAGATCCATGCCTTGTTCATTTTCAGAAAAGTAAGCCGGTCTACATTCTCTGAGGATAGTCGCATGCGACGGTCTGTTACTACACCACCTGCAGCACTAAAGACACGCTCAGATAATACACTGGCAGCAGGGCAAGCCAGCACCTCCAATGCATACTGGCTAAGCTCTGGCCATGTATCCAACTTAGAGACCAAAAATTTGAAAGGGGAAGAGGCATCTGGGAGTACACTTAGAGGGAAAGCCAAGTAGTCTGTCACCATCTTACGGAAACGTTTCTTCCTGGTGACTGGAGCCGTCTCGGATGGTGTAGACCTTGCTGGCGCTGTCACAAAACTTTGCCACATTTGTAACATACAGTTCTTGCCCTGTGCAGAGGCGCTGCTTCTGCTCCCTCTTGTTGTAGAGGTGTCTACACTGCCTCGATGCACAGAGCTGCTTTGTAAAGCAGTAGCAGCAGCAGCAGCTCTCTCGGCTGGAATGTACAACAGTATGGATTGCACCAGTGTGTCTTGGTACTCCTGCATTTTACGGTCCCGGTTCACCGGTGTGATGAGGGTTTGTAAGTTGTCCCGGTAGCGAGGGTCTAGGAGGGTGTACACCCAATAATCTGACGTGCTGAGAATGTGGGCGATGCGGCGGTCGTTTCTCAGGCACTGAAGCATGAAATCAACCATGTGCTGCAGACTCCCAACTGGCCAACAAAGGCTGTCCTCTGGAAGAGGCGTCATCTCTGTCTCCTCTGCATCACCCCACCCTCGCTCTACATACTGACTAGAGCGTTGTGTACCTCCCTCTGTAGGGATTTCTTCCTCCTCCATTGACTCCTCCTCCTCCTCATCCTCCTCACAAAGTGAGCCCTGCCCAGCCCTTTGTGAGGAACCACGTTGCGCTGACTGTCCTGAAGGTAATTGAATTTGTGACTCCTCATCCTCCACCTCTTCCAAAACCTCTTCCTTTAGTGCTTTCAG
Source organism: Oophaga sylvatica (assembly GCA_033576555.1). Taxonomy (NCBI): domain Eukaryota; kingdom Metazoa; phylum Chordata; class Amphibia; order Anura; family Dendrobatidae; genus Oophaga; species Oophaga sylvatica. The sequence goes on from JARQOD010000001.1 coordinate 866,857,097, forward strand.
TGATTTCTGAAGCAGGCAGATAAGGGGGACAGTCATGCTGACTAGTGCATCATCTGCACTTGCCATCCGCGTTGAGACATCAAACGCACGCAAAACGTCGCAGATGTCCATCATAGAGGCCCACTCAGTAGTGGTGAAGTGTGAACGGCGCAAATTGCGAGTTGATTGCGCCTGTTGCAGCTGATACTCCATTACTGCTGGCTGCTGCTCACACAACAGCTCCAACATATGTAACGTGGAATTCCACCTGGTGGGTACGTCACATATGATGCGATGTTCAGGAAGGCGAAATCTGACTTGCAGAGCTGCAATGCGCGATCTGGCCATGCTGGAACGTCGCAAGTGAGCGCACTCTAGGCGGACCTTGTGCAGCAGTGCATCAAGATCCGGATAGTCCCTCAAAAAACTCTGCACGACCAAGTTGAGCACATGTGCCAGACATGGTATGTGAGTGAGGTTGCCAAGGCCCAGAGCTGCCACCAGATTTTGGCCATTGTCACACACTACCAAGCCTGGCTGGAGATTAGCTGACAAAAACCACACGTCGCTCTCCTGCTTGATGGCATTCCAGAGCTCCTGCGCTGTGTGGCTTCGATTCCCCATGGAAATTAATTTCAGGACGGCCTGTTGACGTTTGGCCACGGCTGTGCTCATATCTGTCGCAACAGGTAAGCGTTCACGGGTCCATGTGGAGGTATACCGTGACGGCTCGTGCAGCGATGATTCTGAGGAACTGGAGTAGGAGGAGGAATCAATGTGTACAGACTGGATTCCTGCAATCCTTGGAGTTGGCAGAACACGTACAGCGCCACTGGCAAGATCTGTACCCGGCTCCACAACATTAACCCAATGGGCAGTGAGGGAAAGGTATCGTCCCTGGCCATGGGTACTGGTCCACGCATCGGTGGTCAGGTGGACCCTGCTACTGACGGCGTTTAGTAGCGCATGTTTAATGTTTCCCTCAACATGTTTTTGCAGAGCAGGGACAGCTTGCCTGCTGAAATAAAATCGGCTTGGCACATTATATTGTGGGACTGCCAATGCCATAAAGTTCCTGAAACTGTCAGTCTCCACCAGCCTGAATGACAGCATTTCAAGGGACAGGAGTTTTGCAATGCCAGCATTCAGAGCCTGTGCTCGTGGATGGTTTGCCGAGTATGGCCGTCTTTTATCCCATGCCTGTGGTACCGATGGCTGTTTTTTGTTCTGGGAGTGTGACGATGACTGTGAACTTGCTGCTGTGGGTGGAATAACAGTTTGTCTATGGACAACAGTGACCGAGGTTCTTCCATGGAGATCCTGTGAGGAAGCCGAACCAGGTGTGTGTGAGCTGGAGGTAGAGGCTCGAACACGACCTGAAGATGTAGGTGCTGCTGTAGGTTGGCCTACATCTCCAGTGTGTCTTTGTAACTCAGCTACGTGCTTTGTCCGTACATGTTTCCACATATTTGTGGTATTCAGGTTACTGATATTTTTACCTCTTTTAACTTTTTGCTTACACAGCTTGCATTGAACATAGCAAATATCATCTACAAGTCTGTCAAAAAAGGACCACGCAGTGCAAGTCATGGGAGCGCCAATTTTGACATTTCTAAGAGAACTGCTCCCAACAGGTGCCAAACTGGAGGCTACAGGCAAGCGAGTCTGCAGCCTACCTCTCCCTCCTCTTTGTACCGTTGGGACAATCTCTTCCTCAGAGCTGCTCCCACGACCTTCCTGTTGCTCACGCTATGTTGGGTCTCGGACTTCATCATCTCCACTACCCTCTTCCAACACCTGCTGCTGTTGGATAGTCTGGGCAGCACCATGCTCCACAAAACCTGGCACCTGAGTCTCATCATCATCATAAGATGCGTTCTGCGGTGTGCTGTCCATCGGCACTGGCTCACCTCCTCTTCAGATTGAGAGAGACACAGCTGTTGCGCATCACTGCATACTCCCTCTTCTTCAAATTGCAGAATGCTGCTTGCCTGTGCCCGTGTTTGCGAGCCAACAGATTCTGAGAACAGAAGCAGAGACTCAGCTGGCTCCTGTACAGAACTCTCTGACTGCCTGGGCAATTTGACAGGCGGTGAACAGACAGATGGTTGCTCAACAGTGTTGTGTTCCTGAGAGGAGGTGGAAGGAATTGAAGTCGATGCATTGGCTGCCATCCAACCAACAACGGCTTCAATTTGTTCTTCCCGCAGCAGGGGGCACGCCGAGCTCCTACCAAAGTGCGCATAAAGGAACGCTCACGGGGATAAATGGTGGATGCTGTGTCACTGAGGGCGGCAGCAGCCACAGAATCACCACGTCCTCTCCCTGCTGAAACTCCACGGCCACGACCACGCGCCTTACTCACTGCCTTCTTCATCTTGGTAGATTGATAAAGAAAGTCAGAAAAGTTATAAAGCCTAAGTGTGGTTATTACGCAGAGACTGAAGTGAACACTGAAACACAACTGTTCACAATCTGTGAAAGGCTACTCCTTTGTCTACTTCTATAGTGTTTGCAACCAATGTATTGTATACGGATGGAAGCGCGTCACACTAATAGATTATATTTTAAATGGAATGGAGCAGAACCAATTGGAGATAAATGAAAAGGATGAGGCACTGAGACACGCTCAGCAGAGTACAAGCAGCAGTGCTTGAACAACTAACTGGAACGTGATGTGCACTCAAAAAATAAAAACACAGACTGAAGTGAACACTGAAACACAACTGTTCACAATCTGTGAAAGGCTACTCCTTTGTCTACTTCTATAGTGTTTGCAACCAATGTATTGGATACGGATGGAAGCGCGTCACACTAATAGATTATATTTTAAATGGAATGGAGCAGAACCAATTGGAGATAAATGAAAAGGATGAGGCACTGAGACACGCTCAGCAGAGTACAAGCAGCAGTGCTTGAACAACTAACTGGAGCGTGATGTGCACTCAAAAATAAAAAACACAGACTGAAGTGAACACTGAAACACAACTGTTCACAATCTGTGAAAGGCTACTCCTTTGTCTACTTCTATAGTGTTTGCAACCAATGTATTGGATACGGATGGAAGCGCGTCACACTAATAGATTATATTTTAAATGGAATGGAGCAGAACCAATTGGAGATAAATGAAAAGGATGAGGCACTGAGACACGCTCAGCAGAGTACAAGCAGCAGTGCTTGAACAATAACTGGACGTGATGTGCACTCAAAAAATAAAAAACACAGACTGAAGTGAACACTGAAACACAACTGTTCACAATCTGTGAAAGGCTACTCCTTTGTCTACTTCTATAGTGTTTGCAACCAATGTATTGGATACGGATGGAAGCGCGTCACACTAATAGATTATATTTTAAATGGAATGGAGCAGAACCAATTGGAGATAAATGAAAAGGATGAGGCACTGAGACACGCTCAGCAGAGTACAAGCAGCAGTGCTTGAACAACTAACTGGAGCGTGATGTGCACTCAAAAAATAAAAAAACAGACTGAAGTGAACACTGAAACACAACTGTTCACAATCTGTGAAAGGCTACTCCTTTGTCTACTTCTATAGTGTTTGCAACCAATGTATTGGATACGGATGGAAGCGCGTCACACTAATAGATTATATTTTAAATGGAATGGAGCAGAACCAATTGGAGATAAATGAAAAGGATGAGGCACTGAGACACGCTCAGCAGAGTACAAGCAGCAGTGCTTGAACAAGTAACTGGAGCGTGATGTGCACTCAAAAAATAAAAAACACAGACTGAAGTGAACACTGAAACACAACTGTTCACAATCTGTGAAAGGCTACTCCTTTGTCTACTTCTATAGTGTTTGCAACCAATGTATTGGATACGGATGGAAGCGCGTCACACTAATAGATTATATTTTAAATGGAATGGAGCAGAACCAATTGGAGATAAATGAAAAGGATGAGGCACTGAGACACGCTCAGCAGAGTACAAGCAGCAGTGCTTGAACAAGTAACTGGAGCGTGATGTGCACTCAAAAAATAAAAAACACAGACTGAAGTGAACACTGAAACACAACTGTTCACAATCTGTGAAAGGCTACTCCTTTGTCTACTTCTATGTGTTTGCAACCAATGTATTGGATACGGATGGAAGCGCGTCACACTAATAGATTATATTTTAAATGGAATGGAGCAGAACCAATTGGAGATAAATGAAAGAGGATGAGGCACTGAGACACGCTCAGCAGAGTACAAGCAGCAGTGCTTGAACAAGTAACTGGAGCGTGATGTGCACTCAAAAAATAAAAAACACAGACTGAAGTGAACACTGAAACACAACTGTTCACAATCTGTGAAAGGCTACTCCTTTGTCTACTTCTATAGTGTTTGCAACCAATGTATTGGATACGGATGGAAGCGCGTCACACTAATAGATTATATTTTAAATGGAATGGAGCAGAACCAATTGGAGATAAATGAAAAGGATGAGGCACTGAGACACGCTCAGCAGAGTACAAGCAGCAGTGCTTGAACAAGTAACTGGAGCGTGATGTGCACTCAAAAAATAAAAAACACAGACTGAAAGTGAACACTGAAACACAACTGTTCACAATCTGTGAAAGGCTACTCCTTTGTCTACTTCTATTGTGTTTGCAACCAATGTATTGGATACGGATGGAAGCGCGTCACACTAATAGATTATATTTTAAATGGAATGGAGCAGAACCAATTGGAGATAAATGAAAAGGATGAGGCACTGAGACATGCTCAGCAGAGTACAAGCAGCAGTGCTTGAACAAGTAACTGGAGCGTGATGTGCACTCAAAAAATAAAAAACACAGACTGAAGTGAACACTGAAACACAACTGTTCACAATCTGTGAAAGGCTACTCCTTTGTCTACTTCTATAGTGTTTGCAACCAATGTATTGGATACGGATGGAAGCGCGTCACACTAATAGATTATATTTTAAATGGAATGGAGCAGAACCAATTGGAGATAAATGAAAAGGATGAGGCACTGAGACACGCTCAGCAGAGTACAAGCAGCAGTGCTTGAACAAGTAACTGGAGCGTGATGTGCACTCAAAAAATAAAAAACACAGACTGAAATGAACACTGAAACACAACTGTTCACAATCTGTGAAAGGCTACTCCTTTGTCTACTTCTATAGTGTTTGCAACCAATGTATTGGATACGGATGGAAGCGCGTCACACTAATAGATTATATTTTAAATGGAATGGAGCAGAACCAATTGGAGATAAATGAAAAGGATGAGGCACTGAGACACGCTCAGCAGAGTACAAGCAGCAGTGCTTGAACAAGTAACTGGAGCGTGATGTGCACTCAAAAAATAAAAAACACAGACTGAAGTGAACACTGAAACACAACTGTTCACAATCTGTGAAAGGCTACTCCTTTGTCTACTTCTATAGTGTTTGCAACCAATGTATTGGATACGGATGGAAGCGCGTCACACTAATAGATTATATTTTAAATGGAATGGAGCAGAACCAATTGGAGATAAATGAAAAGGATGAGGCACTGAGACACGCTCAGCAGAGTACAAGCAGCAGTGCTTGAACAAGTAACTGGAGCGTGATGTGCACTCAAAAAATAAAAAACACAGACTGAAGTGAACACTGAAACACAACTGTTCACAATCTGTGAAAGGCTACTCCTTTGTCTACTTCTATAGTGTTTGCAACCAATGTATTGGATACGGATGGAAGCGCGTCACACTAATAGATTATATTTTAAATGGAATGGAGCAGAACCAATTGGAGATAAATGAAAAGGATGAGGCACTGAGACACGCTCAGCAGAGTACAAGCAGCAGTGCTTGAACAAGTAACTGGAGCGTGATGTGCACTCAAAAAATAAAAAACACAGACTGAAATGAACACTGAAACACAACTGTTCACAATCTGTGAAAGGCTACTCCTTTGTCTACTTCTATAGTGTTTGCAACCAATGTATTGGATACGGATGGAAGCGCGTCACACTAATAGATTATATTTTAAATGGAATGGAGCAGAACCAATTGGAGATAAATGAAAAGGATGAGGCACTGAGACACGCTCAGCAGAGTACAAGCAGCAGTGCTTGAACAAGTAACTGGAGCGTGATGTGCACTCAAAAAATAAAAAACACAGACTGAAGTGAACACTGAAACACAACTGTTCACAATCTGTGAAAGGCTACTCCTTTGTCTACTTCTATAGTGTTTGCAACCAATGTATTGGATACGGATGGAAGCGCGTCACACTAATAGATTATATTTTAAATGGAATGGAGCAGAACCAATTGGAGATAAATGAAAAGGATGAGGCACTGAGACACGCTCAGCAGAGTACAAGCAGCAGTGCTTGAACAAGTAACTGGAGCGTGATGTGCACTCAAAAAATAAAAACACAGACTGAAATGAACACTGAAACACAACTGTTCACAATCTGTGAAAGGCTACTCCTTTGTCTACTTCTATAGTGTTTGCAACCAATGTATTGGATACGGATGGAAGCGCGTCACACTAATAGATTATATTTTAAATGGAATGGAGCAGAACCAATTGGAGATAAATGAAAAGGATGAGGCACTGAGACACGCTCAGCAGAGTACAAGCAGCAGTGCTTGAACAAGTAACTGGAGCGTGATGTGCACTCAAAAAATAAAAAACACAGACTGAAGTGAACACTGAAACACAACTGTTCACAATCTGTGAAAGGCTACTCCTTTGTCTACTTCTATAGTGTTTGCAACCAATGTATTGGATACGGATGGAAGCGCGTCACACTAATAGATTATATTTTAAATGGAATGGAGCAGAACCAATTGGAGATAAATGAAAAGGATGAGGCACTGAGACACGCTCAGCAGAGTACAAGCAGCAGTGCTTGAACAAGTAACTGGAGCGTGATGTGCACTCAAAAAATAAAAAACACAGACTGAAGTGAACACTGAAACACAACTGTTCACAATCTGTGAAAGGCTACTCCTTTGTCTACTTCTATAGTGTTTGCAACCAATGTATTGGATACGGATGGAAGCGCGTCACACTAATAGATTATATTTTAAATGGAATGGAGCAGAACCAATTGGAGATAAATGAAAAGGATGAAGCACTGAGACACGCTCAGCAGAGTACAAGCAGCAGTGCTTGAACAAGTAACTGGAGCGTGATGTGCACTCAAAAAATAAAAAACACAGACTGAAGTGAACACTGAAACACAACTGTTCACAATCTGTGAAAGGCTACTCCTTTGTCTACTTCTATAGTGTTTGCAACCAATGTATTGGATACGGATGGAAGCGCGTCACACTAATAGTTAAATTGCATGGAGCTGCAAGAATTACACTGAAGAAAAAAAAAAGAGTCTGTGAGTGACACGTGCAGATGCCTACAGACAGCGTTGCATGCAGAGCAAACTGCAGCGTCACCTGCACTCACACACACCTTGCAGAGCTGTTAAAACAACACTGCAGGCAAAAGGAAGCTTTACACAGCGGTTGGTGCTAGCCTGCCTACAGCACAGTACACTAAATCGCAATCTCTAACTGTCCCTCAGAGTCAGCACAGCAGCGTTCTGTCCCTTACTGAATTCACAACACAGTGACGCTAAAATGGCAGCGGCGCCTTTTATAGTGCATTCTGACATCATTTCAGCATCCAATCACAGCCATGCCATTAGTTAACATGACCGCAGCATTACAGGATGTGCCCACACTTCATAAGATTCCTCATTGGCTGACTAAAATCACATTGCCTCTCAAAGAATTATGGGAACTTCCGATTCCGGTATACGATATATGAAAAATATCGAAACTAAGTATCGAAAGGCCGATAGAGCTAATATCGGCCGATACCCGATACTTGCGGTATCGTATCGCTCAACACTATACAGGACTATTTCATGTAAAAAGTTAATAACAACCATATTATTTATAATAATACCTAACCTGAAAATAAGACATACTAAGATTTTGCAGGATTTTTGGAGTATGCTTGAAATATACAGTACAGACCAAAAGTTTGGACACACCTTCTCATTCAACGATTTTTCTGTATTTTCATGACTGTGAAAATTGTAGAATCACACTGAAGGCATCAAAACTATGAATTAACACATGTGGAATTATACATTACACTTTACAAAAAAGTGTGAAACAACTGAAAATATGTCTTATATTCTAGGTTCTTCAAAGTAGCCACCTTTTGCTTTGATTACTGCTTTGCAATCAGAAAAGGTGAACGGATGGACTCTACATGCCTGGTTCCCACCGGGAAGCATGGAGGAAGTGGTGTGATGGTGTGGGGGTGCTTTGCTGGTGACACTGTTGGGGATTTATTCAAAATTGAAGCAGTGAGAGGTCCAGCTCACCCCAAACCATCTCGATTGGGTTCAGGTCTGGTGACTGTGGAGGCCAGGTCATCTGGTGTAGCACCCCAACACTCTCCTTCTTGGTCAAATAGTCATTACACAGTCTGGAGGTGTGTTTGGGGTCATTGTCCTGTTGAAAAATAAATGATGGTCCAACTAAACGCAAACCGGATGTAATAGCATGCTGCTGCAAGATGCTGTGGTAGCCATGCTGGTTCAGTATGCCTTCAATTTTGAATAAATCCCCAACAGTGTCACCAGCAAAGCACCCCCACACATCACACCACCTCCTCCATGCTTCACGGTGGGAACCAGGCATGTAGAGTCCATCCGTTCACCTTTTCTGCGTGCAAAGCAGTAATCAAAACAAAAGGCGGCTACTCAGTGGCGTAGCGTGGAGGGGGCGGGGGGGGCGGTCCGCCCCAGGCGGCACGTGTGTGTGGGGGCGGCGCAGCAGCAATTCCATATGCACCCCTTCATTGCCCTCCCAACTTCGCACAGCCAACATTTACCATTGCTGTGCTGTGCTTTGTAAAGGTGGTAGCAGGACCTGTAATGAGGTCACAGGAGGGGAGGAGTTAGGTGTCACATGATCTTCAGGCCCCTGTGTGCAGGAAACTGCTGTTTTGGTCGTCATGGTGCTGGATGATGGTAAGTTTATATGTGGGATCATAAGGGGTTTACAGTGTGGATGTAGCTTAGCTGTGTGTGCATGAGGTGTACGGAGCGGAGCCGTGTGTACGAGGTGTACGGAGCGGAGCCGTGTGTGTGTACGAGGTGTACGGAGCGGAGGTGTACAGAGCGGAGGTGTACGGAGCGGAGCTGTGTGTGTACGAGGTGTATGGAGCGGAGCCATGTGTGTACGAGGTGTACGGAGCGGAGCCGTGTGTGTACGAGGTGTACGGAGCGGAGGTGTACGTACGAGGTGTACGGAGCAAAGCAGTGTGTGTACGAGGTGTACGGAGCGAAACCGTGTGTGTACGAGGTGTACGGAGCAAAGCCGTGTGTGTACGAGGTGTACGGAGCGAAGCCGTGTGTGTACGAGGTGTACGGAGCGGAGCCGTGTGTGTACGAGGTCTACGGAGCGAAGCCGTGTGTGTACGAGGTGTACGGAGCGGAGCCTTGTGCGTGTGAGGTGTGTGGAGCGGACCCGTGTGTGTACAGGGCCACAAAGAGCGGAGCCGGGCATGTACAAGGTCCTGTTACTTGCGGGATCTGTGTGCTTGGGGGCTGCAGGGGGGAAGGAGGGGTGCCATTATGTGCATGGGTCTGCGTGGGGACGGAGCGAATGCAGTTATCTGTGTAGGGCTGGGTCCCTGTCCCGCTGTCCTGGCCGGGAGGTTTACTTTCCCGCATTAGAATCGTACATGCGGAAACCCGGGGACCTCCCACACATTCTGGCAACCACATGTCACGTTCCACCGGAACGGGCGGTCAGCTTACAGCAGCAGGTACTGTAACTCGTTCTCGGGAGAGTCTTCAGAACGGCGACGCATCAAGCCGCTGGATCTGTTGGAGTGAGAGCCGGGTATTGTACGGACCGCTGCATACAATACCCGGCTCTCACTGAGCGAGACAAGCAGGATGTGGGGATCTCAACATGGGATCTGTTCAACAGATGAAGAGATCCCAGATCCTGCCTGTCTCGCTCAGTGAGAGCCGGGTATTGAATGGAGCGCCTCATAGCTGGTGAGATCCCCACATCCTGGGGAAATGAGGTCAGCGATGGAACGTAACTTGTGGCTGCCAGAATGTGTGGGAGGTCCCCGGGACGATTCTAATGCGGAAAGTAAACCGCCTGGCCGGGACAGCGGACAGGGTCCCGAAATCGGGACTGTCCCGCTGAAACCGGGACGGTTGAGAGGTATGTGTTTATAATTATTGTTTATGAAACAGTGTGATCAGCAGTGCTAAGTGGGTGTGGTCAGGGCGTGGATATGGGTGTGACCAGTGAAATGGGTGTGGCTAGGGGTGTGGTCTAAAATTTGCCGCCCCGGGCGCCACAAACAGTTGCTACGCCACTGCGGCTACTTTGAAGAACCTAGAATATAAGACATATTTTCAGTTGTTTCACACTTTTTTGTAAAGTGTAATGTATAATTCCACATGTGTTAATTCATAGTTTTGATGCCTTCAGTGTGATTCTACAATTTTCACAATCATGAAAATACAGAAAAATCGTTGAATGAGAAGGTGTGTCCAAACTTTTGGTCTGTACTGTAAGTCCTAGTCCAAAAATAAGCCCAAGCTACAATCAGTACCGGTGTTTGGGGGTGCAAACTGGTAAATTGCCCAGGGCTTCCACTCTTTTAGGGGCCCTCAACATTTCTATTCCAATGTTAAAACTGCTTAACCCCTTTATTCCATCAGACGTACTATTCCGTCCATGTGACCCTGGACCTAATTCCATGGACGGAATAGTACGTCATGGGCGATCAGCTGCGCTCCCGGGGGGAGCGCAGCTGATCGCCCCCGGGTGTCAGCTGATTATCACAGCTGACACCCGTGACTGTGTGTCAGGAGCGGTCACGGACCGCTCCCGGCACATTAACCCTTGGCACACCGCGATCAAACATGATCGCGGTGTACCCGGGGCACAGGGGAGGATCGAGCAGGCAGGGGGCTCCCTGCGCGCTCCCCTGAGACCCTCAGAGCAGTGCGATGTGTCGCGCTGTTCCGAGGGTCCGTCCTCCCTCCAGGTCCCCGGATCCAAGATGGCGCTGGGGTCCTGCAGGGAGGCGGCTTCCTCAGTGCCTGCTGAGAGCAGGCACTGAGAAGCCTGCAGCGATGCCAGAGCGATCGCTGGTGTTACAGAGTGCTGTGCACACTGTCACACCAGCGATCTGCTAAAATACAGTGATGTCCCACCCTGGGACAAAGTAAAAAAGTTAAAAAAATAAAAAGTGGTAAAAAAAAATCATAAAAAAAAATATATATTCCCCAATAAATTAATTCTTTCCTGTAAATAAAAAAAACAAAACAATAAAAGTACACATATTTGGTATCGCCGCGTCCGTAATGACCCCCCCTATAAAACTGTCCCACTAGTTAACCCCTTTAGTGAACCCCTTAAAACAAAAAAGAAAATGAAGCAAAAAATCAATGCTTTATCATCATACCGCTGAACAAAAAGTGGAATAACACGCGATCAAAAAGACCGAGATAAATAAACATGGTACCGCTGAAAACGTCATCTTGTCCACAAAAAACGAGCTGTCATACAGCATCATCAGTGAAAAAATAAAAAAGTTATAGCTCGCAGAATAAAGTGATGCAAAAATAATAATTTTTTTATATAAAATTGTTTTCATTCTATAAAAGTGCCAAAACATAAAAAAAATGAAATAAATGAGGTATCGCCATAATCGTACTGACCCGCAGAATAAAACTGCTCTATCAATTTTACCACACGCGGAACGGTACAAACGCCTCCCCCAAAAGAAATTCATGAATTGCTGATTTTTGTTCATTCTAACCTCCCAAAAAGCGATCAAAAAATGTCACGTGCTCAAAAATGGTACCAATAAAAACGTCAACTCGTACCGCAAAAAAAAAGACCTCACATGACTCTGTGGGCCAAAATATGCAAAAATTATAGCTCTCAAAATGTGGTGATGCAAAAAACTATTTTTTGCAATAAAAAGCGTCTTTTAGCGTGACAGCTGCCAATCATAAAAACCCGCTATAAATAGTAAATCAAACCCCCTTTATCACCCCCTTAGATAGGGAAAAATAATAAAATTAAAAAAATGTATTTATTTCCATTTTCCCGTTAGGGTTAGGGTTGCGGCTAAAGTTAGGGTTAGGGTTGGCGCTAAAGTTAGGATTAGGATTAGGGTTGGGATTACGGTTAGGGGTGTGTTAGGGTTAGGTTTGTGATTAGGGTTGGGACTAGGGTTAGGGGTGTGTTGGGGTTAGGGTTGGAGTTAGAATTGGAGGGTTTCTGCTGTTTAGGCACATCAGAGGCTCTCCAAATGTGACATGGCGTCTGATCTCAATTCCAGCCAATTCTGCGTTGAAAAAGTCAAATGGTGCTCCTTCACTTCTGAGCTCTGCCATGCGCCCAAACAGTAGTTTACTCCCGCATATGGGGTATCAGCGTACTCTGGACCACAAGAGTTATTGTGCAATTTGTCCTATTTCTTCTGTTACCCTTGGGAAAATAAAAAACTGGGGGCGACAAAATCATTTTTGTAAAAAAAAAATGATTTTTTTGTTTTTACGGCTGTATGTTATAAAACTTCTGTGAAGCACTTTGGGCTTCATAGCGCTCACCACACTACTAGATAAGTTCCTTGTGGGGTCTATTTTTCAAAATGGGGTCACTTTTGGGGGGTTTAGGCGCATTAGGGGCTCTCCAAATGCGACATGACGCCCCCAGACCATTCCATCAAAGTCTGCAATCCAAAACATCACTACTTCCCTTCCGAGCCCAGACATGCACCCATACAGTCGTTTTCTCACACATATTGGGTAGCAGCGTACTCAGGACAAATTGGACAACAAATTTTGGGGTCCAATTTCTCCTGTTACCCTTATGAAAATAAAATATTGGGGGCGAAAAAATCATTTTTGTAAAAAAAAAAATGATTTTTTATTTTTACGGCTGTACGATATAAACTTCTGTGAAGCACTTCGGGGTTCAAAGTGCTCACCACACATCTAGATAAGTTCCTTGTAGGGTCTATTTTCCAAAATGGGGTCACTTGTGGGGGGTTTCCACTGTTTAGGCGCATCAGGGGCTCTCCAAATGCGACATGACGCCCCCAGACCATTCCATCAAAGTCTGCAATCCAAAACGTCACTACTTCCCTTCCGAGCCCCGACGTGCGCCCATACAGTAGTTTACTCCCACATATTGGGTATTACCGTACTCAGGACAAATTGTACAACAACTTTTGGGGTCCAATTTCTCCTGTTACCCTTGTGAAAATAAAATATTGGGGGCGAAAAAATCATTTTTGTAAAAAAAAAAAGGATTTTTTATTTTTACGGCTGTACGTTTATAAACTTCTGTGAAGCACTTCGGGTTTCAAAGTGCTCACCACATATCTAGATAAGTTCCTTGAGGGGTCTATTTTCCAAAATAGGGTCACTTGTGGGGGGTTTCCACTGTTTAGGCGCATCAGGGGCTCTCCAAATGCGACATGACGCCCCCAGACCATTCCATCAAAGTCTGCAATCCAAAACGTCACTACTTCCCTTCCGACCCCCGACGTGCGCCCTTACAGTATTTTACTCCCACATATTGGGTATCAGCGTACTCAGGACAAATTGGACAACAACTTTTGGGGTCCAATTTCTCCTGTTACCATTGTGAAAATAAAATATTGGGGGCGAAAAAATCATTTTTGTAAAAAAAAAAGGATTTTTTATTTTTACTGCTGTACGTTATAAACTTCTGTGAAGCACTTCGGAATTCAAAGTGCTCACCACACATCTAGATAAGTTCCTTGAGGGGTCTATTTTCCAAAATGGGGTCACTTGTGGGGGGTTTCCACTGTTTAGACGCATCAGGGGCTCTCCAAATGCGACATGACTCCACCAGACCATTCCATCAAAGTCTGCAATCCAAAACGTCACTACTTCCCTTCCGACCCCCGACGTGCGCCCTTACAGTATTTTACTCCCACATTTTGGGTATCAGCGTACTCAGGACAAATTGGACAACAACTTTTGGGGTCCAATTTCTCCTGTTACCCTTGTGAAAATAAAATATTGGGGGCGAAAAAATCATTTTTGTAAAAAAAAAAAGAGATTTTTTATTTTACGGCTGTACGTTATAAACTTCTGTGAAGCACTTTGGGGTTCAAAGTGCTCACCACACATCTAGATAAGTTCCTTGAGGGGTCTAGTTTCCAAAGTGGTGTATTTGTGGGGGGTTTCCACTGTTTAGGCAGATCAGGAGCTCTCCAAACACGACATGGCTTCCAGCCAATTCTGCGTTGAAAAAGTCAAACGGCGCTCCTTCCCTTCCAAACTCTGCCATGCACCCAAACAGTGGTTTACTCCCACATATGGGGTATCAGCGCACTCAGGACAAATTGCACAATAACTTTTGGAGTCTTGTTACCCTTGAGAAAATAAAAATTGGGGTGAAAAGATCAATTTTGTGGAAAAAATATGATTTTTGAATTTTACGGCTCTACGTTATAAACTTGTGAGAAGCACTTGGGGGTTAAAATTGCTCACCAAAGATCTATATAAGTTCCTTAGGGGGTCTAGTTTCCCAAATGGGGTCACTAGTGGGGGGTTTCCACTGTTTAGGCACAGCAGGGGTTCTCCAAATGCAACATGGCGTCCAATCTCCAATTCCAGCCAATTTTGGTTGGAAAAAGTCAAATGGTGCTCCTTCCATTCTGAGCTCTGCCATGTGCCCAAACAGTGGTTCCCCCCCACATATGGGGTATCAGCGTACTCAGGACAAATTGGCAACAAATTTTATTGTCCAATTTCTCCTGTTACCTATGGGAAAATAAAAAATTAGTGACTAAGAGATAATTTTTGCGGGAAAAAAATAGGATTTTTTATTTTCATGCCCGGGCATTATAAACTTGTGTGAAGCACTTGGGGGTTCAAACTGCTCACCAAAGATCTAGATAAGTTCCTTAGGGGGTCTAGCTTCCAAAATGGGGTCACTTGTGGGGGGTTTCCACTGTTTAGGCTCATCTGGGGCACTACAAACGGAACATGACCCCCATCAATGTTTGCATTCCAAAACGTTACTGCTTCTTTTCCAAGCCCTGCCGTGCGCTCAAAACAGTTTCCCCCCCCACATATGGGGTATCCGTGTACTCAGGACAAATTGGACAACAACTTTTGGGGTCCAATTTCCTTGGGAGAAATCAAAAATTTGGGACTAAAAAATCATTTTTGTGGAAAATTGTTTTTTTTTTTTTTCACACCCAGGCATTATAAACTTTTGTGAAACACTTTGGGGTTCAAAGTGCTCACAACAGATCTAGAGAAGTTCCTTAGGGGGTCTAGTTTCCAAAATGGTGTCACTTGTGGGGGGTTTCCACTGTTTAGGCATATCAGGGGCTCTCCAAACACGACATGGCGTCCAATCTCAATTCCAGCCAATTTTAGTTTAAAAAAGTCAAATGGCGCTCCTTCCCTTACGAGCTCTGCCGTGTGCCCAAACAGTGGTTTTCCCCCACATATGGGGTATTGGCGTACTCAGGAGAAATTGCACAACAACTTTATCTGCCCATTTTCTCCTTTTACCCTTGTGAAAATAAAAAAAAGTTTGTAAAAGATCATTTTTGTGGCTAAAAAGTTAAATATTCATTTTTTCCTTCAACGTTGCTTCAGCTCCTGTGAATCACCTGAAGGGTTAATAAACTTATTGAATGTGGTTTTGAGTATCTTGCGGGTGCAGTTTTTAGAATGGTGTCACTTTTGGGTATTTTCTGCCATATAGGCCCCTCAAAGTGACTTCAAATGTGAGGTGGTCCCTAAAAAAATGGCTTTGTAAATTTTGTTGTAAAAATGAGAAATCACTGGTCAACTTTTAACCCTTATAATTTCCTAACAAAAAAAAATTTTGGTTTGAAAATTGTGCTGATGTAAAGTAGACATGTGGGAAATGTTATTTCTTAACTATTTTGTGTGACATATCTCTCTGTTTTAAGGGAAAAAAAATTCAAAGTTTGAAAATTGCAAAATTTTCAAAATTTTCGCCATATTTGCATTTTTTCAAAAATAAACGCAAGGTATATCGAAGAAATTTTACCACTAACGTGAAGTACAATATGTCACGAGAATACAATCTCAGAATCGCGAAGATCCCTTGAAGCGTTCCAGAGTTAAATTTCATAAAGAGACAGTGGTCAGAATTGTAAAAATTGGCCCGGTCATTAACGTGCAAACCACCCTAGGGGGTGAAGGGGTTAAGGAACTTTGGTGAAATCACAGTCATGTGACTGCAGGAGCCTAGAGGAACTATAGACCAGTCAGGCTTATATGCAGGGCCGGAGTTAGGGAGAAGGAGGTGTAAACTAGGCAATTCTCGAAGCCCTCACTGTCATAAAGGTCTCCAAGAAACATATTCTGAGCCTAAGACTGCTTAAAGATCTTTGATGACATTACGGTGATGTGACCATGATGTAACCAAAGGTCCTATATCTGTAGGATTCCAGAAGAACTGAAGAGGAGACAGGCTGGTATGTATCATATGTGCAATGTGTTATTGTTGTTCATTGAAAAAATAAGACATCCCCTGAAAATAAGCCCTAGCCCCCATCTTTCAGAGCAAATTTATTAGAAGACCTTCTTTATTTCTTAATAAACACGGTAGGAATGCAGTTTCAAACATCATTATGTACTTTTCTTACAGCCTTGACAGTCATATTCAGTGAAGTGTGCACATAACTTTTAAATAAATGACACCTGACATCAGGTTTCCCATTAATAAACTGCTGCCAGAGGGTTATATCCCTCACTATTAGGATCCTAAAGATGCATTATGCCCCTGCTGCATGGTATATATCTTAAAATGATCTTTATTCACTGCTCTCTCTGTATGGTGGTCATGACTGAGTGATTCTCTAGAAGGCTATGGACCAATCTCAGCACCTGTTGTGAGCCTACTATGATCTTGCAGGGCCTTATCCTTATGATTTCCATTGATGGACCTGATTGATATACAGGTGTATATAGTTAATTTTTAGAGGTACACAGAGGTAAAAGGGTGTAAATAATGAATTGTTAGAATCCTAATTAGGAGGCACGAAATGTCCTGGCAGCAGTATAATAATAGGAAACCTGAAGACAGATTTTCATGTAAACCTATTAAAAACACATTTCTTTTTCCTAAAATGCACACTAAGTACTATGTTTAGGACAAATAACCTATAGCTAAATATTAGTAGCATTTTAAAATGTTTTGTTTCTGGCATTTTAAAATATAACTTCAGTTGTAATTGCAGACTATATACTGTCATAATTTTGTACTGTATATTATAATTGCTTTGAACTTTTATCTGATTAGGCATTAATACACTTCTTATTTGAAAGCTGACAATTTTATGGACACTTGTCTTTGTCATAGAAAATCCCAAGTCTTGATGAAAAACCCTCCTGTCTACATCAGTATTTCAAAAGAATTCTAATTTGTCAGAGTATCCCCTTTACTTGTTTTAATAAAAAGAATAGAGTCAAAGGGGTTCCTTTCAATCACTCCCCGTCATAAAAATTCTATACTTATATTGGAACATGGAGCCTTGGAGACTTCTCCTAAAGACTACAGTGAAACAAGTTTCTTTTTATTTGAAAATATGTTTATGTGGAGAACAAAACCGACAAGAGAAAGTAAATGCTCCCAAATTTTTCATGGGCACGTTAATCCTTTATTAATATGCAAATGTAGTTCTCTAGAAAGTTTCCATCGAATAAGATTTTTTTTCTTAAGACTGCTTCAAAATTGTCTTATTTTCCCAAATGTCTTTTCTGAATGATTCCAAGTGAAACTCTGTTTTCATGCAAATTCCCTCGATGATTCTGAATGCATTACTTTTCTTTGAAACTATATGAATTTCATTGAGGGGCAATTGTAAAACATTAATAATTTATTTATTTTAAATTTCCTTTTTAATAGACATATACCTTAGAGATAAGTATCACTTTTGTATTGAGTTTTAAAGGAATTAAGCTACAAAAATATGTAAAAGAAAAGAAAATATTTATTTTCAAAACATTTATTTTACTATTTTCTAAAATCATGCTTGTTGAAAGAAAATAACAACTGTTAGGGTTCGAGATCCCGCTGCTGCACAAGGGGAGTCTCGAACCAGTCCCGCTGCGGTCCGCCATTCATCTCTGGCCGCAGTGGAGCCTGCTCAGCAGAGACGTCGGTACCAGCGTCTTGCCCATTCCAATACTGTGCAAAGACTGGCTGCTGCCTCTCCTGGATCTGCTATTATAGCCAGTGCTGGAGCAGACGTCTTTGGGACAAAGTCCTGCGTTTCCCCTTCTGAGCATGCCCAGGGTAAGATCTCTCATTGGAGATCAGGGGTCACATGTTCAAGTACTGCAGCAGCTCCTATTGGTCCGCCAGGAAGGTCCTGAAACTACATGTGTTTTGGAACAGTTTCTCATTGGTCCTTGTTTCTGGCAGGTCCTGTAGCTGTTACTATAAAAGGGTAGTATGGCTGGGCCCCCATGCGCTAATATCAACCGTTATATGCTTTGCGCCAGTGTGGTCATGCGTGTGTGTGGTTAGGGCGGCTGAAATACGCCATTACAATACCGACTTAATCGGTGAGGAGCTTGGTATGCTAGCTGGACAGGGTCGGTGTCCTAGATGCCCTAAATTACCGGCATAACCGGTTAGGAGTTTGATTGCCGTATTCAGGGCCTGGCGTTCAGATGCCATAGATTGTGGGTGACTCCTGCGAGGACATTAGCGCAGTCAACTGTGTACCTGGGTGCCTGACAGGCACAGCAGTTTGTCTCTGCGGCTCTGTGACGTAACAGGGTTTGCTTTCAACGCTAGACAGCGGCCTAGCGCGTTTATTTTGCGACTCAGTGGTGTTAAGTGAGTTCACACACATCGCCATATAGCGCTGCGGCATTCCTAGTGGAATAACAGAGTTCGCACATATTGCCACAGCTCGTTACGGCGTTTATTTTGGCGACTCTGAAGGATAACAGAGTTCGCTTCTTGTGCCATTTTACTAGCAGCAAGCTCCGCCTGCACGGTGGACCCCGGGCTGCGAACGCACCTCTCTACATCATATATTTGGTGCCTTCTGCAGACCCTAACAACAACAGAATTTAATGTACACGCTCATGATAATGTACAGCCAAAGCTATTGCCACCTAACCCCTTTATATTCTTCTTTCTTTGTAGGCAGACAACATGCAGCCAAGCAATGATTAGACTTCTAGTGTCAAAGACCTTTATGGGATTCCTTACACCATGGCTGTCGTTAGTATTACCTGCGTCCAGTGGCATAGCAAGAGGGGCCACAGGGGACATGGATGCCAAATATTAATTGCCAAGTAATTCCTCCCCCACCATACAGTCTAATGACTCGGCAATGACACACTTCGACCTGTATCAGCAGCATTAGCTAATAACCTGCTGATTGGTCACATCCTGTGGCCCATAAAAAGTAGTTATCCTGGAGGAGTTGGCATTATACTGTCCAACCTGTGTTGACTCAATTTTTTTCAAAACATTTAATATTAAGTATAAGCACCACTTGCAGAAATACGCTTCTTGCACACCTTGGAATGATGCTGTCAATCTGGTTATTAATGGTTATCTGAGTAGTGTACTAGTTCATGGAATGCATTTAGGCACTCAAATTATCAAGTTCCTCTTCTGTCAGCACCTTTTTCAATTCTGACCGATGATGTTTCAAACTTGCTCAATGGGGGATAAGTTTGAAGACACTGGAGGCCATAAAACCACATGCAAGCCATGCAGGCTGCTCACAGATGCATGAGCAACCCGTGGTGTTGAAAAAATGACTCCTGGGATACTTTATAGAACAGTAACATACTTGTAATGAAGACTAAAAGAGTCAGGTTACCATACATTATGCCACGCTACACCAGAATTCCTGGACTAGCAACATTGTGACATTTGCTTGGGAATGCCTTTTCATGGTGTTGCCAACATGGTCTCCAGAACCATTTGCATCCATAATTGCACCAAGACAAAACCAGGATTCATCACTGAAGAGGATAGACCATTCCAGCATCTATTGCATCATGATTGCCTTTGAAAGCAATGGTGTGAGGTCAATGGACCCCTCTAGCTGGATGTCTGGCTTATAACCCAAAGTTGTGCAAATTTATTTAGATGATTGGTTTGATGTCTTTGGACAGCTTGGAATGTCACTTCAAATGTCACTTACAGTATAGAATAGGTCAGTTATGGACCCAGTGGTTAAGCCATTTCTCCAAAGTGTCCCGGGAGCTGTTTTTCAATATAACAATGACAGGCCATGTGCTTGTGTGTGAGCAACCTACATAGTCTAATATGTTACCATGTTTCATATTCAATACTGAAACCAGCCTGAGGTCTCGATGCACCGTGCCCTCATTCCAGGTATTTCTCAATCAGGCGAGCTGATTGTATTTAGTTTTTTTTCACTGAATAAATTAAGATGTTTTGAAAATCGGTTTCCATTATTTTGTCAGATTTTATTTTGAGCTTTCAATAATTCCATTACTTACCCTTCTTGCTATTGTAAATATAGTATTGAGTATATTTGCCTGGGAGAGACCTTGCTTATTTATTAAACTACCTTTTCTCTTGTTGCTGTGTTTAGTTCTTGGTGTGTGATCTGTGAATTGAAACTGTCTTCAACTACCTAATCATTAAAGTAGATTTTGTCAGTTCTTCACTCAGTTTTCAGCTTTTACTATGGCTGCTTCTGTTTTAGATAATGATTGCCTTTTAATATGCATATGAAAATGATCGTCATTATCACATGTTTGGTAAAATTCGTTACTTATTCACGTGACTTTTACGAAATCCCTTACTTTTTACAGGTGTAACTAGAAGATTTCACTGCTGATTTGAAGGTAAAGCCAAATACCAAATATTTAAGTGCAAGAAATATGTCTGGGCTCTCTACCTGCCCGGCATGACGCTTATGATGAGGACAATCTGGCCATGGAACCCCCGGAGCCTTTGGGCATATATAGAGTTCACAGGGAACCACAGCAAAAGTTCTATTTGGGTTTCGCCACACCTCTAGAAATATATTTATATTTTTTACTGAGATGGAGATATATATCTCCATTAGGATTCGTTTCTGCTGAGCCCAACCATGTATATATTGCATAACATTATGTTACCCATTCTACCGAGCACCTCAACACATACAAGCAGTCCCTTGCCAGCTTCAAGTCCACGCTGTCTGCCGCAAAACAAACTTACTTCGCATCTCTCATATCCTCCCTGTCTCACAACCCTAAACAGCTCTTCAACACTTTCAATTCTCTACTCCGTCCCCAGCACCTCCTCCCTCTCCTCTCATTTCTGCTGAAGACTTTGCCTCCTTCTTTAAGCAAAAGATTGATACGATCAGAGAAAACTTTGGCCCGCAGCCGCCAATGCCCCTTTTAGCCACTCAGCCCTGTTCTTCCAAAACCAGCTTCACCACCATGACAGGAGATCAGCTCTCCACTCTCCTGTCAAGATCACACCTCACCACTTGCGCGCTTGACCCACTCCCGTCCCACCTCATCCCTAACTTTGCCACAGTCTTCATCCCTACTCTCACACACCTCTTCAACCTTTCACTTGAAAATGGTGTCTTTCCTTCATCCTTCAAACATGCCTCAATCACTCCCATCCTCAAAAAGCCCTCCCTCGACCCATCCTCTGTGTCTAACTATCGCCCGATATCTCTTCTCCCCTATGCCTCAAAACTACTGGAACAGCATGTATATCTCGAACTGTCCTCCCACCTCTCCTCCTGTTCCCTCTTTGACCATTTACAATCCGGGTCCCAACCGCATCACTTAACTGAAACTGCCCTAACTAAAGTCACTAACGACCTGCTAACCGCCAAGAGCAAGCGACACTACTCTGTCCTCTTTCTCCTGGACCTGTCTTCTGCCTTCGACACCGTGGATCATTCCCTCCTGCTACAGATTCTCTCATCTCTTGGCATCACAGACTTGGCCCTGTCCTGGGTCTCATCATACCTAACAGACCGAACATTTAGTGTCTCCCTCTCACACACCACCTCCTCACCTCGCCCCCTGTCTGTCGATGTTCCTCAAGGCTCAGTCCTAGGACCCCTACTCTTCTCCATCTACACCTTCGGCCTGGGACAGCTCATAGAATCCCACAGCTTGCAGTATCACCTCTACGCCAATGACACGCAGATCTACCTATCTGGACCTGACCTCACCTCCCTACTGAAAAAAATCCCACAGTGTCTGTCTGCTATTTCAGCCTTCTTTTCTGCTCGCTTTCTCAAACTGAACATGGACAAAACAGAATTCATCATCTTTCCCCCACCTCATTCTTCCCCTCCACCAGACCTATCCATCAATGTCAATGGCTGCTTGCTTTCCCCAGTCCCGCATGCTCGGTGCCTTGGGTGATCCTCGACTCTGCCCTCTCTTTCAAACCACATATCCAAGCCCTCGCCACCTCCTGCCGCCTCAAAATCAAAAATATTTCCCGGATCCACTCATTCCTCAACCATGAAACCACAAAAATACTAGTGCACGCCCTTATCATCTCCCGCCTCGACTACTGCAACCTCCTACTGTCTGGTCTCCCCTCTAGCACTCTGGCACCACTCCAGTCCATCCTACACTCTGCTGCCAGACTAATCCACCTGTCTCCCCGCTATTCCGCAGCCTCCCCCCTATGCCAGGCCCTTCACTGGCTTCCTATTGCCCAGAGGCTTCAGTTCAAAACCCTAACCATGACATACAAAGCCATCCACAACCTTTCTCCTCCATACATCTGTGACATGGTCTCCCGCTACCTACCCACACGCAACCTTCGATTCTCTCAAGATCTCCTTCTCGACTCCCCCCTCATCTCTTCTTCCCACAACCGCATACAAGACTTCTCCCGGGCTTCCCCATACTCTGGAACTCCCAGCCGCAAAACATTAGACTTTCACCAACAACGGAAACCTTCAAGAAGAACCTGAAGACCCACCTGTTCCGACAAGACTACAGCCTACAATGATCCTCAGTCTACTGAACCATCGCACGACCAGCTCTACCCTTTCCTAGTGTATCCTCACCCATCCCTGTAGACTGTGAGCCCTCGCGGGCAGGGTCCTCTCTCCTTCTGTACTTGTGTGTCCCTTGTCTAGCACGTTTATTGTACCTGTCTATATTTTCCCTTTTCATATGTAAAGCGCCATGGAATAAATGGCGCTATATAAATGTGTAATAATAATAATAATAATAATATGTCTGGAATCTATATCTAGTATCTGATAAAGGGTTATTCCCCAAATAAATTAAGATATCCCCAAACCCGATGATTAGGGATAACTTACTGATAGAGATGAGCGACTTTGCCTTTTTTAGGGTCGAGTCGGGTTTCGTGAAACCCGACTTTCTCAAAAGTCGAGTCGAACGAAGTCGGCCGACTAACGGAAATGGTTGGGTCGGAGTCGAAAATCCGACCCCAATGCAAGTCAATGGGGAATAAAAGTCGTCAGGGAGTGGAGGACAGTAAACACAACTACAGTGCCCATTTCAATGCCAATGACATCAATTCTTATTACTTAAGCCTGTCAACCTTAATTAACTTTATAATAATAGTAACGCATTGAAAACTGGGGGTTATTTGGCTAAAGTTGTGGGGGGGCAGTGCTGGCCCCAGGTTTTCGTGGGCTCCGGGCCAAAGAGTCTCAGTGGGCCCCTTTAACACATACCACAATTCATGATGCTCCGATACGGCAGAGAAATATACCGTATATACCCATGTATAAAGCCGAGATTTTCAGCCCATTTTTTAGGGCTGAAAGTCCCCCTCTCGGCTTATACGCGGGTCATATACGTGGGTCGGCGGGGGAGGGGGAGCGGGTGTCGGATTATACTCACCTCTCCGCCGCCGTGGTCTCTGCAGCCCCCCTGCTTCTCCCACGATCTCCGGCTCCTTCCTGCAGCGGTCACATGGCACCGCTCATTAAAGTCATGAATATGCACATATTCATGACTTTAATGAGCGGTGCCATGTGACCGCTGTAGGAAGGAAGCGCTGCAGAAATCGCCGGGAGAAGCTGCAGGGACGCGCGGCGGAGAGGTGAGTACAGCGATATTTACCTGTCTTCTCTACACCGCAGCGCTGCATCCTCATCTGACTCCTCTGGCGGTGAATGATCAGCAGAGGGCGCGATGATGTCATTAGTGAGCGCCGCGCCCCCTGCCTGATCATTCACTGCCGAGGACCAGGAAGACGACGCAGCGCTGCAGTGCAGAAAGGACAGCAGGTAAATATCACAGGTGCCAGGGTTCTGAGTGAGCGGTGACCCCGGCACCTGGCCCCCAGCGACGAGAGGTGAGTATGTCATTTTTTTTATTTTTTTTGCAGCAGCATATGGGGCATAATCTGGAACATATGGGGGCATAATATGGGGCATAATATGGAGCATATGGGGCAAAATATGGAGCATATGGGGGCATAATATGGAGCGTATGGGGGCATAAGCTGTGGAACATATGGGGCATAATATGGGGCATAATATGGAGCATAATATGGAGCATATGGGGCAAAATATGGAGCATATGGGGGCATAATATGGAGCGTATGGGGCATAAGCTGTGGAACATATGGGGGCATAATATGGAGCATAATATGGAACATATGGGGCAAAATATGGAGCATATGGGGGCATAATATGGAGCGTATGGGGGCATAAGCTGTGGAACATATGGGGGCATAATATGGGGCATAATATGGAGCATAATATGGAGCATATGGGGCAAAATATGGAGCATATGGGGGCATAATATGGAGCGTATGGGGGCATAAGATGTGGAACATATGGGGGCATAATATGGGGCATAATATGGAGCATAATATGGAGCATATGGGGCAAAATATGGAGCATATGGGGGCATAATATGGAGCGTATGGGGGCATAATATGGAGCATATGGGGGCATAAACTGTGGAACATATGGGGCATAATCTGTGGAGCATCATATGGGGGCATAATCATTTTTCACCCTAGGCTTATACGCGAGTCAATAAGTTTTCCCAGTTTTTTGTGGCAAAATTAGGGGGGTCGGCTTATACACGGGTCGGCTTATACATGAGTATATACGGTAGGTATAGTTCAATGCCAAATACTTCACTTCTTACATTACATGAGTGATATGTATTTTGAATTCTACAATAGCTCAAAAAATGGACAGCATAGTCCTCCATACAGTATTATGGGCACCACATAGTTCGCCATACAGAATAATGAGCCCCATATATAGCTCTATACAGAATAATGAGCCCCATATATTGCTCAATACAGAATGGGCTCCATATAATGCTCCATACATAATAGGCCCCATATGTGCTCCATATGATGCTCCATATATAAAGGGCCCTATATGATGCCCCATAAAAAATGAACTCTATATGATGCTCTAGTATATGATGGGCCCCGTATATGATGCTCCAGTGTATGATGTACC
Source organism: Oophaga sylvatica (assembly GCA_033576555.1). NCBI lineage: Eukaryota > Metazoa > Chordata > Amphibia > Anura > Dendrobatidae > Oophaga > Oophaga sylvatica. The sequence goes on from JARQOD010000001.1 coordinate 866,882,552, forward strand.
CATATAATGCTCCAAATATAATGGTCCCCATATATAATGCTCCATATATAATGGTCTCCATGTGATGCTCCATATATAATGTGCCCCATATGATGTGCCATATATAATGGGTCCCATATGATGCTCCAGTATGATGTGCCCCTTGGATGATGCTCCACTGTATAATGGGCCCTATCTATGATGCTCAAGTGTATGATGGGCCCCATATATAATTCTCCAGTGTATAATGCTCCCCATATATTGCTCCAACCATTAAAGAAAATGAAATACCTCTCCTCGCTGGGCACTGCTCTACTCTGGACTCCTCAGCATTGCCGTCTTCCAGCTCTCTGCACTGTGACTTTTCAGGCAGAGGGTGTTAGAACTCTCCTGTTAGGTTTTTTCTATCTTGCTGGTCACCTGACTTTTTTGCCTATTTAATCCTGCTCTGCCCTTCTGGCTTTGCTGAACTTCATTGTAATTTATACTCTTAAGCTAGCCAGATGCTTTGTTACCTTACTCAATAAGTTTTGCTTGGTCTTCGGACCTCTATGTTCTATATTATTTGTTTGTCTTTTACTGCTACAACTTCTGCTAGGAGGTTCCATCTTTTCTCCCAGTCCCTTGTTCTTGTAGGGATCCCTTCCTCGCATCTATAGATCTTCTTACAGACTAGCTGAGGACTTTAGCGGGTTTGATCGCAGGATCAGGTTCCCGTTACATCGTAGGGATCTAGCTTACTTCTATCATAGGGACAGATATCTCTTCCTTCCTTAGTGCTTGTGGCAGAACTTAACAGTAAGTAAAGCCCAAAAAAAATAAAAAAAATCTCTAAGGAAAGATTTCAAGTTTCCATCATGGTGTCGGTTCAGAACTTGGCTCAACGCCTGCAGGGACTCTCTCTGGAGGTGGCCGAGCTCCAGCAACACGTGAGTAGCTGTTCTGGAGCACATTTCGTGGAGCCAAAGGTACGTTTGCCTGATTTATTTTTTGGTGAACAACAAGATTTTTTTTCTTTTAAAAATGCTTGCTTGTTGTATTTTCGTTTGAGACCCAGACCCTCTGGTGATGAATCGCAGCGCATAGGGTTCATAATGTCACTTTTGCGCAAAGAACCTCAGGAATGGGCCTTTTCTCTGCAACCTACTGATCCATGCTTTAGATCAGTGGATAGTTTTTTTTCTGCTTTGGGGTTATTGTATGATGATCCTGATCGTGTCTCTTCAGCTAAGACAGAATTGAGACGTTTGAGGCAGGGATCAGGTAATGTGGAAAAATATTGTACTCACTTCCGATGGTGGTCTACTCAGATGGGGTGGAACGATTCAGCTTTGAAAAGTTTGTTCTTGCAGGGCTAGGTGAAAGGGTTAAAGATATGCTGATTGCTTATCCCATACCTGGTAACTTGCAGGAGGCTATGCAATTAGCTATACGGGTGGATAGGAGACTGCGTGCAAGGGTTAATGAGAGTAAATCCTCTGCCATGTTAGCTCCAAGTCTTGAGAGGGTCGGTACTGACATTGGAGAGTCGATGGAGATTGGAGCGATGGCACCCCTCTCTCAGGAAAAAGACTGCAGATTTTCTGAAGGTTTGTGCTTTTATTGCGGCAAATCTGACCATTTCATTAAGAACTGTGTGCTTTGTATGAACAAAGAAAAAAAAAAGAGGTCAGTTTCGCCCGTATAGCCTGTTTAAACACTAAGGGTGACTTTCTCTCTGCCTCTACTGCTGCTCAGGAAGAATTAATGGAATTTCGGGTATTTGTCGATTGTGGTTCTACTCTGAATGTGATTGATGGGGGATTCTTGGAAAAACTTAAATTAAAACCCAAACCTTTGTCATCCCCTATTGCCGTGGTTTCTGTTGATGGCTCTCCCTTGAAGAATGTTACTCACAAGGTCTGTGAATTTCCCCTCACTATTAATGGTGTTCACCAAGAGAATTTGGATTTGGTAGTATTGAATAATTTGCCTTCTCCGGTGGTTTTGGGGTTACCCTGGTTAAAATTGCACAATCCTGTTCTGGATTGGTCTACCAATGAAATTAAGTCCTGGAGCCCTAAGTGTTATGACAAGTGTTGTAACGGGCGTATTGCTGCTGTGGATAAAGGGGAACTACCTGTACCTATTTAGGATTTTTGGAAAGTTTTTTCTGAGAAGGAATCGCAGATTTTACCTCCCCATAGAGGCTATGATTGTACTATTGAATTTGTACCTGGAGCGACTCTTCCTAAAAGTCGGTTATTTAATCTTACTATTCCTGAGAGAAAGGCTTTGGAGGAATACATACAGACAAGCTTGGCTACCGGTCACATTAGGCCTTCCAAGTCTCCTGTGGCTGTTGGATTTTTTTTTTGTTAAAAAAAAGGACGGCGGTTTACGTCCTTGTCTGGACTTTCGTGAGATTAATAAAATTACTGTACGCAATCCTTACACACTGCCATTGATTCCTGATTTGTTTAACCAGTTAGCGGGGGCCAAGTGGTTCTCTAAAATTGATCTTCTGGGGGCATACAATTTGTTGCGCATGAAGGAGGGTGACGAATGGAAGACTGCTTTTAACACTCCTGTGGGTCATTTTGAGAATCTGGTTATGCCTTTTGGTCTTACCAATGCTCCTGCATTTTTTCAGAATCTTATTAATGACATCCTTAGACCTTTGATTGGCAAAAATGTGGTTGTGTATTAGGATGACATTTTGATTTATTCGCCGGATCTGGAGTCTCAGTGGCGGAGCGTTCGTGAGGTATTACAGTTATTGATTGACAATTCGCTTTTTGCTAAGCTGGAGAAATGTGAGTTCGCTGTACAGAGAATTAGTTTTTTGGGCTACATTATCTCCAGCGAAGGTTTTGAGATGGACCCGGTGAAAGTTCAAGCTGTGCAGGAATGGCCTAGGCCTATTGGTTTGAAATCGTTACAGAGGTTTTTGGGTTTCGCCAATTATTATAGAAAGTTCATTAAAAATTGTTCTATTATTGTCAAACCACTGACCGATCTCACCAGGAAAGGTGCTAATGCGGTTCAGTGGACTACTAAGGCCATTGAAGCTTTTGTGTTTCTAAAGGAGAGGTTCAGCTCTGCTCCCATCCTTATGCAGCCTGATGTGACTAAACCGTGTTTGGTTGAGGTTGATGCTTCTTCTGTGGGGTCGGCGCGGTGTCTTCTCAGGAAAACAGGGATGGAGTACATCCCTGTGCCTTTTTTTCAAAAAAATTTTCTGAGACTGAACTGAATTATGATATTGGTAATCGGGAATTGTTGGCCATTAAACTCGCATTTGAATACTGGCGGCATATCTTGGAAGGTGCTGAATTTCCCGTTCAGGTTTTCACTGATCATAAAAATCTGATCTATATTGATGCTGCCAAACGCTTGAATGCCCGTCAGGCTAGTTGGGCACTGTTTTTCTCGTGGTTTAATTTTTCCGTTACTTACATCCCAGGTACTAAGAATGTTAAAGCCAATGCTTTGTCTCGCAGCTTCTCTCCCATGGTTGGTGCTGAGGAGGAGGAGAACATTTTACAAGAAGGGGTTGTGATTGCTGCTTTGGACTCTGTGTTGGAAGAGGAGATTCTTAAAGCACAGGAGAATGCCCCATCTAACATTCCCCATGGGAGGTTGTTTGTGCCTGGGACCTTTAGGAGAGATTTGTTTGTTGAGTGTCATGAGTCTCGGTTGGCAGGTCATCCTGGAATCTCTGAGACCAAGAGACTTGTGGGTCGCAGTTTTTGGTGGCCTGGATGGCAGAAGGAAGTCATTAAGTGGGTGCGTCAATGCACTGTGTGTGCTAGGTCTAAGTCTTCACATACTCCTGCTGCGGGGTTGCTTTGCCCTCTGGAGATCCTTAGTGCACCTTGGACACATTTGGCTATGGACTTTATTACTGACCTTCCCCCCTCTGAGGGTTTCACTGTCATCTGGGTGGTCGTGGACCGTTTTAGCAAGATGTGTCACTTGGTTCCTTTCATCAAACTGCCCTGCGCTAAGACTCTCGCTAAGGCCTTTGTCAAGGAAATTGTCAGACTACATGGCGTTCCTACTGACATTGTTTATGGTAGGGGACCTCAGTTCGTGGCTTGTTTTTGGCGCGCCTTTTGTGACAGGTTGGGAGTTCATTTGTCGTTTTCATCCGGATATCATCCTGAGTCTAATGGCCAGACAGAAAGGAAAAACCAGGATGTTGAGCAGTTCTAGCATTGTTTTGTGGCAGACAATCAAGAGGGGTGGTCTGAGCTTCTGCCACTTGCTGAATTTGCTCTTAACAACCATACATCCTCTTCTGCTGGTTGTTCGCAATTTTTTTGTTGTACTGGGAGACATCCGTCGTTTGGGTCATTCTCCAAATTGGTATCGGCCGTGCCTGAAGAGGAGAATTTTTCCGGTGATTTGGAGAGAGATTGGATGGATGTACGTGGTAATCTTCAGGAGGCTAACAGAAAATCTAAAAGGTACTTTGATAGGAAACGGCAAGAGGTTTTGTTTGCTATTGGTGACATGGTTTGGTTGTCCTCTAAGAATCTGCGGTTGAGGATTCCTTCTAAAAAATTGGGTCCCAAGTTTGTAGGGCCCTTTAAGGTGCTTCAGGTTGTTAACCAGTCGGCTGTTAGATTGGAGGTTCCTACCTCCTGGAAGATTAATCCGGTGTTTCATGTTTCTTTGTTGAAAAGAGCTGATGTGTCGGATGGAGACGCCTCAGCCACTGTTCCTCCGGTGGTGGATGACGGGGAATATGAAATTTCCCGCATCCTAAATTCTAGACGGTATAGAGGGAGTTTGCAGTATCTCGTTGCTTGGAAGGGTTTTGGACCCAAGGATAACTCATGGGTGAGGACGGATGATGTTTCTGCGTCCAGACTTGTCAGAGCATTTCACAAGACGTTTCCGGGTAAGCCTGGGCCTAGGGGATCCGGAGGATCCTCTTAGAAGGGGGGGGGGTACTGTTAGAACTCTCCTGTTAGGTTTTTTCTATCTTGCTGGTCACATGACTTTTTTGCCTTTTTAATCCTGCTCCACCCTTCTGGCTTTGCTGGACTTCATTGTAATTTCTACTCTTAAGCTAGCCAGGTGCTTTGTTACCTTACTCAATTAGTTTTGCTTGGTCTTCGGACCTCTATGTTCTATATTGTTTGTTTGTCTTTTACTGCTACAACTTCTGTTAGGAGGTGTCCATCTTTTCTCCCAGTCCCTAGTTCTTGTAGGGATCCCTTCCTCGCATCTACAGTATAGGACTTCGTACAGTCTAGCTGAGGACTTTAGTGGGTCTGATCGCAGGATCAGGTTACCCGTTACATTGTAGGGATCTAGCTTAGTTCTATCGTAGGGACAGATATCCCTTCCTTCGTGACATCATTGCACTCTCTGACATGAATGTCACTGTCAGGAAATGCAGAAGACGTCACAGCTGTGGAGCAGGGAGAAGTAAGTATTGTAAGTGTTGGGGCCCTGAGCTAGCAGGGGAGGCACACTTATGGGTGCCGGAAACTGGCACAGGGCCCCTCATAGTACGCCCGTGTCTCTGACGGCGAGTGGGCCCCCCCACCTGCTCAGGGCACCGGCACTAGCCCGGGTGCGCCAGGTGCTGACCCAGGCAGCAGCTGCAAATGGAGGAATTGGAGAAGTCAGAGGAAGAGGAGGACAAAGCGAGCTATTTTGCTGGCAACCTATGTGTCATCAGGGGAAGGTGGTACAAAATCCTTTGAAACCCAGGCATGGTTCATTTTAATGAAGGTGAGATCACCTACATTTTGGGTCAACATCCGGGTCCTTCTTTCTGTCAGGATTAATCCAGTAGCACTGAAGACTCTTTTTGATAGCACACTACCAGCAGGGCAAGCGAGCTCCTGTAAGGCATATTGTGCCAATTCAAGCCAGATGTCCAGTTTTCAGGCCCAGTAGTCAAAGAGGGAATGAACTGTGAGGGAGAACATCGATAGGGGAGGAGAGGTAATTTTGAACCATAGTTGACAACTGTTGTCTCCTGTCTGTTGCAATCGATTCAGTATTACCAGTCGTGTGAGCGTTACTCGAGAAATCAGACCACAACATGGTAATGAAACCCCTGTCTCCAACATCACTTTGGCTGTGTGCACCACGAACACCTCTTCCATTTGGCCCAGTACAGCTCGTGGTAGAACCTGCATCGCTGCTGTGTGCAGGGAATGCCTCTAACAAATGGTTTACCAGAGTTGCTTGTTTGTTTACCAAAATTAGCTCTAGGTTCTCCAGTGGCATGATGTTCTGTAATTTGCCTTTATAGCGTGGATCGAGAATGCTGGCCAACCAGAAGTCATCATCCTTCATAATTTTGGCAATGCAGGGGTCCCTTTTTAGGATCCGCAAAAGATAATCACACATGTGTGCCAATGTTCCAGGTGTCAATGATGCACTGCCAGTGGTGGGTGGAGGAGCACTTTCTGCCAAATCCACATCCCTCCATTCACACACAAACCCTGTCCCTGACCTTGGCAAGCCAACATTTTCTCTTGCCCCTGAGAAGCATCATACTCCCCAAAATAATCATCCCCCTTATCCTCATCATCCTCATCTTCCTCTTCTTTCTCCACCTCGTCCAGGACAGTTCTCTGAGCAGACAATGCCTGACTGTCATGAAGGCTTCCCTCCTTTTCCAATGCAGACGCCTGATCCTTAATGTGCGTCAAAGTTTGCATGAGCAGACGCATAAGTGGGATGCTCATGCTTATGATGGTGTCGTCTGCGCTTACCAGCCGTGTGCATTCCTCAAAACACTGAAGAACTTTATAGAGGTCTTTCAGCTTTGACCACTGCACACCCGACAACTCGATGTCTGCCCTCAAACTGCCTGCCCGTGTATCCTCCCACAAATGCATTACAGCCTGCCTCTGTTCGCACAGCCTCTCAACCATGTGCATGGTGGAGTTCCACCTTGTTGCAACGTCTATGATTAAGCGGTGCTTGGGGATGTGGAGCGATCGCTGCAGCCTCTGCATGCGACTGGAGTCTACGGCTGAGTGATGGATGTGCGAGCACAGTCTTCGCACCTTATGGAGCACGGCTGGTAACTCCGGATAATTATTTATGAAGCACTGCACCACCAGGTTCAATGTGTGAGCCACGCAAGGTATGTGTCTGGGTTTTGCCAAGGCTATGGCCGCCACAAAATTACGGCCGTTATCACGGACTACCTTGCCTGGCTCAAGATGTAGACTGTCCAGCCATGACTCAGTCTCTCGCTGCAAGTAGTCGGCCAGTGCCTCTGCGGTGTGCCTGTTGTCGCCAAAAGACATCATCTTTAAAACAGCCTGCTGACGCTTACCACTAGCTGATCGATAGTGGGACACGTCATGTGCAACACTGGCAGCTGCGGATGGAGTGCTTATGCGACTGCGCTCTGTCAACGAGCTTTTGCTTCTGGAGGAGGAGGAGGATCGAACGCCTACAGCCAACTGTTGCCTATACCGTGGGCTAGGCAGCACTGTCCCACCGCTGCTGTTCCCTGTGGACCCTGCATCCACCACATTAACCTAGTGCTCATTGATGACACGTAACGGCCCTGGCCATGCCTACTGGTCCATGCATCTGTTGTGAGGTGCACCTTTCCACTCACTGATTGTTTGAGTGCATGGACAATGCGGTCTTTCACATGCAGGTGGAGGGCAGGGATGGCTTTTCTAGAAAAGACGTGCCGACTGGGTAGCTCATAGTGTGGGACAGCGTAGGCCATGTGCTCTCGGAACACTGCGCTTTCAACCAAACGGAAGGGCATCATCTCTAATGAGATCAGTTTGCCAATGTAGGCGTTCAAAGCCAGTGAGGTTTTGTAGTCCGTCCACGCTTGCAAGTGCATGGTGTTTAAATGTCTAAGTATGCAACTGTTATTCAATTTTCTGAGATTTTTCCCACGGCTAAAGTTCCTTCCACACTTCTTACAGATAATCTTTGCCTCATCAATAGGATTTTGGTCAAAAAAGTGCCACACTGCACTCTTCCAACTATGGGATAAATTTTCAGGGCTTGCACACAGTGCTAATTTGACCATCTGGCCAAGCTGTCCTGCAACTCTTTTTGTCTTTTTAACATGTTTTTGGACTGCTACGGGCCTGCCAGATAACCGCAGCTGCAATGTCGATGCCTGATGCGGACCCTCCTCCTCTTCTGAGCTATTGCCAGCGACACCCTCTTCCCCAATGGATTCCAATCTGGGTCAACAACTGGGTCATCCATCACCTCCTCTTCAATTTCATCTGCACCTTCCTCTGTGTCACCGTGTAAGGTGTTAGAGTATGCGGGAAGGGACACATGAGTTCCATCAGGGTCAGATTCTGGCTCAGTAGACAGCGAGGGCAATTTATTTCTCTGGGTGAATATACCAGCAGAATCATCTAGCAGTGGCTGTGCATCAGTGCACTCCATGTCATAGTCATCTTGGACTGGGGAATTCAGGATTTCACTTGATGACACAGGCATGGTATGTGAAAAGAGCTCCATGGAGTAATCTTAAGTGTGGCCTGCGGCATCCTTCACTTTTGGTGGGGGTGAAGGACACAAGGAAAGGTGTCATTCCTGACCAGTAGTCTGCATGACGACTCAATGCTTGCATTTTTTGAAAGTTCAGAAGAGGAGGCGATAGAGCTGGAGGCTGTTTCGGCAATGTAAGCCAAAACCTGTTCCTGATGCTCCGGATTTAAAAGCAGTTTACCTACTCCCAGAAAAGGTAGCCTTCCAGGCCTTCTGGAGCCAGACGATGACGCAGGCTCAACACCTCCTGCCTTAGGTGCTATTGGGCTTTTGGCACTACCAGCAGATGCACTACCACGACTACCATCATTCATATCTGGCCCCCCGCCCACGTCTGCGGCCTCTTCCACCATACTTCCTCATGTTTGGGAAAATGTACCAAAAATATCAGCAGATATATGGTACTGTATGAGGAGCGTACAGTTGTATGTGGCGTAGGGGAAAATTTAAATCTCCGTAAATATTTCCGGAGTCACACACAGACGATCACTCAGTATGGATTTGACCGTAGTACAAAGAGCAGATATACGGTACTGTCTCAGAAGCGTACAGCTGTATACGGTGTAGGGGAAAATTGCAATCTCCGTATATATTTCCGGAGTCACACACAGATAGTCAGCATGTATTTGTCCGTGATACCAGCCGGTACACAGTAGTGTGTGAGGCGCTTACAACTCTATACGGTGTAGAGAAAAATTGCAATCTCCGTATATATTTCCGGAGTCACACACAGATAGTCAGCATGTATTTGTCCGTAATACCAGCCGGTACACGGTAGTGTGTGAGGAGCGTACAGCTCTATACAGTATGGTGTGGGAAAAAATGAACAGTCGGTAAGTGTGCAGAAAAAAGAATAAAAGTATAAGTGCTGTGTAAAAAGCAGTCTGCACAGTAGTGTACACACAGCAATACAGCTATCAGGCAGCCTAATAACCAGCGCTGCTGCACACAAGAAAATCTTCCCCTGTCACTGCACACTAACTGTACAGCACAATTGCTATCAGCACAAGCACAAAAGAACTTCTCTTCCAGCCCTAACTCTCTCTCTACTGATGAACAGCGTCAGCATCCTCTCTCTACTGTTAAGATCAGCAGAAGTAAAATGGAGGTCTGCGCTCAGGGCTTTTATAGACACTATGACACCCACCAAAGCAAGCCAATCACTGCAATGCCCTTCTCTAAGATGGTGGTGGACGCTGCACATGTCATCTCGTTGCCCACAGTGTACGTCCTTGCTCATTGGCTAAAAAAGGCGCCTGCAAGCATTATGGGACAATCAACTCGGTCACTGGGGTCGACGACCGAATGGCCGACTGCACGCTATGGTCGGGTTTCGACCAAGAAACCAGACATTGGCGAAAGTTGGCGAGTTTTGAATCTGACCAACCTGTTTCTCTCAACTCTACTTACTGACTTTTAGGGGACTAGCCACTGGGAGCCCAAGCAATCCTGGGAGCAAGACTCTGTATCTCAGACATGAATGGACTGGAGGGGTGCATGCTTTACTTTTGCTCTATTCATTGTCTATGTAACTGAGGGAAATACCCGAGCATAGACTCAGCAGCTCCATAAATAATGAAGAGAGCAGAGGCCAAGCATGCACAACTCTGCTCCATTCAGTACAAGACTGCAGACCCTTGTACTCAGAATCTCAGGAAGGTGTGAACAGTGGTTGGATCCTATGGGTCGGATATTCAAGGGTTAGGCTGGTTTCACATTAGCGTTCTGGGGCTTTGCAGAGGGCTGCGTACAGGGGCGTAACTACTGAGGTTGCAGGGTTCGCAGCTACGACAGGGCCCGGAGTGCTTAGGGGCCCGCTCAGTCCATCAAAGAAGCAGCCGACTCCTGTCTGTGATCGTTAGACAAGAGCGAGCTGTATCCGTGTAATTTCCGGTCCTGTGCATTGTGGGGGATTATTGGGTGTACTCACCAGCTTCAGAATGTGCAGTGCGCATGCTCTGAAGCCGACCAGTACACCCAATACACCCCCAAAATGCACAGGACCGGAAATGAGGCACTGCAGCGTCATATCAGGAAGAACTCTGTGTCCGCACATCCTTCACTGCTGTGTCCACCTTTATTCAGCTGGTAAGTTGGCAATCACTCCAGAGGTCAGAGACAAAGGGGCAAAAAAAACAGCAGAGTCTGTGTAGGGGAGAGGAGGCAGATGTCAGACACAAGCCTCCTATCAGGGACATTCCATTTCGCTGGATGACACAGTCCACAGAGAACCTTTCCCACATTTGTATCCAGAGGCTGGGGTAGGACAGTGGGGGCAGAGACTGTCACCTCCATCTGCAAAGGACAGAGATCTCCTCATTGATTGAAATCAGGTTTAGGGAGAAGACTGTAAAAAAGAGAACATCTTTAGTAATTTGTCCAGAGGGAGGTGACCTGTGAGGAGAATCCCACCCCTGCCTGATCACAGGCTCCTGGTGGAGGGAACAGGAAGGAGGGGGTGTCTACTGTGCTTATTGGAATGAGAAGCTGGAGAACTTTCCATCTCCAAAATCCACACCACCTTCAGGAAAGGCTCCCTAAAAAAATATTAACACCCCTCTAATTCTGTGGAGCTAATGCAACAATTAGAAGCAGCTGAGGGGGCTCAGAGTGCGAACTTGCAATATCCCAGCCTACAATGGAGGCAGAGACTCCGATATCTGACACTGCCCCGTCCTGTGGCAGATAATGTGGCTGTGACCTGACTGCAAACCCTTCCCCAAAAAATCAGCAACCCTGCGAGAAGTAGGAATGATGGTTCCATTTCCTCCAGAGCGGCTCCTGCTCCCAGCGCTACTGCCCAAGTGGGGGCTGCTGCTGGCGGCTGCACCGAGGGGCACAGCAACAGATGGGACCCGGCTGCAGCCCTACATGTGAGTATTAGCATGGCCATGTAGCAGAGCTCAGCTAATCCTTTGGTGCAAGTCTGCAATTTGAAATGATCATGTCTTTCTGGCAGAGCAGGGCTGAGTTTGTCCTTTAGTACAAGTGTGTGCATTGTATATCTCATATATATTACAGACATAGTAGAGCTCAGTTTGTCTTTTAGTACAAGTCTGCGTATTGGAAACCTCAATCTATAACTGACAGCAGAGCTGAGTTTGTCCTTTTAGTACAAGTCTATGCTTTGGAAATCTCATATGTATGAGTTTTTTCTTTATACCCGAGTGAAATACAGACACAGCCGAGCTAAGTATCATTTATTGTATGACTAAAGTCATCTTGATATCACATTATGTTATAGATGTAGCAGAGCTCATTTTGTCATTTTTTGGCATTGTAGGGATGTGGTCTCGCTGGTGTGCGACCGGAGGTAAGCAGAAGGACGACTCTTCCCGGTTCTTTAAGCAAGTTTATTAAGACATCATAAACTTGCTGTCAAACAGAAAACAAAACAGCCTTCTCCGGCACAAAGTAACAAAAAAAACAGCTGTAACGTCCTGGCACTCTAACTGAGTACTCTCTTCAGCACACACACTGGAGGGTTCCATGCCTCCAGCCACTCACACCTGTGGTCAGCAATAGGCTCATTTATATATACCAGACATTCAGCTAACACAGAGCACATGACAGGTCACATGGCAGTGACCTCATCACAGGTCCTCAAACCACATACAAAGGTATAGTGAAGTCTTACTATCGCTACATACCTCCCCCCTCTGCCTAAAGCCGTAGGCTTGGCACATTTCATTCACCGACTAGAAACTTTTTCAGTCGTCTCCACAATTAACCGGTCTGTCACAGTATGGCTTAGGTCACTGAGTCCTGAGCTAATTAAGGTGTCACTGCCTCTACCTCTCATTTCAGGCCATCTATGTTCCGTCTTAGTTTCACTTTGATGACTTTCACTCTGAAGCGAACCTCTGCGCCTCTCTATACTGTGGGTTAAAGGTGACTGCCTTTTTCCCCCCAACTCTTGCAGCTGTCTGTTGGTCTGCTCCTTCTCAAGTTTTAGCTGCTCTATTCTTCCCTGGTATACCTCCAGGAGCATCCGGATCTTCCTAAGGCTTTCCACCAACCCCCTCCGACTTGGAGGTTTTCTTGTTGGCTCCCGACATCTCTGATTCTCGCGGAGGTATTGTAGTGGCATAGCTCTTACGTCCGCCTCCCGCTTCACTGTGACTTTCCGGGTGTGGCCATCTGGGTGGCGGTTCCCTTGCTGACTTTCTTCCGCCGTCGAGGCCCCTTCTTTGGTCAGCCTCTTCAGTTCACTCTCCTCCCGTACACTCGGACTGGGAGTGTGCAACCGTTCGATTTCCCGGTCTGTCGTGGATTTCCTGAGCTGGTTATTAGCCTCCTTCTCTATCTGGAGTTTCTGGAGAATTTTATCTTGCTCCTCTGTCCAGCAGCGGTGCTCATCCTCTCTCCGTAGAAGTTCCTGCTGAAACTTCTCCTGGGCCTCTCTGAGCATCTCCGTATCTTTCACTAGAACTTGGTTCGCCATCTGGCACGCTGATAGTTGACCTTGGACATTAGAGACTTCTTTCTCCAGATCCTTCACTCGTTGCTCAATCCCTTGTCTCCGTATCCTTTCTCGCATGACTGTCTCTTTAAGCAGCTCTATCTCATGGTCTTGCTCTCTTTTATCCCGTACATGTGGCACCATCATTTCCCCCTTATTTCTCTTCTTAGAGAGTATAGGCTGTCTGGCCTTTCCGCAGCCCCTGTGGGGAGGAGAAGATCCGCCACTGATACCCAACTCCACCTTGCTGCACTCGCTTTCACCTGCGGTTAAGCTACCGTCTGCATAGGAGTCTTTCCCACTCCCCCTGTCGTCTAGGAACAGCAAGTCCCCACTTAACCAGGTGTCGGCCCCTATTTCTGGAGCTACCCAGTTTCCTCCGGTCCTATATTTGGTCACCCCAAAGTCCCCACTTTGGTCTGAGCCACACTTTCTACCCGTCACCAGGCACTGGGTATCTTTGACTATAGGGGGTGCTACCTCTGTTTTGCCCCCTACACTATCAGCAGCCACTACAGCCGCCTGCAGGGATGGGTCTCCCCTAGGGTCATTCTGGTTCCCTTCTGAGCACTCAGCCAGTCCTTCGTCCCACACCTCCCAAAACCGTTTAAAATCCTGGCCTATTATTATAGAGTATGGTAAGTCTGGGACTACAGAGACATCATGGGTAGAAATAATAGTGGACGTCTCAATAATTAGCCTGGTTACCTGATACTCCCTAGTGACCCCATGATTGCAATTGACTTCCATTTTCCTTCCGGGAATTAGATAGACAGGGAGTGTGTCGCTCATTAGTGTACCTGGCTCCCTGAGTCTAGAAGTCTACTCACACACTCTCCATTCACTATTAGAGAACAGTTCGGTGCCCCCCGGTCAGATGTAAAGTCAGTACACCATCCTGGACATACGCTGTTCAAACCCTGAACCTGGCAATGGTCCGTCTGTTTATTTGTCGCCACCTCTTTTCTCCTCATCGACTCAGTTTGGGACTCCGCCCTCTCTGAGTGTGGCAGTACTTTATTAGGGTTTACTGGTTCCTCATTCTCGCTAGGGACCTCAGAACCCTTTCCCCACAGATCCCAAAACAGACAAAAATCCTGGCCTATAATTATAGGACGCACCAAGTCCCGAACGACGCCGACTTCATGGGACTCAGTGCCATGCGTCGTTTCAATGTCCACTCTGGCCATAGGGTAGTCCTTTACATCACCATGTATGCATTGAACACCAACTTTTTTTCCGGGTAATATGTTGAGAGGAAAAGTGGACCTCACCAAGGTCACTAAGCTCCCAGAGTCTAACAGCGCCGTTACTGCTTCACCGTTCACCTTCACGGGACAGACTTGAGGACCCTGGTTGGGGAACGGGTTCCTATTGCAGGCTGGATATGCATACCATGAAATACGGTGTCCTATGCTGCAGTCCATCTGCTCGGTAGTCTGGGGACACCGGGCAGCTATGTGTCCTGGCTCGCGGCACCTCCAACAAATAATATCACCCGCAGTGACCTTGGGCACCACCTCCCCCGCCATTTTGACCTGGGGCGCCCCACCCCTTTTTGGGACTCTGCCCCCTGTTGGGGCCGCCAGTACGGAATGGGCTGCTTCCCCAAGGCACCTTCCATTCCCTGGTACCTCTCGACCAGTCCGACCAGTTCATCAGCATTCCGGGGATCACCCTGGGCAACCCAAGTCTGTAGGGGCTTTGGCAGGGAGTGCACAAACCGATCCATGACGACTCTTTCTACCATCTGTGCCGGCGTAGCGGACTCTGGCTGTAGCCATTTCTGGACCAGGTGTAGCAGGTCAAACATTTGGTAGCGAGGTGGTTTGTCCCGGTGATAAGCCCAGCGGTGCACCCTCTGTGCCCTGACAGTCATTGTTACCCCCATACGTGTGAGGATCTCCACCTTTAACTTGGGATACTGCTGAGCGTCCTGCACAGTCAAATCATAGTACGCCTTCTGGGGTTCCCCTGTCAGGTATGGGGCCAGTAGCTCTGCCCACTGCTCTGGCGGAAGTCTTTCCCTCTCAGCAACCCTCTCAAATACAGTCAGGAAGGCTTCAACATCAACCCGGGGGTCATTTTTTGTAATGTGCGTCTTACCGCCTTTCTGACGTGGTTGTCATCAGCCAGACCTGGGGTTGGGGCACTCGTCCTGCCCTGGATGGCGGTTGTCAGAAGCTGTATCTGCTGCTGGTGCTCCTGCTGGCTCTGCTGCATCTGTTGCAACAACCTCCTGTTGACCTCTTGCTGCTGCACCTGTGCCTGGACCAAGTGTTTTAGAAGGTCCTCCATTTCTCTCCAGGGAACACTGCTCGCACGTCTCCACCAATTATAGGGATGTGGTCTCGCTGGTGTGCGACCGGAGGTAAGCAGAAGGACGACTCTTCCCGGTTCTTTAAGCAAGTTTATTTAGACATCATAAACTTGCTGTCAAACAGAAAACAAAACAGCCTTCTCCGGCACAAAGTAACAAAAAAAACAGCTGTAACGTCCTGGCACTCTAACTGAGTACTCTCTTCAGCACACACACTGGAGGGTTCCACGCCTCCAGCCACTCACACCTGTGGTCAGCATTAGGCTTATTTATATATACCAGACATTCAGCTAACACAGAGCACATGACAGGTCACGTGGCAGTGACCTCATCACAGGTCCTCAAACCACATACAAAGGTATAGTGAAGTCTTACTATCGCTACAGCATAGATGGCAAAGATCTCAGGGAAAATGTGAATTTGGGTGGAAAATATTTTGGCATGGGGGGCCCCATTTGAAAGTTCGCATCGGGGCCCATAACTTTGTATTTACACCACTGGCTGCGTACTTCCTTTGTTAAGCTCCACCTACTTCCATAAACTTCTGCATGCGTCCTACGTACCTATCTTTGACATTGGGTATGCAGGACATGCAGATGTATGCGGATGTGTAGTTTTGACGCACCTGCCGAATGCACAAAATGCAACATGTTGCGTTCCTGTGCGTTCGGCAGGCGTCAAAATGACGCATCCGCATACATCCGCATGTCCTGCATACCCAATGTTAAAGATAGGTACGCAGGACACATGCAGAAGTATGCGGAAGTAGGCGGAGCTTAACGGAGGAAGTACGCAGTCCTCTGCAGAGCCCTCGAACGCTAATGTGAACTTAGCCGTATTCACCAAATAATAAGGTTAGAAGCCAGGTTGTTTTTTCCCCATTCTTTACAATCACAGTGTCATGCATGAACCAAAAATAAATATGTTCGCAAATACATACAAACACACACACACACACTTATATGCACATAGATACACACACACATATACACATATAAATAGACACACACACATATACATACACATGCACAGGGCCGGCGTCAGCACCCAGCGTACCCGGGCAAGTGCCAGGGCCCTGAGCAGGCGGGGGGGCCCACTCACTGTCGGGCACCTCGACGTGGCCCCCCCTTGCTCAGGGCCCCAGCAGCAGCCGGCACAATACTTACCTCTCCCGTGTCTCCTCAGCTCCGGGATCCAGGGCGCGCCTGCAGGGCGCCTGCGCTTCCCCTCACAGCAGAGCCGCTGGATGACGTCATCATTTAGCGGCCGGCTGTGGCATAGAGTAAGCGCGGGCGCCGGTGATGCTGCGGCCTGGACTGCCTGCGGTGCGGACGCCGGACAGTTGAGATGTGGTGTGAGTGTGTGTGTGTATGTAGTGAGGTGCTTTGTGTATGTGAGAGAGTGCTGCGGTGCTGTCTGTGTGTGGTGCTGTATGTTTGATGGTGGTGGGGGGAGGCAGTGATGTTGGTGAAGAGGCAATGATGATGATGGGGAAGCGATGATGATGGGGAGGCAATGATGATGATGATGATGGTGAGTCTTTCCACAGCTATAAGAACGCTAACCAGCTCACCGGTTTGTAGAAGCACAGATCCTCCGCTTGATCAAACGTGAAGATACATGAGAAAATGAAGGAAAAAGGGATCCAGCTTCAATAAAATCTTCATCTTTATTGATTCATAAAAACATGAATAATGGCATGCTCCTGGACAAGCTCAGGACAAGGCTACGCGTTTCGATCACAGGGATCTTTATCACAGCTGACATATTCAGACAAAGGCACATATTTAAGACAAAGGAAGACCAATCACGATCAGAAAAAATGTCATGTGATTTTTGACAAGTCCTTTAACAATTTGCACATAACGAATAAGGAAAAAAAAAAAAAAAAATTTGCACAAATAAAATCAATGCAAAGAAATAAAATTAATAATGGAACATCAATTTGTTTCTTTTGTTGAGACCAAATGGATGTCTGGTATGTAGATTAAAGATCCAGAAAGCTTCACGTGTGAGGAGTCGCTGACGTGCATCTCCACCTCGGGCAGACAGGTTAACACTTTCAATACCTGTGACTTGGAAGGAAGAAACATTGCGAGCATGCTGAAAAATAAAATGTTTAGCAGCAGCAGAAATATTGCGATTCGAAGAAACATTCTTTATATCCTGCAAATGTTCAGCGATCCTGATTTTTAGTTTCCTAGTAGTGCAGCCTATATAAGATAAATTGCAAGTAGTGCACATAATTTTATATACCACATAGCATGAATTACAATTGATATATTTGTTAATGGTATAAATCGCAGTGCTGTCATTATTTTCAAAGGTTTTCGTTACACAAACATATTTGCAAAGTGCACATCTATTGTGGCCACATTTATAAAAACCTTTATGTTCTAACCACGATGTTTTATGAGAAGAGAAATTATTACTGAACATGCTTGGAGAAACTTTGTTAGCAATAGATGGCGCTTTCCTTGAAACAACATTAATACCTGATGAAAGAATGTCAGCAAGAGAGGGATCTTCATATAAAATAGGCAGCGATCTCAAAATGATTTTTTTGATGTCCCCAAATTGAGGACTATATTGAGCACAAAAATATGGTTTCACTGCAACATCATTTTTTTGTTGTCGCCCTCCACTAATGAGATCCTCTCTGTTTTTATTACTTACAATTGTTCGTGCTCTTTTTAATGACCATTTAGGATAATTTCTGTTTTTTAATTTTGTATCCACACAATTAAATTCCGTTTCCAAAGCTGTAGGATCGCTGCAGTTTCTCAAAATTCTGGTATATTCACCAAAAGGAATCGATTTAATAGTATGTTTGTGGTGACTTCTTGCTGCATGCAAGATAGAATTACCAGCACAAGGTTTGCTGAACGTTTTGGTAATAATAACAGAGTCATGTACCCCATATAAATCAAGATCCAAAAAAGAAATTTTTTTATGATGAAATTTATGAGTAAAATGTATGTTGAATGAATTAGAATTGATATAATCAATAAATCCGGATATGGCAGGTACATCACCACTCCAAATGATGAGTAAATCATCAATATATCTACCATACCAAGCAATCGAGTCAATAAATGGATTAGTAGCTGAAAAAATAAAAAAATATTCCCAATATGACATAACAAGATTAGCTAGGGATGGCGCAAATTTCGCACCCATCGCCACGCCAGATTTTTGTAAAAAAAATTTATTGTCAAATGAGAAAAAATTGTGGGTTAATAAAAATTGAATAACTTGTAAAATATAATTAATGAGATCCTGGGAATAATTACTGAATTTCGTTAAGACAAACTGCAGCGCTGTCATGGCAACATTGTAAGGTATACAGGTATATAAAGAAGTCACATCACAACATAACCAAGTATTTTCTTTAGACCAGATTTTCTTGGAAAACATTCTCAGCACTTCTTTAGAATCTTTAATATAACCAGGAGTGATTTGTACTAGTGGTTGAAGTAGTGAGTCAACCCATTCACCCAGATGTTCATTTAAAGATCCAATCCCTGAGACAATAGGTCTCATGGGGGGATTTTCATATCCTTGTGAATTTTTGGGAGACCATGTATGATAGGGATAATAGGATGAGACAATGTGAGATAATCAGTTTGTTTTTTGGTTAGAATGCCAAGGCTGAAACCCTTATTGATAATTTGGATAATCTCACCTTTAAATTTATCAGTGGGATTTGTATGGAGTTTTTCATATACATCACTGTCAGACAAGAGAGACATAATTTGAGAATGATAATCCTCTTTATTCAGGATAACTACCATGCCACCCTTGTCCGACATTTTAATTATTATATCTGACATACTTTTGATCTCATCTAATGCAGTTTTCTGGGCTTTGTTAAATTGGAATGATTTCTGCTGCTGCCCATTTTAACCCTATCATGAAGGATTTTTAAATCCCTCTCTATCACCTCCTGGTATTTAAGGTACTGCCCACTAAGCTATCCCGCTAGCGATCTCGTTAGCGTTGCATACTAATGAGATCGCTAGCGGGATTGTTTCTATATCGCTAAATGCTGCCGCATTTAGCGATATAGTTAACGACGCTATTGCCGTTAGCGATCTTCTTAACGACTTTAGCGGTACAAAAGTACCGCTAAATCGCTAAGAAAAGGTGCCACACAGCGATTAGATACTTACCCAGCGGGAGCGCCAGCGATGAAATAGGGTCCGGAACGATTCCAGCGACGAGCGAGATCACAGCAGGAAGCTCGTCGCTGGAAGCTGCCGCACTGAACAATATCGCTAACGGGATCGCTAAATAGTGACGTTTTTTAGCGATCCCGTTAGCGATATTGTTTAGTGTGGCATACCCTTTAGTCATGCAATCAGGCCTGGATTGAATGGGATAAAAAGAGGGATTTTTTGTTTTAAACACAGGTGCATGAATGGTATCAGATTCATTATCAAAGGAATGAGTGGACAAACTAAACAAAGTGTTGAGAGATACCTGTTCTCTGAAAGACAAGTCAGTAAATTCATTATTATATGTCAGCGACTCCTGCAAAGGGGTCTCATCAGAATGATTTAAAAAATGCTTTTTGATGGTAAGGTCTCGCATAAACTTATTGACGTCCAAAATAGTAGAAAAAAGATTGAAATTCTGATCGGGCACAAAATTCAGACCTAAGGACAAAACATCTAATTGCGTTTTGTTAAAGTCTCGTGCAGATAAATTCAAGACATTATCATGGTTTATTATTTGCGATAATTCTTCCTGCGGCGTGTAATCATGACATGATCTTTGGCGGTGTTTTCTGCCACCCCGCCTTTTACGTTTTTTGAATGACGAAAAAACTTTGTGGTGTGAACACTGTCATTAGAGGAAACACTCAGATCATTGTCAGATGAATCCAACTCAGAGGATGTAAAACAGACATGTGGTTTAGATACCGGTTCATTGAGAGCATGGTTGCGTTTTAAAATAGATTTAGGAGTTCTATGACCCCGCTCCCAATGGCCCCAGTCATAGACTTTCTTGGTTGAATAGTCTCTTAGATCACGAGAAAATTTTCGTTTTTTCCGGTCCATGATATCCTTTTCTAGGCTAGAGACATTATCTTGCATTTTAGCCACAAATGAGTCATACTGAGTCAACGATTTAAATTCAGTGAGCGCAGTATCTGCATCATTCATTTGTTTCTGAATATCCTCCAATTTATTACTCTCATATTTGACTATGAGTTGCATTAGTTTGGAAGAACAATTACTGAGTATCTGATTCCACTCTTCAATGAAAATGTCAGAAAAAATTGTAGTGGGGATTTTTTTAATACGAAGCCCCCTTGGAATCATATCCTTAGCTAGATAATTTTGGAGGGTAGTATGATCCCACCACAACTTTGTTTCTTGAAGCAAAAGTTTTTCCATTTTGTTGATATTTTCATTCAGATCAGGCATGTCTGGAATTTCGTTAATATCACCAGAAAACACTTGTGCCGCTTTGACAGATCTGTCTTGAACAAAAATAGATGCCATAATAAAGCTGGTGCCTGAGCTTAATGACTGAGTCCACTTTCAAAATACTTGAAAATAGTGATGTATATGAAAAACTCCATACAAATCCCACTGATAAATTTAAAAGTGAGATTATCCAAATTATCAATGAGGGTTTCAGCCTTGGCATTCTAACCAAAAAACAAACTGATTATCTCACAGTGTCTCATCCTATTATCCCTATCATGCATGGTCTCCCAAAAATTCACAAGGATATGAAAATCCCCCCATGAGACCTATTGTCTCAGAGATTGGATCTTTAAATGAACATCTGGGTGAATGGGTTGACTCACTACTTCAACCACTAGTACAAATCACTCCTGGTTATATTAAAGATTCTAAAGAAGTGCTGAGAATGTTTTCCAAGAAAATCTGGTCTAAAGAAAATACTTGGTTATGTTGTGATGTGACTTCTTTATATACCTGTATACCTTACAATGTTGCCATGACAGCGCTGCAGTTTGTCTTAACGAAATTCAGTAATTATTCCCAGGATCTCATTAATTATATTTTACAAGTTATTCAATTTTTATTAACCCACAATTTTTTCTCATTTGACAATAATTTTTTTTTACAAAAATCTGGCGTGGCGATGGGTGCGAAATTTGCGCCATCCCTAGCTAATCTTGTTATGTCATATTGGGAATATTTTTTTATTTTTTTAGCTACTAATCCAATTATTGACTCGATTGCTTGGTATGGTAGATATATTGATGATTTACTCATCATTTGGAGTGGTGATGTACCTGCCATATCCGGATTTATTGATTATATCAATTCTAATTCATTCAACATACATTTTACTCATAAATTTCATCATAAAAAAATTTCTTTTTTGGATCTTGATTTATATGGGGTACATGACTCTGTTATTATTACTAAAACGTTCAGCAAACCTTGTGCTGGTAATTCTATCTTGCATGCAGCAAGCAGTCACCCCAAACATACTATTAAATCGATTCCTTTGGGTGAATATACCAGAATTTTGAGAAACTGCAGCGATCCTACAGCTTTGGAAACGGAATTTAATTGTGTGGATACAAAATTAAAAACAGAAATTATCCTAAATGGTCATTAAAAAGAGCACGAACAATTGTAAGTAATAAAAACAGAGAGGATCTCATTAGTGGAGGGCGACAACAAAAAAATGATTTTGTAGTGAAACCATATTTTTGTGCTCAATATAGTCCTCAATTTGGGGACATCAAAAAAATCATTTTGAGATCGCTGCCTATTTTATATGAAGATCCCTCTCTTGCTGACATTCTTTCATCAGGTATTAATGTTGTTTCAAGGAAAGCGCCATCTATTGCTAACAAAGTTTCTCCAAGCATGTTCAGTAATAATTTCTCTTCTCATAAAACATCGTGGTTAGAACATAAAGGTTTTTATAAATGTGGCCACAATAGATGTGCACTTTGCAAATATGTTTGTGTAACGAAAACCTTTGAAAATAATGACAGCACTGCGATTTATACCATTAACAAATATATCAATTGTAATTCATGCTATGTGGTATATAAAATTATGTGCACTACTTGCAATTTATCTTATATAGGCTGCACTACTAGGAAACTAAAAATCAGGATCGCTGAACATTTGCAGGATATAAAGAATGTTTCTTCGAATCGCAATATTTCTGCTGCTGCTAAACATTTTATTTTTCAGCATGCTCGCAATGTTTCTTCCTTCCAAGTCACAGGTATTGAAAGTGTTAACCTGTCTGCCCGAGGTGGAGATGCACGTCAGCGACTCCTCACACGTGAAGCTTTCTGGATCTTTAATCTACATACCAGACATCCATTTGGTCTCAACAAAAGAAACAAATTGATGTTCCATTATTAATTTTATTTCTTTGCATTGATTTTATTTGTGCAAATTTTTTTTTTTTTTTCCTTATTCGTTATGTGCAAATTGTTAAAGGACTTGTCAAAAATCACATGACATTTTTTCTGATCGTGATTGGTCTTCCTTTGTCTTAAATATGTGCCTTTGTCTGAATATGTCAGCTGTGATAAAGATCCCTGTGATCGAAACGCGTAGCCTTGTCCTGAGCTTGTCCAGGAGCATGCCATTATTCATGTTTTTATGAATCAATAAAGATGAAGATTTTATTGAAGCTTGATCACCTTTTCCTTCATTTTCTCATCAGTCTTTCCACAGCGCCCTTTCCTGAGCCGTAACAGTGCAGAACGCAGCACAGTGCAGAGGAGAGTTCCATATTTTGTATGGAGCATTATATAGGGACAAGTATCCTGTATGGATCATTATTTGGGGTCCAATATTCTTTATGGAGCATTATTTTTGGCCCATAATACTGTATGGAGGACTATGTGGTGCCCATAATATTGTATGGAGGACTGTACTGTCCAGTCTGTACTGTGCGCTGTGAGGATTTGGCAGTTTCTGAGCTATTGTAGAATTTACAATAGATATCAGTCATGTAATGGAAGAAATGAAGTGTTTGGCATTGTACTATACCTATATTTCTCTGCCGTAACTGTGCATCATGAATCGTGGTCTGTGTTAAAGGGGCCCACTGAGACTCTTTCGCCCGGGGCCCATAAAAACCTGGAGCCGGCCCTGCACATGCATAAACACATAAACACTAGTGATGAGCGAGCACTAAAATGCTCGGGTACTCCTTGCTCGGGTCAAGCAAATTGGAATACTCGGGTACTCAGACAGAACAACGAGCCCAATGTAATTCTATGGTAGACCCGAGCAATTTTACTGCGATCCCCCAGGGGTCCTTTTAAGGTCTAAAAACTTCTGAAAGTGATGGAAACACTGTTCAAATGATACGGGGACATCATGGCAACTGCCCCTGGAAGCATTTCTCACTCCCAGGTCACAGCTCTAAACAATGTTGTCAGAGTTTCTCACCCTTTTTACAGGCGCACCAAAAAACAAACAAAAACTAAACCAAAATGGATTTTGCTGGGAAATATGTTAAGGAACATCATTTCCATGTCAATGACTTTTATCTAAGCTAAAATGATTAACTCAAAACAAAAATGTTCCTCTTCCGACCACCACTTGGGCTATGTTCAGGGCCGGTTTTAGGCAAAGTGGGGTCCTAGGCAAAAGTTTAAAATGGGCCCCAAATGTTAACATATTGCACATTACACAAGCATTTCGGTTGTATTTATGTGTGCTGAGTTCAGGCCGCTAAACGAGCATGATTGACAATATTGAAGTCGTTCAACGCTTGTTTCCTGGCCTCTTTACACCAACTGAGAAAGAATGATGGGAACAGAACAATCACTATTAGATCAATCTGTCCCCATTCCTTATCATGTTATCAGCAGCATATCTGCAGTTTACACTGGCAATGTGCTGCCGAGAACAATGATTTTCGTTCCGGCATAAACAATCCAACCACTCAATGAATATGCAGCATTTTGCTTGTTTAGTATAATACACCCCATAGTCCTCCATATATTATAATGTGCACCACAGTCCTCCATGTTGTAAAGTGCACACTCCATAGTCCTCCATATAATATAATGTGCCCATAGTCCTCCATATAGTATAATACACTCCCCATAGTCCTCCATATATTAAAATACACTCATCAGTCCTCCATATAGTATTATACACTTCCCATAATACTCTATATAGTATAATACACTCCTCATAGTCCTCCATATAGTATTATACACTGCTCGGTCCTCCATATAGTATAATATACTATATGGAGGACCGAGCAGTGCATTATACTATAATAATATAGTGTAATACACTCGCCAATCCTCCATATAGTATAATACACTCCTCATAGTCTTCCATATATTAAAATACACTATTCAGCCCTCTATATAGTATAATACACTCATCATAGTGCTCCATGTAGTATAATACACTCCTCAGTCTTCCATATAGTATAATACACTCCACATAGTCCTCCGTATTTTAAAATACACTGCTCAGTCCTCAATATAGTTTAATACACTTCTCACAGTGCTCCATATAGTATAATGCACCGCCACAGTCTTCCATGTAGTACAATTCACTTCCCATAGTATAATGCAACTCATAATCCTCGATACAGTATAATGATCCCACATATAGTATAATGCAGCCAACCCATAGAGCATAATGCAGCCACTCCATAGAGTATAATGCAGCCCCGCCATACAATATAATGTAATCCCCCATAGTATATAATGCAGCCCCCTCTTATAGTATAATACAGCCACCCCTTAGAGAATAATGCAGCTATCCCACAAAGTATAATGCAGCCATTCCACAGAATATAATATAAACCCTCATAGAATATAAGGCAGCCCCCTCATAGAGTATAATGCAGCCCCTTATATAGTATAATGTAGCCCTTTGATAAAATACAATGTAGCCCTCCTCATATAATATAATGCAGCCCCCATAGAATATAATGTAGCACCCTCATAAAGTATAATGAAGCCCCCATACAATATAGTCTAGCCCCCCATAGAATACAATGTGGCCTCCTCATATAGTATAATCTAGCCACCTTATAGAGTATGATGCAATCACCCTCCATAGAATATAATAAATATAATACAGCCTCCCATAGAATATAATACAGCCCACCTCCCTATAGATTATAATGTAGCCCCACATATTACAGTATATAACACAGCCTCCCCCATAGAATATAATGTAAAATGTACCCCCCATGGTATATAACACAGTCGCATAGTATACAGCCTAGCACCACATGGTATATAGCCCAGCACCACATGGTATATAGTACAGCCACACATGGTATGTAGCACAGCACCACATGGTATATAGCGCAGCACATGGTATATAGCACAGCACCACATGGTATATAGCACAGCACATGGTATATATCACAGCACCACATTGTATATAGCACAGCACCACATGGTATATAGCACAGCACCACATGGTATATTGCACAGCACCACATGGCATATAGCACAGCACCACATGGTATATAGCACAGTCCACCATGGTATATAGCACAGTACCACATGGTATATAGCACCACATGGTATATACACAGCCCACCATAGTATATATCACAGCACGATGGTATACAGCACAGCAGCATGGTATACAGCACAGCATTACATGGTATATCGCACAGCACCACATGGTATATAGCCCAGCACCACATGGTATATATCACAGCGCACCATGGTATATAGCACAGCCCATCATGGTATACAGAACAGTACCACATGGTATATAGCAGAGCCCACCATGGTATATAGCACAGCCCACCATGATATATAGCATAGTACCACATGGTATATACACAGCCCACCATGGTATATAGCACAGTCCACCATGGTATATCCCACAGCCCACCATGGCATATAGGACAGTACCACATAGACTATAGAAAAGCACCACATGGTATATAACCCAGCATGATATATAGCACAGTACCACATAGAATATAGAACAGCACCACATGGTATATAGCCCAGCATGGTATATAGTACAGTACCACATAGAATATAGAACAGTATCACCTGGTATATAGCCCAGCATGATATATAGCATGGTATATAGCCCCCCGAGAATAGCCCCACATTCCAGTACTCACACTGATATATTAAAAAAAAACACTCCTCACCTTCTCCTTGTGCCCGCGCTTCTCCAGGCTCCTGTTCTGCCTGGTACACAGTGAGTGCGCGATGATGTCATCACACACACACTGTGTGTCAGAGGCAGAGCGGGGAATGATGGAAGAGGAAGCTTCTGCTGACGCTCTCTCCTCCATCATTGCTTTGAACTGTACTGACGTCTATGATGCCGGTATAGTTCAATGCGGCAGGGCGGGGATTTGCCGCTGGTGGCAGGCAGGCCCCCCTGCATCATGGGCCCCATAGCAGCTGTGTGATGTGCCGATAGCTGGGGACCCCTGGGGGAGCGGGGACCCTAGGAAGCTGTTGGGCTGCCTGCCCCTAACGCCGGCCACGGCTATGTGCACACACAGCGTTTTTGAGGCATTTTGCAACTTTAGCATTGCTTTCAACCAATACAAATGCATTCACTGGGAAATGTCATTGTAACATTTAACAACCCTATCTGGCCATGCGGTGTGTGACACATAATCAGACACATCTTGTTTCATTTATGAAGGAGAGACTCTTAAAGTCACAAGGCCTATTTTTACAGGGGCATCAGGCAGCATTAATCTTCTTAAAGGGCCATTATAAAACAGTGGGTCTCCTATGCTGTTATTGCCTATGCAGTGAGTGGATGGGTTACCAAGAATTATGACGCACCCCAATACCCCTTTCACAAGAGGTACAGGAGGGCTTCCTGAAAAAATGTTGCATTGAATGCATGGCATGGTCTGCCCCAAAGTTACATGCACCCCAATAAGCCTTTGAACCCAGGTACTGGATGGGCACAGGAAAATCCACTTCACATTATTCATTTTGTACTCCCATACTGTTTTATTATTCATTGACAGCAAGGCCTGCCATGCTGCCAAGTCATATGCACCCCAATAAGCCTTTGAACCCAGGTACTGTACGGGCACAGGAAATCCACTTCACATTATTCATTTTGTACTCCCATACTGTTTTATTATACATTGATAACAAGGCCTGCCCTGCTGCCAAGTTATATGCACCCCAATAAGCCTTTGAACCCAGGCACTGGATGGGCACAGGAAAATCCACTTCACATTCTTCAGTTGGTACTGCCATACTGTTTCCTTATGCACTGAATACAGTAATGACTGTTACCAAATATTTTTACAATATGAGGGTCACGGGAATGGCAGCACAACATAAAGTCAGCCATGCGTGCCTGACTGGTAACAGGCAAGCCATCCTTGTCCTCACCAACAGGATGACTGATCAAGGTAACCTCCCCTTCCTCCCTGTCCTCAGGCCATCCACGCTGAACAGACGGTATGACAGTTGTGCTTGTAGTACCGTGAAAGTAGCTCCGGTTCTTCCTGCTCCTCCTCTTCCTCATTGTCAACCAATCCACGTTGGGTTGACACGAGGGTGGATTATGTGTAAACACACTGTATGGTTTCTTGCTCCATGTCCTCGTGCTCCGCCTGCAATGCATCCTCTTTCATTGTGAGCAGAGAGCTTTTCAGAATGCATAGTGGAATGGTGACGCTTATGATGGCGTCATTGCCCCTCACCATCTTGGTGGACTCCTCAAAGTTTTGGAGGATATTATATATGTCTGACATCCATGTCCACTCCTGATGTCTTATGTGTGGAGTCAAACCTGAATAACGACAGCCTTGTTGATGCTGGTATTCAACAACTGCCCTCTTCTGCTCACAAATTCTTTCCAACATATGCAGTGTAGAGTTCCAAAACGTAGGGACATCACACACCAGTCGGTGAGCCGGAGTCTGCAATCGCTGCTGAAGCACTGCAAGGGCAGCTGAAGCTGTAGCTGACTTTCTAAAATGGGCATACAGGTGGCGTACTTTCACAAGCAGATCTGGCAGCTCCAGGTAATTTTTTATAAAATGTCGAACAACGAGCAACGAGGTTAAGCACATGGGCCAGGCATGGTACGTGTGTCAGTTTGCCTCGACTCAGAGCCACCACCAGGTTCCTGCCTTTGTAACACACAACCATGCCTGGCTGGAGGTTCAGCGGTGTCAGCCACACATCTGCCTGCTCTTTCAGAGCTGTAAACAACTCTTCAGCATTGTGCGATTTGTCTCCTAAGCAAATTAGCTTCAGCACAGCCTGTTGCTGCTTGGCTTTGGCAGTGCTTTTCGCTTGTGACTGATGTGCTCATTTCACGGATGGAGGTTGAAGAGGAGGAAGTGCAAGAGTTGTACACTGTGGGGGCAACCCTGATTGACATAGGGCCCGCAATCCTTGGGGTCAGGAGGACATGTTCCATCCCAAGGTCTGACTGGTTCCGGCTTCCACTATGTTAACCCAGTGTGCTGTCAGCGAGATTTATCATCCCTGGGAACAAGCACTTGTCCATGTGCCCGTGGTTAGATATACTTTCCCAGTAACTGCATTGTTGAGGGCACAGGTAATGTTGTGGTACACGTGATTGTGTAATGCCGGGACAGCACAGAGAGAGAAATAATGGCGGCTGGGGAGCGAGTACCTTGGGAGGGCCGCCGCCATGAGGTTGGGGAAAGATTCCATCTCCACGAGCCTAAAAGGTAACATTTTGAGCGCAAGCAGATAAGAAATGTGTGAATTTAGTACTGCGGCCTGTGGGGCGTTGGCTGCGTATTTCCGCTTATGTTCCAATGACTGGGGTACGGACAACTGAAGGCTGTGCTTAGACAAGGACGTAGACGTGCTTGATGATGGAGCTATTTGACTGTGGGCAATGGCAGGTGCAGGGCAGGAGTCATCTTCGCATGCACTGTGGATAGGGGATTGGCTTGCACACACAACAGTGGAAGAAGCAGTGATGTCACCCGCAGACACTATTCCTGGAGCCTGGGGTTGGGCCCACAAAGTCAGGTGCTTTGCTGCCATGTGACTGATCATGCTGGTGGTGAAGTGGCTGGTAGTTTTGCTACCCCAGCTGATGCTGGCATAACAGATGTTGCAAATGGCCTGTTTGGGGTTATCGACAGAGTGTTATGAATGTTTTAGAAATGAATTCTACGCAGAAGCTCCCTCTGGTGGTTACAAACAGTACTGAACCATTCAATGAGGATTGGCAATCAGGAATTACAGACTGGCTGGATATAAGGGAGGTTTCCCCCATCATGGTTGCCGGTGATCAATTGTTCTTGTCTCAACGTTGTTTCCTGGTTCACTTGGAAGCTTGCTGAGTCTTGCCTCTTCTCCTGCTCTCAGATAAGATATTTTCTGTTTTTTGTTTTTGTTCTTTCCATTTGCATTTTTCTCTGCATTTCTGTGGGGTTGGCCGGGTTCCCTTTCCCGGGGGCTTGGGCTCCTCTCGGTTCCTCTGGAGCCACTGTTGTTTGTTCATTTGTCTTTTCCAGTTTTTTCTGTGGCTGCGGCTTAGTTTTGTTACACCAGAGAACTAATTTAGGTGGTAGAGGTCGTGTGATCTCAGGTGTTTTTGCAATTAGTAGCGTTGGCTTTTTTTTAGGATTTTTTGGAATTGCAGTAAGTATCCTTCCTATCCTTTTCTGTCTAGGCAGATTGGGCCCCAGCGTTTGCTCATACTATTTTCTGTCTGTGTCTGTATTTCCTCTTGTCTAACCGCCATTACATGTTTGGGGGCTTCCTATGTTCTTTGGGGATCTGCTCCGGGGCAGATAGCTTTCCTCTTTCTATCATTAGGTGTAGTTAGCCTCTCAGGCTGTGACGAGGCGTCTAGGACCAACGTAGGAACGCTCCATGGCTGCCTTTAGTTGTGGTGGTTAGTCAGGGTACTGCAATCCAGTAGATTCCAACCTCTCTGGTGTATTGCCGTTTTTGCCTGCTCTCCTCAGCTACCAAAACATAACACAGAGTCTTTAAAAAATAACAGACTCGGGAAAACCTAACAGTTGGACTGGCAACTTCCGTCATGTTGGTGTTACGGGGAATGGTTGCCCGCCTTCTGTCTGAAGCCACCACACTGCCTGTTCATGCCTCAAGGGGTGCTACGCCTCCCTCCCCCTGTGTGCTGCTGTCCTCACTCTGCATGTCCTCCTGCCAGGTTGAGTCAGTTACTATATTATCCACCACCTCATCTTTCACTTCCGCACCCTGGTCCTCCTCCTGACTTTCCGGCAATTGTGTCTCATCATCGTCCACCTCTTGTGACCGTGGCTGCTCAAATATTTGTGCATTGCTACATGGAATCTCATCTTACCCTGCTTCAAGTGAACCAGACGAGAGGCACGAATCTATAAATGGAAAACTGAACAGCTCTTAGAAGTGTCCAAGTTTGGGATCAGTTGTCTCAGGGCACTCAGCACTGTGGGATGAAGAAGGATCAGGGTGAAAGAATATGTGTTCCAGATTTACGGCTACTCAGACTTGACCATGTGGAAGTCAGTGTGCTGGTGGTGGTTGCTAAGTAACTGGAAGTGTTATCCGCTATCCAACGAACAACCTTTTCACACTGCTCTGGCTTCAATAGTGCTGTCTTACTGCGGTCCTCTAGGACTTCAGACACTAAGGTCCAGTGAGAACATGTGGGTATTTTTGGTGGCCTAATTTCAGCATGCCCATGGCCTCGGCATGCACCATCGCCATCACGTCCACTTCCTCGTCCCTTGCCATGCGCCTTGCCCATTGTAAATGGACTAGAATATTATACACGTTCCATATAAATGACTGAATTGGGAGCGAACTTGTGTGTGATACGTGTGCGGGAAAACCACACTTTTACCTATCTGGACTGTAAGTAAAAATGTTTTTTTGGTTATCAAATTGGTGTCAGTAAGTACGGTAACAAACTGCAAAAACACTAGAATACGTACGCCTAAAATGGCCAAATTTTTTGCACAGATAGATGAAGCCCATCATGGAGATACCACACTGCCAAATATGTGGCCTGTATTTTTTTTCTTTTTTATGCTAAATAGTGCTGTATATAACTAGAGTGACAGACAGGTAAACACTGGAATACCGGCCTAAAATGGCCAAACTTGGACCACGTAGATATATGAGGCCTGGCACAGAGATACCACACTGCCAAATATGTGACCTGTTTTTTTTAAAAAAAAATGCAAAATAGTGCTGTATATAACTAGAGTGACAGACAGCAAAAAAAAATAGAATACTGGCCTAAAAAACCCAAAGTTAGAGCACAAAGATATATGAGGCCTTTGATGGAGATACCACACTGCCAAATATGTGACTTTGTATTTTTTCTTTTTTATGCTAATTAGTTCTGTATATATTTAGTGTGACAGACAGAAAAACACTGGAATACCAGCCTAAAATGCCCAAATTTTTAGCACATGGATGTATAGGCATGTCACAGATATACCACACTGTAAAATCTGTGGCCTGTATGTATTTTTTTGGGGGGTTCAGCAAAATGGTGTCAAGAAATTGTGTAAGACACTCAAAAAAAATTCTACTCTACCGTACCACATAAAAATGAAAGATTTTTCTGTGCACTCAAAAGTGATTTTTGGGACCCCTTTAAAATTGCTGGATTTTCATGCTGTACTAGGAAAAGGATCTGGCTGTATTGTGCAGTGTCAAAAAGCAAATGGTGAAAGAAAGGGCTCTGGATTGCTTTGCAATAAAATAATTTCTATTAACCCGGCAAAAATTTTTTATCTAGCCAATTATATCTGGGGCTAGGTATATACTGTCAATATATGCTATAGGTAGCAGCAGCAGACAGTAATGGAATGGACCCTCTTGATGTATGCAATGATATCTATATACACACATACAGTGCCTTCAGGCCTTGCAGTGATATGTATAGAGCGATGTACAGTGGTGGCCAAAAGTATTGGCACCCCTGCAATTCTGTCAGATAATACTCAGTTTCTTCCTGAAAATGATTGCAATCACAAATTATTTGCTATTTTTATCTTCATTTAATTTGCTTGCAAGGAAAAAACACAAAAGAGAATTAAGCAAAAATCAAATCCTTGAGCATTTCACACAAAACTCCAAAAATGGGCCAGACAAAAGTATTGGCACCCTCAGCCTAATACTTGGTTGCATAACCTTTAGCCAAAATAACTGCGAACAACCGCTTCCTGTAACCATCAATGAGTTTCTTACAATGCTCTGCTGGAATTGTAGACCATTCTTCTTTGGCAAACTGCTCCAGGTCCCTGATATTTGAAGGGTGCCTTCTCCAAACTGCCATTTTGAGATCTCTCCACAGGTGTTCTATGGGATTCAGGTCTGGACTCATTGCTGGCCACCTTAGAAGTCTCCAGTGCTTTCTCTCAAACCATTTTATAGTGCTTTTGGAAGTGTGTTTTGGGTCATTGTCCTGCTGGAAGACCCATGACCTCTGAGGGAGATCCAGCTTTCTCACACTGGGCCCTACATTATGCTGCAAAATTTGTTGGTAGCCTTCAGACTTCATAATGCTATGCTATGTCAAGCAGTTCAGTGCCAGCGGCAGCAAAGCAACCCCAAAACATCAGGGAACCTCCGCCATGTTTGACTGTAGGGACCTTGTTCTTTTCTTTGAATGCCTCTTTTTTTCCTGTACATTCTGTGTTGATGGTTTTTCCCAAAAAGCTTGACTTTTGTCTCATCTGACCAGAGAACATTCTTCCAAAACGTT
Organism: Oophaga sylvatica; assembly: GCA_033576555.1. Lineage (NCBI taxonomy): Eukaryota > Metazoa > Chordata > Amphibia > Anura > Dendrobatidae > Oophaga > Oophaga sylvatica. The sequence goes on from JARQOD010000001.1 coordinate 866,915,490, forward strand.
TTAGGCTTTCTCAGGTAAGTTTTGGCAAACTCCAGCCTGGCTTTTTTAAGTCTTGGGGTAAGAAGTGGGGTCTTCTTGGGTATCCTAACATACAGTCCCTTTTCATTCAGACACCGACTGATAGTACGGGTAGACACTGTTGTACCCTCGGACTGCAGGGCAGCTTGAACTTGTTTGGATGTTAGCTGAGGTTCTTTATCCACCATCCGCACAATCTTGCGTTGAAATCTCTTGTCAATTTTTTTTTCCTTCCACAACTAGGGAGGTTAGCCACAGTGCCATGGGCTTTAAACTTCTTGATGACATTGCGCACGGAAGACACAGGAACATTCAGGTCTTTGGAGATGGACTTGTAGCCTTGAGATTGCTCATGCTTCCTCACAATTTGGTTTCTCAAGTCCTCAGACAGTTCTTTGGTCTTCTTTCTTTTCTCCATGGTCAATGTGGTACACACAAGGACACAGGACAGAGGTTGAGTCAACTTTAATCCATGTTAACTGGCTGCAAGTATGATTTAGTTATTGCCAACACCTGTTAGGTGCCACAGGTAAGTTACAGGTGCTGGTGATTACACGAATTAGAGAAGCAACACATGATTTTTCAAACAGTGCCAATTGTTATGTTACGGTAGCTGAGGAGTGCAGGTAAAAAAGGAAATACACCAGAGCAGTTGGAATCTATGGGATTGCAGTACCCTGACTAACCACCACAACTAGAGGCAGCCGTGGAGCGTTCCTACGATGGTCCTAGACGCCTCGTCACAGCCTGAGAAACTAACTACACCTAAAGATAGAAATAGGAAAGCTATCTGCCCCGGAGCAGAACCCCAAAGATAATAGAAAGCCCCCAAACATGTAATGGCGGTTAGACAAGAGGAAATACTGACACAGAAAGAAAATAGTATGAGCAAACGCTGGGGCCCAAACTATCTAAATAGAAAAGGACAGGAAGGGTACTTACTGCAATCCCAGAAAACCCTGAAAAACACCAACTCTACTAATTTCAAAATCACCTGAGATCACACGACCTCTACCACCTAAATTAGTTCTCTGGTGTAACAAAAACAGCAGCCACTGAAAAAACTGGAAAAAGCAAAACTACAAAACACAGTGGCTGAACTAAACTGAGAGGGCAAAAGCCCCCGGAGGGGACCCAGAAGGCCCCCACAGAAGTGCAGGACAAAATGCAAAAATATAGCAAAAACACAAAATAAGAAATTGTCTTATCTGATAGCAGGAGATGCAGACACGAAACAGCAGGCTACAAGGGAAACTGGAAAGAAGGATTCAGACCAGAACAATTGATCACCGGCAACCCTGATGGGAAAATGATTCCCTTAAATAAGACCAATCAGTAACACCTGATTCCCAATCCTCACTAGTACCGCTTGTAACCACCAGAGGGAGCCTCTGCTCAGAACTCATCTCAAACCCATTCACAACAGTACCCCCCCTTGAGGAGGGTCACCGAACCCTCATTTGAGCAACCAGGTCGGTCAGGATGAGTTCTATGATACGCACGGATAAGTCTCCTAGCATGGATGTCCGAAGCAAACACCCAAGAATTATCTTCCTGACCATAACCTCTCCATTTAACCAAATACTGGAGTCTTCGTCTAGAAAAACGAGAATCCAATATTTTCTCAACCACATACTCCAGATTGCCCTCAACAAAAACAGGGTCAGGAGGCACAGCAGCAGGAACCACTGGCTCAACAAACCTCTTCAACAAGGACTTGTGGAACACGTTATGGATCTTAAATGTCCCTGGAAGAAGCAAACGAAAAGAAACAGGATTAATAATCTCCATGATCTTATAAGGTCCAATGAACCTAGGCTTAAACTTAGGAGATGCTACTCTCATAGGAATATTCTTTGAGGACAACCAGACCAAGTCCCCCACTTTAAACCGAGGACCATCAGTCCTATGCCGGTTAGCAAACCGCTGGGCCTTCTCCTGAGAGAGGGACAACCTCTCCACCACCTGGTCCCAAATCTGCTGCATACGCTCAACAACAGAGTCAACACCTGGACAGACAGAAGCCTCCGTCTGTCCTGAAGAAAATCGAGGGTGAAACACAGAATTACAGAAAAACGGAGACATCAAAGTGGCAGAGCTAGCCCTATTATTAAGAGCAAACTCAGCCAAAGGCAAAAAAGAGACCCAGTCATCCTGATCAGCAGACACAAAGCATCTTAGATAAGTCTCCAATGTCTGGTTTGTTCTCTCAGTTTGACCATTGGTCTGAGGATGAAATGCCGAGGAGAAAGACAATTGAACACCCAGTTTAGAACAAAAAGTCCTCCAAAATCTGGAAACAAACTGGACTCCTCTGTCAGACACAATGTTCTCAGGAATGCCGTGTAAACGAACCACGTGCTGAAGGAACAACGGCACCAATTCAGAGGAGGAAGGCAACTTAGGTAATGGCACAAGATGTATCATTTTGGAAAACCTATCACAAATTACCCAGATGGTGGTCATTCTCTGAGAAACAGGAAGATCGGAAATGAAATCCATAGAGATATGGGTCCATGCTCTTGGGCACAGGCAATGGCATCAACAAACCACTAGAGCGAGAGCAAGGCTTGGAGCGAGAGCAAGTCCCGCAGGACTGCACAAATTCCCTGACATCGCGAGACAAGGTAGGCCACCAAAAGGACCGACTAACCAAGTCTCTGGTACCAAAAATTCCGGGATGCCCAGCCAATGCGGAACAATGAATCTCAGACATCACACTCTTTTTCCATTGGTCCGGGACAAACAATTTTCCAACAGGGCAGCGCTCGGGCCTATCCTCCTGACACCCCTCCAGAGCAAGTCTCAAATTGGGCGAGATGGCGGAAAGAACTACACCCTCCTTCAAAATAACAGAGGGATCAGATAGCTCAGGAGAGTCCGCAAGGAAACTCCTCGAGAGGGCATCCGCCTTAACATTCTTAGTGCCAGGAAGAAAGGAAACCACAAAATTAAAACGTGTGAAAAACAAGGCCCACCTGGCCTGTCTAGGATTGAGTCGCTTGGCAGATTCCAGATACACCAGATTCTTATGGTCCGTAAGGACCACCACCTGATGTTTGGCTCCCTCCAGCCAATGTCTCCACTCTTCAAAAGCCCACTTCATGGCCAATAACTCCCGATTACCCACGTCATAATTACGTTCAGTAGGAGAAAATTTTCGAGAGAAAAAGGCACAAGGGTTACTTTTAGAGGTCTCTGGATCTTTTTGGGACAAAACGGCACCTGCCCCAATTTCAGAGGCATCAACCTCCACCTGAAATGGCAGAGAAACATCAGGCTGCCGTAGAACAGGAGCAGAAGTGAATCTCTGCTTAAGTTCCTGAAACGCAGAGACTGCCTCAGGAGGCCAATTCACCACATCAGAACCCTTTCTGGTCAAATCAGTTAATGGTTTAACAATAACAGAGAAATTACCAATAAATTTACGATAAAAATTGGCAAAACCCAAAAATCTCTGAAGAGCCTTTAATGAAGTAGGTTGGACCCAATCACAGATGGCCTGAACCTTGACCGGGTCCATTTCAATAACAGATGGGGACAAAATGAATCCCAGAAATGAGATCTTCTGTACGCCAAAAAGACACTTTGATCCCTTCACATACAGAGCATTCTCTCTCAAAATCTGGAATACAGTTCGAACATGTTTCACATGAGAGTCCCAGTCATTAGAAAAAATCAAGATATCATCCAAATAAACAATCAGAAACTTGTCCACAAAATCCCTGAAAATGTCATTCATGAAGGACTGGAAGACGGAAGGAGCATTAGTGAGCCCAAAGGGCATCACAAGGTACTCAAAATGCCCTTCAGGGGTGTTAAATGCCGTCTTCCATTCATCCCCGTGCTTAATGCGAATAAGGTTATACGCCCCCCTGAGGTCAAGCTTGGTAAACCAAGTAGCGTTTTTCACCCTGGAAAACAGGTCAGAAATCAAGGGTAACGGGTATTGATATTTCACAGTAATATTGTTCAAGAGACGATAATCAATACACGGCCTTAATGAACCATCTTTTTTGGCCACAAAGAAAAAACCGGCACCTAAGGGTGAAGAGGATGGTCTGATATGACCCTTCTCCAATGATTCCTTGATATAAGACCGCATAGCGTCATGTTCAGGTACAGACAAGTTAAAAAGGCGACCCTTAGGGAATTTACTACCTGGCACTAATTCAATAGCGCAGTCATAGCTCCTATGGGGAGGTAAGGATGCAGATTTACTTTCGCTAAACACATCAGAAAAATCAAACAAAAAGTCAGGAACATCCTCAGCCTGGGGGGAGGCATAAAAAACAGGAGTGTTGGTATTAACACATTGGCAGCCCCAACTGGTTACAGACACAGATTTCCAATCCAAAACAGGATTATGAGACTGTAACCAAGGGAAACCCAGCACGATAATGTCATGCAGATTATATAGAACCAAAAATTTGCAGCACTCCTGGTGATCAGGTTCAACCCTCATTATCACCTGAGTAGAAAACTGGGGTTTATTCTCAGCCAAAGGGGTAGAATCGATCCCCAGTAGGGGAATAGACTTCTGTAGGGGTATCAAGGGAAATCCACAACGTTTAGCAAAATCATAATCCATCAGGTTAATAGCTGCTCCAGAATCAACGAAAGCCTGAGCAGAAAATGAGGACAGAGAGCATATCAGAGTGACAGTTAATAAAAACTTAGTCTGAACACTACCCAAGACAACTGAGTGTGCAAAACGTCTTCCCCGCTTAGGGCAGACTGAAATAGCATGAGAGGCATCACCACAGTAGAAACATAACCCATTGCGCTTTCGAAACTCATGACGCTGTGCCCCAGACACCACTCCATCACACTGCATGGGCTCAGCAGCTGGCTCACAAGGCAACACCACTCCACGCATACTTCTCCGCTCACGCAAACGTCTGTCAATTTGAATCGCTAATGACATAGAATCATTGAGACCAGAGGGACAGGGAATCCCACCATAACATCCTTTACATTATCCGACAGACCCTTCCGGAAAAGGGCCGCCAAAGCGTCGTCATTCCATTTGGTCAGGACTGCCCACCTACGGAATCTCTGACAGTATAACTCAGCGTCATCAAGCCCCTGATTTAATGCCAACAAGGCTTTTTCAGCTTGATCAGTGACATTAGGCTCATCGTACAATAACCCCAAAGCCTGAAAAAATGCATCAACATCACTCAAAACAGGATCCCCAGGTGTCAGGGAAAAAGCCCAATCCTGAGGATCGCCGCGCAGGAGAGAGATGACAATTTGAACCTGCTGCGCTGCGTTTCCTGAGGACTTAGATTTTAAGGCAAGAAACAATTTACAATTATTTTTGAAATTCTGAAACTTAGCTCGATCCCCTAAAAACAAATCTGGCATGGGGATCCTAGGTTCCACAACAGGCAACCTAGCAAGATATGCAGCAATACTCCGAACCTCAGTGGCAAGCTGATCCACACGGCCAGACAACTGTGCAAACTCCATTGGGAGAAAAGATCCTCCCCAGCACCCAGAGATACAGAGGAAAAAAAAAATGCAACAAACAGAAAAATATCTCTGACAACTTTTCTTCCTTCAAAATATTTTTTCCCTTCTGTGAGTACCATACAATTTTTATGGCCGGTGATACTGTTACGTTACGGTAGCTGAGGAGTGCAGGTAAAAAAGGAAATACACCAGAGCAGTTGGAATCTATGGGATTGCAGTACCCTGACTAACCACCACAACTAGAGGCAGCCGTGGAGCGTTCCTACGATGGTCCTAGACGCCTCGTCACAGCCTGAGAAACTAACTACACCTAAAGATAGAAATAGGAAAGCTATCTGCCCGGAGCAGAACCCCAAAGATAATAGAAAGCCCCCAAACATGTAATGGCGGTTAGACAAGAGGAAATACTGACACAGAAAGAAAATAGTATGAGCAAACGCTGGGGCCCAAACTATCTAAATAGAAAAGGACAGGAAGGGTACTTACTGCAATCCAGAAAACCCTGAAAAACACCAACTCTACTAATTTCAAAATCACCTGAGATCACACGACCTCTACCACCTAAATTAGTTCTCTGGTGTAACAAAAACAGCAGCCACTGAAAAAAACTGGAAAAAGCAAAACTACAAAACACAGTGGCTGAACTAAACTGAGAGGGCAAAAGCCCCCGGAGGGGACCCAGAAGGCCCCACAGAAGTGCAGGACAAAATGCAAAAATATAGCAAAAACACAAAATAAGAAATTGTCTTATCTGATAGCAGGAGATGCAGACACGAAACAGCAGGCTACAAGGGAAACTGGAAAGAAGGATTCAGACCAGAACAATTGATCACCGGCAACCCTGATGGGAAAATGATTCCCTTAAATAAGACCAATCAGTAACACCTGATTCCCAATCCTCACTAGTACCGCTTGTAACCACCAGAGGGAGCCTCTGCTCAGAACTCATCTCAAACCCATTCACAACAGCCAATACTTTTGTTCATCCCCTTTTTTAGGTTTGGTGTGGAATTATATCCAATTTGGCTTTAGGTCAATTCTTTTTGTGTTTTTTCATTGAAGACAAATTAAATGAAGATAATAATACCAAAGAATTTGTGTTTGCAATCATTTTCAGGAAGAAACTGAGTATTATCTGACAGAATTGCAGGGGTGCCAATACTTTTGGCCACCACTGTACACTCCCCTGCCTACCTAACACTGCAACCTATATACTCCGGAATTTGTCCTTAGAAGGACTGTTGGTTTAGCTGGATTTTAGTTGTTTAGGATGGTAGACCCCACACTGACTAATAAATCCCGAAATCTGACCCTATCTCGGCAGCAGCTCTCCCTACACTATCTCAATCCATAGCTGAATGCGCCGAGCAGGGCGGCGTCCGGTCTCTTATACCCTGATGATGCTGTGCGGCCAGCCAATCACTACATGACCACAACAAAGATGGCTGTGGCGTTACAGTTCCTGGAAGACAATCCTTGCATGGTGATTGGGTCTCTAAAGACTGCCAAAAATACTGGGTGGAGACCCAAGTTCCCGCTGAGCAATCCCAGAAATGCTTGGTGCTCGCTGAGTACACCAAGTACCGTGATGCTCGGGCGTGTAACGAGTAGTGGCGAGCACGTTCGCTCATCACTAATAAACACTTACATACGCAGACGCACACATACACACAAATGCATCAACACATACATACACACATGTATAAAAACACACACAAGCAGAGAGACACACAGGGCCTGCTCCACGCTTTCGTGAGTCCTGGGCAAAAGAGTCTCAGTGGGCCCCTTTAACACATACCACAATTCATGATGCATAGATATGGCAGAGAAATATAGGTTAAGTACAATGCCAAAGATTTCACTTACTTCTTACATTACATGAGTGTGATATCTATTGGAATTTTTACAATATCATGCAACAGAGGGGGTTCAGATGATAGTGGGTCCATAGGTTTCAGGGTTTTACTACCTGTAGTATTAGAGATAAATGGAATATTGCTAAATGCACCTTTAAAAAAGTCAATTTCCTCCAATATAGTACTCCATACAGTGTTATGGACACCTCATAGTGCTCCATACAGTATTATGGGCACAACAGTGTTCCTTACAGTATAATGGGCCCCATTTATTGCTCTATACAAGATTATGGGCATCATATACTGGTCCATACCATATTATTGGCATGACATAGCACTCCATATAGTTAAATTTACCCTATATATTGCTCCATTCAGTATCATGAGTCCCATATTGTGCTCCATACAGTATAGTGATCCCCTTATAGTGCTCCATACAGTATAAAGAGGCCCATATATTGCTAGATACAATATAATAAGCCCCATATATTGCTCCATACAGTTTGACCCCCATATTGTGCTCCATACAGTATAATGAGCCCCATATATTGCTCCATACAGAATAATGGGCCTCATAAAATGCTTCATACAGAATAATGGACCACATATAATGCTCAATACAGAATAATGGACCCCATATAATGCTCCATACAAAATAATGGGTACCATATAATGCTTTATGCAGAATAATGGGTCCTGTATAATGATCTATGCAGAATAATAGTCACCACACACAGTATCTACTCGAGTATAAGCCGATCCGTGTATAAGCCAAGGCATCTAATTTTGCCACGGAAAACTGGGTAAACTATGGAATAAAATGAAATCCAGCTCACAGGTTAAGTCATCATGGGGATCGGAGCATGGAACCACTGTGTCATAGCGAGAGTAGTCTTCAAATATAAACTGACTATGCATTGTTTCCTAATCCCTGTCCTGGTATGTATGGCTTCCCCGTCTTGTCCTGGTATGCGTGGCTACCTTGTCCTGTCCTGGTATACCTGGCTCCCCCATCCTGTCCTGATATGCGTGGCTCCCCTGTCCTGTCCTGGTATGCGTGGCTCTCCCCTTCGATCCTGGTATTCATGGTTCCTTATCCCCTATCCTTGTATGAATGTTTCCTATTAAAAAAACATCCTACTCACCCTCCAGCATGCCCTCGCAGCATCTCGTTGGTCCTATTCCCTCACAGCATGTCGTTGGTTCCGGCACCGGCAGCTCTTCCTGTGCCGAGTAATCATGTGGCCCCGCTTATTAAGGTAATGAACATGCACAGTTCTCCACACCCATAGGCATACCTAAATACCTTAAGGAGCGTAGCCACGTGATCGCTCAGCACAGGAAGAGCTGTCGGCGCTGGAACCAACGACATGCTGTGAGGGCCTGGGACCAACAACATGCTGCGAGGGTACGCTGGAGGACGAATGTGATGTCTTCTGAAAGCCAGTGGCTGTGGCTGTCACTGTGCGCGCTATAAGAGAAATGAAATACACAGCCGCCAGCTCCTGCCTCTGTCACCCATCGCTCCCCTCCCCGCTGCTTTCTGCATCAATTGACTTATGTATAAGCCGAGGGGGGCGTTTTCAGCACAAAACGATGTGCTGAAAAACTCGGCTTATACACGAGTATATACGGTATATTGCTTCATACAGAATAGTGGACCCTATATAATGCTCCATACAGAATAATGGGCCCCATATAATGCTTCTTGTAGAATAATGGGCCCTATCTAATGCTCCATACAGAATAATGGACCCTATATAATGCTTTATATAGAATAATGGGCCAAATATAATGTTCTATGCTGACTAATGGGCCCCATATAATGATCTATGCAGAATAATGGGCCACATATAATGCTCTATGCAGAATAATGGGCCCTATAGAATGATCTATGCAGAATAATGGGCCCAATATAATGCTCCATACACAATAATGGGTCCCATATAATAATCCAAACAGAATTATGGGCCGCATATAATGCTCCAAACAGAATAATGGGCCACATTTAATGCTCTATGAAGAATAATGGGTCCCAATGTCTCATATAATACTCCACACAGAATGGGCTTCATATATTGCCCCAAACAGAACGGACCCCATATAATGCTAAATACAGAATGGGCCCTATATAATGCTCATATAATAGAATCCAATCCAGCTCCATGTGAAGTCAAAAAATCCTTTATTGAATCGCTTGTCAGCTAAAAATGCTTGCTTGCATAGTAGGTGCTGCGGTGCATGTTGCAATTACATGTTTCGCTCCAAAAGATGAGCTTTGTCAAATTGCTAGGCTGCATGCTCACCGCGGACACCAGCTTTTAAAATAAGCGCCAGTAATTCCAAAGCTCACCACCTTCTGTGACATGATTAGTCTTTAGGTGTGGTTGGTTAATACTACTAAACTCCTTAATGCATTCAGCGAGCATCACTCGCTTTTACAAGCACACTATTAACCGTATCAATGCCATTTATATACTATTCATCTTTGTTTTTGAATGATGTCTAGATGCTGATCTAATCATTAAAATATAGTAATGGATATGCTTCTGCGGTGAATCTGCTTACCTGCATTACATGAATATATGTTATGCAACTTTTATTTATATGCAAATGTCAAATATAATTCATTGTATTTTATTTTATTATATTAGTAATTATGTTTCATTTCATTAATTTTTTATCATATTAATTCTAATATTATGATTTATATATTTCCTTTTTTTTTTTGTTTAAATATTGATTTCGTTTAATAAATTATATTGCATAATTATCAATAGAGTTGAGCGATACTTTCCGATATCCAAAAGTATCGGAATCGGAATTGTATCGCCGATACCCAAAAAATATCGTCGATACCCGATACCGATACCGGAAATCCAATGTAAGTCTATGGGAACAAAATATCGGAATTAAAAAAACCCCATTCTTGCCTTGTTGGTTAATTGTACATGAAGGAAAACAACAAAGAGTAATGTAGAATGTATTGGGGAAGGTTGAGGAGACATTAAAGGCATAGATGTTTAACCCAATCAAATGGAATAGCATAAATATTTTTTTTTTTAAAGATGTTCGGATTGACGAAGAAATTGACAATGTTGTTCACGTTTTTTCTATTTTGGCAAATATGTATATTTCACAACTTCCATGCTCTTCACCTTTTTAACTTTTGACACACTTTCTCCTTCATAATCTTCAGCAGCATCATCTTTTTCATCAAATTATTCATCTTCACCTTCTTTATCTTCTTCTTAAACTTCTTGCTATTCATCTTTTTGTTAACATTACTCATATTCTTCTTATTAAACTATTATTCTAATTCATATTGTACTTCATCTTCTTCATCATATTCTTATTTGTGACAGAGAATCCTGTACTTGTAATCTGTCAAAGTATGAATTTTTCATTCTTCCGTTCTTGCTGTCACAAAAGATTTAAATTACAACAGTATTTGTCCGTGTTCAGTTTAGCCTGCAGCAGCAGCAGGCATTTTCCAGGGGCACCACGAGGAGGAACGGACTCACCCCCATACACTGCTTAGTCTTCTTCTGCTTATAATTTAGAGCATATATTTTGCTCTTCATTTTGGTCTTATACTTCATGTTCTTCTGCTTTTAGATCTTCTGCTTATTGTTCTTGTGTCTCTTGTTCTGTATCTTGTATTTGTAGCACAACCTTGTACCAGCTGATGTTACTGGGACACGGTTACTAAGCAGGAGGTACCTGTGCTCCAAAGCACTACCAAGGACCAGCAGACGTTGCAGGAACTCGGATACCGAGATGGAGGCACCTAGGCCAAAGGCACTGCGGAGAACCAGTTGACGGTACTGGAACCCGGACGGGTAGCAGAAGGTACAAGAGCCAATGCAAGTAACGAGGACCAGCTGACTGTGCTGGAACCCGGAGGGGCAGCAGAAGGAAAAGAGCCAATGGCACAACCGAGGACCAGCTGACGTTACTGGGACACGGTTACTAAGCAGGAGGTACCTGTGCTCCAAAGCACTACCAAGGACCAGCAGACGTTGCTGGAACTCGGATACCGAGATGGAGGCACCTAGGCCAAAGGCACTGCGGAGAACCAGCTGACGGTACTGGAACCCGGACGGGTAGCAGAAGGTACAAGAGCCAATGCAAGTAACGAGGACCAGCTGACTGTGCTGGAACCCGGAGGGGCAGCAGAAGGAAAAGAGCCAATGGCACAACCGAGGACCAGCTGACGTTACTGGGACACGGTTACTAAGCAGGAGGTACTTGTGCTCCAAAGCACTACCAAGGACCAGCAGACGTTGCTGGAACTCGGATACCGAGATGGAGGCACCTAGGCCAAAGGCACTGCGGAGAACCAGCTGACGGTACTGGAACCCGGACGGGTAGCAGAAGTTACAAGAGCCAATGCAAGTAACGAGGACCAGCTGACTGTACTGGAACCCGGAGGGGCAGCAGAAGGAAAAGAGCCAATGGCACAACCGAGGACCAGCTGACGTTACTGGGACACGGTTACTAAGCAGGAGGTACCTGTGCTCCAAAGCACTACCAAGGACCAGCAGACGTTGCTGGAACTCGGATACCGAGATGGAGGCACCTAGGCCAAAGGCACTGCGGAGAACCAGCTGACGGTACTGGAACCCGGACGGGTAGCAGAAGGTACCCATGGAAATTTAAGTTGACAGGCCGCGAGCCGGCCGCAGTTACCGAATCCCACAGTACTACAGTGGGTGATTGTCCTATTGTCACAAAGGAAACAGCCTTTATTTGCATATCCCGCAGCACACATAGGAAGCACCTAAACTCCAAGCACCATAGAGTCGGCTAACCAGACCGCAACACGACAGGACAACTTATTGGAGGCTAAGTGACGTTTACACTGACAGGAAACAGATGGCGTGCTGTAACCAGTCTTGGCAGGAGTGAGTACCCGTGCCAATGACACTTCCGAGCAACAACTGGCGGTGTTGAAGCCCAGAGATGAGAAGACAACAGGGTGGAGGCAGCATGACTTTTTGCCGTACACACAGCAGGGGAACAGCTGACATTACTGAACCCCAGTAACACAGGAGCAAGTGTTGACTGTGCTAACAGCACTTCCGAGCAACAACTGGCGGTATTGTAGCCCAGGGATGAGAAGAGAACATGGTGGAGGCAGCAGGACTTTTTGCCATACACACAGCAGGGGAACAGCTGACATTACTGAACCCCAGTAACACAATAGCAAGTGTAGACTGTGCTAACAGCACTTCCGAGCAACAACTGGCGGTGTTGTAGCCCAGGGATGAGAAGAGAACATGGTGGAGGCAGCAGGACTTTTTTCCGTACACACAGCAGGGGAACAGCTGATATTATTGAACCCCAGTAACACAGGAGCAAGTGTAGACTGTGCTAACAGCACTTCCGAGCAACAACTGGCGGTGTTGTAGCCCAGGGATGAGAAGAGAACATGGTGGAGGCAGCAGGACTTTTTGCCGTACACACAGCAGGGAACAGCTGACATTACTGAACCCCAGTAACACATGAGCAAGTGTAGACTGTGCTAACAGCACTTCCGAGCAACAACTGGCGGTGTTGTAGCCCAGGGATGAGAAGAGAACATGGTGGAGGCAGCAGGACTTTTTGCCGTACACACAGCAGGGGAACAGCTGACATTACTGAACCCCAGTAACACAGGAGCAAGTGTTGACTGTGCTAACAGCACTTCCGAGCAACAACTGGCGGTGTTGTAGCCCAGGGATGAGAAGAGAACATGGTGGAGGCAGCAGGACTTTTTGCCGTTCACACAGCAGGGGAACAGCTGACATTACTGAACCCCAGTAACACAGGAGCAAGTGTAGACTGTGCTAACAGCACTTACGAGCAACAACTGGCGGTGTTGTAGGCCAGGGATGAGAAGAGATCATGGTGGAGGCAGCAGGACTTTTTGCCGTACACACAGCAGGGGAACAGCTGACATTACTGAACCCCAGTAACACAGGAGCAAGTGTTGACTGTGCTAACAGCACTTCCGAGCAACAACTGGCGGTGTTGTAGCCCAGGGATGAGAAGAGAACATGGTGGAGGCAGCAGGACTTTTTGCCGTACACACAGCAGGGGAACAGCTGACATTACTGAACCCCAGTAACACAGGAGCAAGTGTAGACTGTGCTAACAGCACTTCCGAGCAACAACTGGCGGTGTTGTAGTACAGGGATGAGAAGAGAACATGGTGGAGGCAGCAGGACTTTTTGCCGTACACACAGCAGGGGAACAGCTGACATTACTGAACCCCAGTAACACAGGAGCAAGTGTAGACTGTGCTAACAGCACTTCCGAGCAACAACTGGCGGTGTTGTAGCCCAGGGATGAGAAGAGAACATGGTGGAGGCAGCAGGACTTTTTGCCGTACACACAGCAGGGGAACAGCTGACATTACTGAATCCCAGTAACACAGGAGCAAGTGTTGACTGTGCTAACAGCACTTCCGAGCAACAACTGGCGGTGTTGTAGCCCAGGGATGAGAAGAGAACATGGTGGAGGCAGCAGGAGTTTTTGCCGTTCACACAGCAGGGGAACAGCTGACATTACTGAACCCCAGTAACACAGGAGCAAGTGTAGACTGTGCTAACAGCACTTCCGAGCAACAACTGGCGGTGTTGGAGCCCAGGGTCAAGGAGGATGTTTAAATACTATATCAAGTATTTCCTTGTTACGTGTCAATTAAAAATGTCTATACTCCAAACAAGAGAAATATAACCTTTAGTACCATAAGATGATGATTTAACTTAAAAAAATATATGTAAATTAATAATTTACAAACATAAATGCATACATTAACATGTTGAAAAGCAATGCAAACCACAATTAAAATAGGTTAAATAATCTGCTATACGGTTTAAAATAAAAGCATACAAGTACATCTCAGAATCCATTAATGATGGCTAAGTAACAGTATGTACACTATTTTTATTGTGTAGACAATGAATGGCTGACTTAAAAACATAATCAGCATTACAAGTTATCTTTGACATTCATAAAACTTTACATTTGGTGAATAATATCACTAAAAATTTTTAAAAAAGATCTAAAATTTCCATCATGTAATACTGATAATATGTGCCAATCATTTATATTAACAAACAAAAAATTTAAAAAGTGCATAGTGCAGAGTGAAAACAGATATTTATGCCTGACTGTGGACTTGCAAGCATGACAACGGATAGATAAGGTATATATAGATGAGACTGCATAGCCACAGATGGTGAATGGCGATGTAATACTGTACCTCAATAAAGTGTGCGTTAGTACTACATACTTTTTTTTATATAGCTTTATAAAAGGTTCCGTGCATGTATGGTTGCGCCTTTGTTTGGACGCATAGACTGGCTTCCTGCTGTGAATCGTTGGGTATTGGAGCGTCTGTACGTCTTATGGCGCAGACTAACATTCACGGTGCGCATCGTTCATCATCGCAAGCGTACCGACAACACAAAGGAGTTGTCATGACTGCTTTACTCAGTAAACATGCACCTATGATGAAACATACACGCATGTGCCCTATTACATAACAAGCTACAAGAAAAACGAGTGTGAGGTGTGACACAGCTGTTTTGTTAAGGTACAGTATTATATCGACATTGTACAGGTGTCGCTATTCAGTCTGATAAATAGATATCATTCACCTATTCTATCAGTTGTCGTTCTTTCAGCACCACTTACAGGTATATATTTTGCTATTGTGACTATGCACTATTGACTTTACCAAGGTAATGCATGATTTTTGTTAGCGATTATCATGTTTACATGAAGGACCTTTATGATATGGGCTGTTAACTTTCTAATTAAATATGTATTTTTTAAAATGACACAAATATAAGTAATGTTGAAGATGACTATTCCTACATGCATTGTTTGCACAATATTACAGGTGTACATCACGTCCCTTAATCAACATTGGATTATTATATTTACTTGTATGCTTTTATTTAAAGGCAAGAACACTGAAGTATAACCTTCGCACTGCAGCAGTTGTCAAAGTTCAACCCACATTATGCACTTACAACATTGCAGCATTTGAGTCATGATGTGAGTTGGATTTGTCTAAGTTATGGAGTGACAAGGTTGACCATCAGTATCCTATAGCATAAGTAGGCTTTTGTGTTTGCATTTGTTTTCGACATGTGCATATCTGTAATAATATGTCACAATTATTTTGTTACAGATTTGTGACAAAGACTAATCATTTTATGGTTTTAAAGTTGACGTTTCAAATGTTTACAGCTTAGAAATCAGGGTGTATCCTCATATCTATGTGTAGCACTAGACACTTTGAGATGTCATGTTTTTTTCACCATGATTAGGTAGCTAGCAGTAATTTTTGCCAGACACACAGCAGGGGAACAGCAGGCGTTACTGAACCCCACAAACACATCAGCGATTGTTTTCATCTGTGCATCTAACACTTCTGAGCAGCAACTGGCGGTGTTGAAGCCAGGGTCAAGGAGGGTGTAGGCATAAAATATTGAGTTATTGCCTTGTTACGTGGCCATTGCAAATGTATGTACTTCAAACAAGAATAAATGAAGTTTTACTAGGACAATAAAATGATGAATTTCAATTCCAAGAATAGAAAAATATTTATACTTGAGAGTCCGCTGTGGTTGATATCGTTTAATGGCTAACTGAAAATATGGTAACAAATTCCAAGCTTTCCAGACTACTCAGGTCTAGTGTTGAGCGATACGATACTGCAAATATCGGGTATCGGCCGATATTGGCTGTATCGGAATTCCGATTCCGAGTTCCGATATTTTCGTCATATCGGATACCGGAATCGGAATTGTCACTGTCACTATCAGTGTCCGTCGGTCGGGTCTGTCAGGAGTCAGCGGCACTTACCTGGCAGAAGATCTCCGGCGGTCACATCCCGGACTGCTTCATGGCCGCCATCCTCTTCTCCCCGGCGGTCACATGCAGTATCTCGCGATAACTGCAGTGATTGCTGGGTAATCGCGGCCGTAAAGCAGTCAGTCCGATGACGTCACCGCCGGGGAAGCTGGTAAGCAGCTGTGCTGCGCCGGGATGACAGGCTCTGCCTGTCATTCCGATGTAGCAGAGCTGGATCGTCGTGGGACAATCGTTACTATGGACTGCGTCGGACAGGTGGTATACTGTTGGTTTGTTTTTTTTATTTTTTTACAGGAGATCGATGGCGTCGCAGGAATGAGAGAGTAATAAAAAAAATGAAAACTGTGTTGTCTCTTTTATTTCATTAAAATACTTTTTTCTTGCTGTGTCTTTTTTTTAAACATTTAATAACTTTGGGATTAATAATGGATCGGTGTCTTATTGACGCCTCTCCATTATTAACCGGGCTTATTGTCACCGTGCAATCAACGGTGACAATAACCCCTTATTACCCCGCTTGCCACCGCTACAGGGCAAGTGGGAAGAGCCGGGTAAAGTGCCACAATTGGCACATCTTTTGATGCGCCAAATGTGGGGCTGCTGTAGCCTGGTATTATCAGGCTGTTGAGGGCCAAAATCCATGGGCCTTGACAGTCTTTTAATACCAGGCCGCAGCAGTCTGCATTTTACTTGGCTGGTTAACAAAAATAGGGGGGATCCCCACGCCGTTTTTTTTCGAGGGGATTTCCTATTTTTGTTAACCAGCCAAGCTAAGCAGACTGTTGTGGCCTGGTATTATCAGGCTTGCAAGGTCCATGGATATTGGATCCTTACCAGCCTGAAAAACCAGGCCTTAGCTGTCTGCTTCATCTGGCTGGTTAACAAAAATAGGGGGGACCCCACGCTAATTTTTTTCGAGGGGATCCCCTATTTTTGTTAATCAGCCAAGATATGCAGACTGCTGTGGCCTGGTATTATCAGGCTGGCAAGGTCCATAGATCTTGGCTCCTTAACAGCCTGAAAATCCAGGCCTCAGCGGTCTGCTTCATCTGGCTGGTTAACAAAAATAGGGGGGACCCCACGCCATTTTTTTTTCGAAGGGAACCCCTATTTTTGTTAATCAGTTCCCTCTGACGTCATTGATGGTGTCCCTGGCTGACCTGAAGTGAAAGTGGAAAGCAATCAATTAAGCTTTCCACTTCCTCTCCTGTCAGCCAGGAGAAGAACTCATTCATTTGGGGGTTTACTGTGAGGCTGCAGCATTAGCTGCGGTCCCTGCAGTAAACATTAACCCTTTCTGAAGGATTACACCGTGGGACCTGACTGTGCATCGGATTGGTAAGAATAATTTTGCTTTATTATTTTATTTTTATTACAGGAAATGGTTTTAGCAGGTAAATAAAATATGGTCAAAAACTGTGTGATTATTTCATTAAACTTCTTTTTTATTAAAGTGTGTGTGTTTGATTATTCTTTCATACAATAGGATTAATAATTGATAGTTGTCTAATTGACAGCTCTCAATTATTAACCTGGCTTAAAGTGACCTTTCAATTGCAAGGTCATTTTAACCCCTTATTAACCCATTCGCCACCGCTACAGGGCAATGGGAATAGACGGGCAAAGTGCCAGAAAGGACAAATCTAATTAGAGATTTGCCCTTTCTGGGGTGTCTGGGGGCAGATGTTAGTAGCCGGGGGGGGGCAAAAATAATGGTCCCTCTCTGGGCTATTATTATCTGCCCCCACTCACTGGCTTTGTCTGTCTGGTTGCGAAAATAGGGCGGGAGCCCACGCATTTTTTTTCAGCAATTTTACACCTCATATATATATATACATGTCATTGAGTTTGTGACACATATATATATATATATATATATATATATATATATATATATTTATAGTTCATACACTTCTACATAGTATAATAGCCGCTAATTCAATTGCCGGCTTTTGTGAAAATGCAGAACCCGACATGAAATGACACTTGGTGTACATAGGGTTAACCATGTCCTTTGCTATCTGATTTGCACAAACAATTAAATCAGTCTATGTGTGCTTGCCTGCTGAAATAAAATCGGCTGGGCACATTGTATTGTGGGACTGCCAATGCCATTAAGTTACGGAAACTGTCAGTCTCCACCAGCCTGAATGACAGCATTTCAAGGGACAGGAGTTTTGCAATGCCAGCATTCAGAGCCTGTGCTCGTGGATGGTTTGCCGAGTATGGCCGTCTTTTATCCCATGCATGTGCTACCGATGGCTGTTTTGTGGCCTGGGAGTGTGAGGATGACAGGGAACTAGCAGCTGTGGGTGGAATAACACTGGGTCTCTGGACAACAGTGACAGAGGTTCTTCCATGGCGATCCTGTGAGGAAGCCGAACCAGCTGTGTGTGAGCTGGAGGAAGAGGCTCCAACACGAGCTGAAGATGTAGGTGCTGCTGTAGGTTGGCCTACATCTCCAGTGTGTCTTTGTAACTCAACCACGTTCTTTGACCGCACATGTTTCCACATATTTGTGGTATTAAGGTTACTGACACTTTTACCTCTTTTTACTTTTTGATTACACAGCTTGCATTTGACATAGCAAATATCATCTGCAAGTGTGTCAAAAAAGGACCACGCAGTGCAAGTCATGGGAGCGCCCGTTTTGGCTGTTGGAAGAGAACTGCTACGAACGGGTGCCAAACTGGAGGCTACAGGCAACCGAGTCTGCAGCCTACCTCTCCCTACTGTTTGGACCGTTGGGGCAATCTCTTCCTCAGAGCTGCTACCACCACCTTCCTGTTCCTCACGCCATGTTGGGTCTTGGACCTCATCATCTCCACTACCCTCTTCCAACACCTGCTGCTGTTGGGTGGTCTGGCCAGCAACATGCTCAACAGAAACTGGCAACTGAGTCTCATCATCATCAGATGCGTTCTGCGGTGTGCTGACCATCGGCACTGGCTCACCCGCCTCTTCACATTCAGAGAGACACAGCTGTTGCGCATCACTGCATACTGCCTCTTCTTCACATTCCAGAATGCTGCTTGGCTGGGCCCCTGTTTGCAAGCCAACAGATTCTGAGAACAGAAGCAGAGACTCAGCTGGCTCCAGTTCATAACTCTCTGACTGCCTGGGCAATTTGGCAGGCGGTGAAGAGACAGATGGTTGTTCAACAGTGCTGTGGTCCTGAGAGGAGGTGGAAGCAATTGAAGTCGATGCATTGGCTGCCATCCAACCAACAACGGCTTCAATTTGTTCTTCCCGCAGCAGGGTGGTACGCTGAGCTCCTACAAAAGTGCGCATAAAGGAACGCTCACTGGGAAAACTGGTGGATGCTGTGTCACTGGGTGCGGCAGCAGCCACAGAATCCCCACGTCCTCTCCCTGCTGAAACTCCACGACCACGTGCCTTACTCCCTGCCTTCTTCATCTTGGTAGATTGATAAAGAAAGTCAGAAAAGTTATAAGGCCTAAGTGTGGTTATTCCTCAGAGACTGCAGTGAACACTGCAGACAACTGTTCAGTAGCTGTGAAAGGCCCCTTTGTGTACTTCTATAGTGTTTGCAACCAATGTATTGTATACGGATGGAAGCGCGTCACACTAATAGATTAGATTTTTTCAAATATAATGGAGCAGCACCAATTAGAGAAAAATGTGAAGGATGAGGCAGTGACACACTCTCAGCAGACTACAACCAGCAGTGGTTGAAGAACTAACTGGAGCGTAATCTGCACTCAAAAAATGAAAAGCTCACAGACTACAGTGAACACTGCAGACAACTGTTCAGTAGCTGTGAAAGGCCCCTTTGTGTACTTCTATAGTGTTTGCAACCAATGTATTGTATACGGATGGAAGCGCGTCACACTAATGGATTAGATTTTTTTCAAATATAATGGAGCAGCACCAATTAGAGAAAAATGTGAAGGATGAGGCAGTGACACACGCTCAGCAGACTACAACCAGCAGTGGTTGAAGAACTAACTGGAGCGTGATCTGCACTCAAAAAATCAAAACCTCACAGACTGCAGTGAACACTGAAACACAACTGTTCACTATCTGTGAAAGGCTCCTTTCTGTACTTCTATAGTGTTTGCAACCAATGTATTGTATACGGATGGAAGTGCGTCACACTAATAGATTAGATTTTTTTCAAATATAATGGAGCAGCACCAATTAGAGAAAAATGTGAAGGATGAGGCAGTGACACATGCTCAGCAGACTACAACCAGCAGTGGTTGAAGAACTAACTGGAGCGTGATCTGCACTCAAAAAATCAAAACCTCACAGACTGCAGTGATCACTGAAACACAACTGTTCACTATCTGTGAAAGGCTCCTTTCTGTACTTCTATAGTGTTTGCAACCAATGTATTGTATATGGATGGAAGCGCGTCACACTAATAGATTAGATTTTTTTCAAATATAATGGAGCAGCACCAATTAGAGAAAAATGTGAAGGATGAGGCAGTGACACACGCTCAGCAGACTACAACCAGCAGTGGTTGAAGAACTAACTGGAGCGTGATCTGCACTCAAAAAATCAAAACCTCACAGACTGCAGTGAACACTGAAACACAACTATTCACTATCTGTGAAAAGCTCCTTTCTGTACTTCTATAGTGTTTGCAACCAATGTATTGTATACGGATGGAAGCGCGTCACACTATAATTTCTATTGAATGGAGCAGCTAGAATTACACTAAAGAAAAAAAAAAAGAGTCTGTGAGTGACACGTGCAGATGCCTACAGACAGCGTTGGATGCAGAGCAAACTGCAGCGTCACCTGCACTCTCACACACACACCTTGCACAGAGCTGTTAAAACAACACTGCAAGGCAAAAGGAAGCTTTACACAGCGGTTGGTAAACTAGCCTGCCTAAAGCAAAGTACACAAAATCGCAATCTCTAACTGTCCCTCAGAGTCAGCAGAGCAGCGTTCTGTCCCTAACTGAGTTCACAGCACAGTGACGCTAAAATGGCGGCGGCGCCTTTTATAGTGCATTCTGACATCATTTCAGCAGCCAATCACAGCCATGCCATTAGTTAACATGACCGCAGCATTACAGGATGTGCCCACACTTCATAAGATTCCTCATTGGCTGACTAAAATCACATTGCCTCTCAAAGAATTATGGGAACTTCCGATTCCGGTATACGATATTGAAAAAATATCGGAACTAAGTATCGGAATTCCGATACAGCGAATATCGGCCGATACCCGATACTTGCGGTATCGGAATGCTCAACACTAATTATCAATAAATATACGAAATATCCATTCTATTATTCATACCTAGCGGTTGTCTGGTGTTAAAGTTCATTATATACAACGCTTCCCTCATCCTAAGCTTCTTTAATTGATCACCTCCTCTTTCCTCATTTTTCACCCTATATAATGCTCCATACATTTAAAAAATCAAATACTTTCCTCTCCCTATTCCCCACTGCTGCGGTTTCCTCAGCATCTTCTGACTCCCTGCACTGCAGTAAAGAGGTAAATGACGCGCACTCTGTTTATATTGTTAGGTGTAGGCTGAACTTGGACCAAGTCCAGAAATGAAGCACAGGCACCACCAAGTGGTGGGAGCGTGGTCAGGCAAGCCGAGTCAAAACCGTACAGAGACAGAAGAACCAGAAGGAGCAGCAATACACGTAGTCAATATACCAAGCCGAGGGTCAAATAGCCAGACAGAGAACGTAGCAGCAGAGACGGCTACCAAGAGACGGGGTCAGAGTCAGTTCGGATCATACACGAGTAAACAAGTCAAAGGCAGGAGGATCACCAGGTAACAGGGGTCAGAGGCTCTAAACTGGAAGCTTGAGCTATCACTAACACTAGTAAGCCGGCTGTGACGGACTGAAATAGCCCAGACTGCTCCAGAACGAGGCCGAGGAAATTAACCCCGCATGACCAGTCCTGAGAAAGGACAGCAGAGCACAAACTCCGGACTGGACCATGACAGCAGGACTGAGTGCATCACAGTCTGTAATTAAATATATAGGTGCTATAAGTGACTGGATTTTTTTGAGGTGGAAAAATTGACTATATTGTCATCAACAGAGTATTACGTGCTTTGTACTACATTTCTGTAATTATAACATTCCCATAAAACAGAAACATTTTTCTGGATTCAGTTACTCACCCATATAGCATTACGTGCTCTTTGGTACATTTCGGCGTTATAAAACTCTTTCAAAAAGCGATGGAAATTTTTTGGAGATTAAATTACTCACAGTATTTCATGGTGTGGGGTACATTTCAGTGATGTGAAACACTAAAAAAAAGTGTTTAAAAAATTTCTGGCTTAAATACTCACTCATACAGTATTCTATGATCTGTGGCACATTTCTGTGATAAATAAAACTCCAAAAAGCATTACATTTTTTTCTGTATTCAAGTAGTCATCCATACAATGTAACATGCTTAGTGGGTGACAAAGATGGCTGAACTATGCAAAACTTCCAAAACTCCCAAGTGACAGTAGGAACATTGGAGCTACAGGAAGCTGGCGTGACAGCAGAGATGGCAAGAACTTGTGGTCCAGATCGTGCCACTTTTCAGGAACCAAGTACTGAATCCATGCGACATCTTTCATTGCTGGTGTTCTTGCAGATGGGAGAGCCAGGCTCCAGAAAAAGGTAAGTGGACTGTGGTGCCTAGGCTGGTCGGAAGAGTCAAGGAGATGAGTCAGGACCAGGGATGAAGAAATGCTATTGGGCCCGCTATCCACAAAGTACCAACAGTTAGCATCTCAAGGGGTAGTGTTGTGAATGTTTTGGAAATGAATTCTGAGCAGAAGCTCCCTCTGGTGGTTACAAACAGTACTGAACCATTCAATGAGGATTGGCAATCAGGATTCACAGACTGGCTTGATATAAGGGAGGTTCCCTCCCATCATGGTTGCCGGTGATCAATTGTTCTTGTCCCAACTGTGGTTCCTGGTTCACTTGGAAGCTTGCTGAGTCTTGCCTCTTCTGCTTTCAGATAAGATTTTTTCTGTTTTTGTTTTTGTGCTTACCATTTGCATATTTCTCTGCATTTCTGTGAGGTTAGCCAGGTTTCCCCCCCCCCCCGGGGGCTTGGGCTCCTCTCAGTTCCTCTGGAGCCATTGTTATTTGTTCATTTGCCTTTTCCAGTTTTTTCAGTGGCTGCGACTTAGTCTTGTTACACCAGAGAACTGATTTAGGTGGTAGAGGTCGTGTGATCTCAGGTGTTTTTGCAATCAGTACGTTGGCATTTTTTAGGGTTTTTTGGATTGCAGTGAGTATCCTTTCTATCCTTTTCTGTCTAGGCAGATTGGGCCCCAGCGTTTGCTCATACTATTTTCTGTCTGTGTCTGTATTTCCTCTTGTCTAACCACCATTACATGTTTGGGGGCTTCCTATGTTCTTTGGGGATCTGCTCCGGGGCAGATAGCTTTCCTCTTTCTATCTTTCGGTGTAGTTATTCTATCAGGCTGTGACGAGGCGTCTAGGACCAACGTAGGAACGCTCCATGGCTGCGTTTAGTTGTGGTGGTTAGTCAGGGTACTGCAATCCAATAGATTCCAACCTCTCTGGTGTAATGCCGTTTTTGCCTGCTCTCCTCAGCTACCGAAACATAACAGTATCACCGGCCTAACTGAAAATTGTATGGTACTCACAGAAGGGAAACATAGTGTGGAAAGAAAAAAAAGTTGTCAGAGTTGTCAGAGATTTTTTTTTTCTGTTTTTTGCATTTTTTCCCTCTTTTTCCCTGGGTGCTGAGGAGGATTTTTTTTTCTCTCAATGGAGCTTGCACAGCTGTCTGGCCGTGTGGATCAGCTTGCCACTGAGGTTCGGAGTATTGCTGTCTATCTTGCTGGGTTGCCGGTTGTGGAACCTAGGATTCCCATGCCAGATTTGTTTTTGGGAGATCGTGCCAAATTTCTGAATTTCAAAAATAACTGTAAGTTGTTTTTTGCCTTAAAACCTAAGTCCTCAGGGAACGCAGCACAACAGGTTCAAATTGTCATCTCTCTCCTGCACGGCGATCCTCAGTATTGGGCTTTTTCCCTGACACCTGGGGACCCTGTTTTGAGTGATGTTGATGCATTTTTTCTGGCTTTGGGGTTATTGTACGATGAGCCTAATGTCACAGATCAAGCTGAAAGAACCTTGTTGGCATTAAATCAGGGGCTTGAGGACGCTGAGTTGTACTGTCAGAAATTCTGAAAATGGGCAGTCCTAACCAAATGGAATGATGATGCTTTGGCAGCCCTTTTTCGGAAGGGGCTGTCAGAGAACGTAAAGGATGTTATGGTGGGTTTCCCTGCTCCATCTGGTCTCAATGATTCTATGTCATTGGCGATTCAAATTGACAGACGTTTGCGTGAGCGAAGAGGTATGCGTGGAATAGTGTTGCCTTGTGAGCCAGCTTCTGAACCCATGCAGTGTGATAGAGTGGCTTATGGGGCACAGCGTCATGAGTTTCGAAAACGCAATGGGTTGTGTTTCTATTGTGGTGACGCCTCTCATGCTATTTCTGTCTGCCCTAAGCGGGGAAGACGTTTTGCACGCTTAGTTGTCTTGGGTAGTGTTCAGACTAAATTTCTGTTGACTGTTACCCTGATTTGCTCCCTGTCCACATTTTCTGCTCAGGCTTTTGTTGATTCGGGAGCAGCTATTAACCTGATGGATTTTGATTTTGCCAAACATTGGGGGTTTCCCTTGATACCCCTACGGTAGTCTATTCCCCTACTGGGGATTGATTCTACCCCTTTGGCTGAGAATAAACCCCAGTTTTCTACTCAGGTGATAATGAGGGTTGAACCTGATCATCAGGAGAGTTGCAAATTTTTGGTACTGTATAATCTGCATGACATTATTGTACTAGGTTTCTCTTGGTTGCAGTCTCATAATCCTGTTTTGGATTGGAAATCTGTGCCTGTAACCAGTTTGGGCTGCCAATGTGTTAATGCCAACACTCCTGTTTTTTCTGCCTCCCCTCAGTCTCAGGATGTTCCTGACTTTTTGACTGATTTTTCTGATGTGTTTAGCGAAAGTAAATCTGCATCCTTGCCCCCCCATAGGAGCTATAACTGCGCTATTGAATTAGTGCCTGGTAGTAAATTCCTTAAAGGTCGCCTTTTTAACTTGTCTGTACCTGAACATGACGCTATGCGGTCTTATATCAGAGAGTCATTGGAGAAGGGTCATATCAGACCATCCTCTTCACCCTTGGGTGCCGGTTTTTTCTTTGTGGCCAAAAAGGATGGTTCATTAAGGCCGTGTATTGATTATCGTCTCTTGAACAAGATCACTGTGAAATATCAATATCCGTTACCCTTGATTTCTGACCTGTTTTCCAGGGTGAAAAGTGCTACTTGGTTTACCAAACTTGACCTCAGGGGGCGTATAACCTTATTCGCATTAAGCACGGGGATGAATGTAAGACGGCGTTTAATACCCCAGAGGGGCATTTTGAGTATCTAGTGATGCCCTTTGGGCTCACTAATGCTCATTCCGTCTTCCAATCCTTCATGAATGATATTTTCAGGGATTTTGAGGATAAATTTCTGATTGTTTATTTGGATGATATCTTGATTTTTTCCAATGACTGGGACTCTCATGTGAAACATGTTCGGACTGTGTTCCAGATTTTGAGAGAGAATGCACTGTATGTGAAAGGATCAAAGTGTCTTTTTGGCGTACAGAAGGTCTCATTTCTGGGATTCATTTTGTCTCCGTCTGTTATTGAAATGGAACCGGTCAAGGTTCAAGCCATCTGTGATTGGCTCCAATCTACTTCATTAAAGGCTCTTCAGAGATTTTTGGGTTTTGCCAATTTTTATCTTAAATTTATTGGTAATTTCTCCGGTATTGTTAAACCATTGACTGATTTGACCAAAAAGGGTTCTGATGTGGTGAATTGGCCTCCTGAGGCAGTCTCTGCGTTTCAGGAACTTAAGCAGAGATTCACTTCTGCTCCTGTTCTACGGCAGCCTGATGTTTCTCTACCATTTCAGGTGGAGGTTGATGCCTCTGAAATTGGGGCAGGTGCCGTTTTGTCCCAAAGAGATCTAGAGACCTCTAAGAGTAACCCTTGTGCCTTTTTCTCTAGAAAATTTTCGACAACTGAATGTAATTATGATGTGGGTAATCGGGAGTTATTGGCCATGAAGTGGGCCTTTGAAGAGTGGAGACATTGGCTGGAAGGAGCCAAACATCAGGTGGTTGTCCTCACGGACCATAAGAATCTGTTTTTTCTCGAATCAGCCAAGCGACTTAATCCTAGACAGGCCAGGTGGGCCTTGTTTTTCACACGTTTTAATTTTGTGGTTTCTTTTTTTCCTGGCACTAAGAATGTTAAGGCGGATGCCCTCTCGAGTAGTTTCTTTGCGGCCTCTCCTGATTTATCTGATCCTACTGTTATTTTGAAAGAGGGTGTAGTTCTTTCCGCCATCTCGCCCAATTTGAGACTGGCTCTGGAAGGGTGTCAGGAGGATAAACCTGAGCGCTGCCCTATTGGGAAATTGTTTGTCCCAGACCGGTGGAATAAGAGTGTGATGTCTGAGATTCATTGTTCCGCGTTGGCTGGTCATCCCGGGATTTTTGGTACCAGAGACTTGGTGAGTCAGTCCTTTTGGTGGCCTTCTTTGTCTCGTGACGTCAGGGAATTTGTGCAGTCCTGTGGGACTTGCTCTTGCTCCAAGCCTTGCTCTCACTCTAGTGGTTTGTTAATGCCATTACCTGTGCCCAAGAGGCCATGGACCCATATTTCTATGGATTTTATTTCCGACCTCCCTGTTTCTCAGAGAATGACCGTTATCTGAGTAACCTGTGATAGGTTTTCCAAGATGATACATCTTGTGCCATTACCTAAGTTACCTTCCTCCTCCGAGTTGGTGCCTTTGTTCCTTCAGCACGTGGTTCAGTTACATGGCATTCCGGAGAACATTGTATCTGATAGAGGAGTCCAGTTTGTTTCCAGATTTTGGAGGACATTTTGTTCTAAACTTGGTGTTCAATTATCTTTCTCCTCTGCTTTTCATCCTCAGACAAATGGACAAACCGAGAGAACAAACCAGACCTTGGAGACTTATTTGAGATGTTTTGTGTCTGCTGATCAAGATGACTGGGTCTCTTTTTTTGCCTTTGGCTGAGTTTGCTCTTAATAATAGGGCTAGCTCTGCCATCTTGATGTCTCCATTTTTCTGCAATTTTGGGTTTCACCCTCGATTTTCTTCGGGACAGGCGGAGGCTTCTGTCTGTCCGGGTGTTGACTCTGTTGTGGAGTGAATGCAGCAGATTTGGGACTAGGTAGTGAAGAGGTTGTCTCTCTTTCAGGAGAAGGCCCAATGGTTTGCCAACCGGCATAGGACTGATGGTCCTCGGTTTAAAGTGGGGGACTTGGTTTGGTCGTCCTCAAGAAATATCCCTATGAGGGTTGCATCTCCAAAGTTTAAGCCCAGGTTCATTGGACCTTATAAGATCATGGAGATTCTTAATCCTGTTTCCTTCCGTTTGCTTCTTCCAGGGACATTTAAGATCCATAACGTGTTCCACAAGTCCTTATTGAAGAGGTTTGTCGAGCCAGTGGTTCCTATGGCTGCGCCTCCTGACCCTGTTTTAGTTGAGGGCAATCTGGAGTATGTGATTGAGAAAATATTGAATTCTCGTTTTTCTAGACAGAAACTCCAGTATTTGGTTAAGTGGAGAGGTTATGGTCAGGAGGACAATTCTTGGGTGTTTGCTTCGGACATCCATGCTAGGAGACTGATCCATGCCTATCACCGAGCTCATCCTGATCGGCCTGGTTGCACAAGTGAGGGTTCGGTGACCCCTCCTCAAGGGGGGGTACTGTTATAAATGTGCTAGAGATGGTTTCTGAGCAGAGGCTCCCTCTGGTGGTTACAGACAGTACTGAACCTTTCAACAAGGAGTGGCAATCTGGAATCACGGACTGGTCTGATATAAGGGAGGTTCCCTCCCATGATGGTTGCCTGTGATCAATTGTTCTTGTCTCAATTGTGGTTCCTGGTTCATTTGGAAGTTTGCTGGGGTCTTGCCTGCATCTCCTGCTTTCAGATAAGATATTTTTTGCTTTTCTTTTTGTGCCTTTTTTTGCATTTGTTTTCTGCACTTTTGTGGAGGTCAGCCAGGTCCCCTCCTGGGGCATGTGCTCCTCACAGTTTTTCTGCAGCCACTGTTATTTGCTCATTTGCTTTTTCCTGTTTTTTCAGCGGCTACGGTTGTTCACACTGAGATCTGATTTAGTGGGAGGCGAGATTGTGTGATCTCAGTATTTTTGTAATCAGAATTGTTGGATTTTTGTAGGGTTTTCTGGGTTGCAGAAAGTAATCTCTCCTGTCCTATCCTATTTAGTCAGTTTGTGGCCCCAGCGTTTGCTCTGTCTATTTTGTGCCTATGTTTGTATTTTCATCTTGTCTAACCGCCATTATATGTTTGGGGGCTTCCTATTTTCTTTGGGGATCTGCTCCGGGGCAGATAGCTTTCATCTTTCTGCCTTTAGGTGTAGTTATCTCTCAGGCTGTGACGAGGCGTCTAGGATCAACGTAGGAACGCTCCACGGCTACCTCTAGTTGTGTCGTTAGTTTAGGAATCTGCAACCCATCAGTAACCAACATCTCAGGTGTTTGGCTGCCCTGCTGTTGTTCCTATCCTCCTCAGCTCCCGAAACACAACAGAGAACGCTGGCTGTCAGGCATAACAAAACCTATAAGTCATGACACGTGAGCTAAGACCACTCTTCCATTTTTGAAGACCAAAATGCAAAAAGATCCAAACCGCACCTCATGACAATGATATTGAGCTCCAGATACTCCTGCACCATCCTCTCCAGTCGTTCACAACAATGTCGGACTTCTACTCTGTTCTGCTGGTGCACGACTGGTCTAAAAAATGTGTGAAAAGACTCATAGAAATTGCTTATGCCACTTACACTGCTGCTGCTGCTAATGTTTTTCTTATGACGCCTTGATGTTCTTTGAGGTTGAATGTCTAGACCTAAGATGCCTCACTGCTGTCTTGGGGAAAATCACTCTTAAGATTGTCCACAAGTGTGTTTTGATACTCCAGCATGCACATGTCTCTTTCTGTCATAACCCAGTAGTCAGCACTATTTCTAAGCAAAACATTACGAGCATCACGTTGAAGATTGTGCAGCAAGAAGGCTCTCATGTGTAGGGTGCTTCTATGAGGTCCAAGTCCTTTGTGTGTTTGTGGCAGAATAACACTCAAAGTTGCTTATTATGTCTCCTCCTGCCAACCACGGATGACAGAGAAGGGATCATTATCCTCTTCAGCTCACAGCCTGTTGCACCTCCATCACCTCTTCTCCTCATCCTCCTCCATTTGTTCCTTTGCTACTTCACCTTCACTAACAGTTTTCTGGTACCATGAGCTCCCTTTGATTGCTGTAAGCCACCCTCCCATGGCACTTGCCAGTGCGAGGACAGTATGGAAATTTGAGATACTGTTATCCCTTCAGCATCCTCTTCTGCTTCCGTTTCTACTTCTAGGACCACCACATCCTCTTGCATACTTTTCAACGTGTGCTCCAGCAAGTTGATGATTGGAATAGTGATGCCGATGATGGCATCATCAGCACTATCCATCTTAGTTGTCATTTAAAAACTGTGCTGAAGGGTGCAGCGGTCCTTCAACTGTGCTTTCTACATGATTTGCACAATGTCCATATTGCTTTGGCCCAGGCTATTCAAAAGGACATACTTCACCAGGGTTCATCGCTGCTGACACAGTCGCTGTAACATGTGCAGAGTGGAATTCCACAGTGTCAGAACATCGCTGATCAAATGGGTAACAGTTAGGCCGAAAGACCTCTGTAGCGATGCAAGTCAATGACCTGGGAGGTGCGATCGTCGGAAGTAAACACATAGTGACCCTGCTTTCTGCAGCAGCACAACCAAGCCAGGATAGTGGCAGAGAAATTGCTGTACCACCAGATTGAGTATGTGAGCCATGCAAGACACATGTGTGAGGTTGCCACGGCATAGGGTCATCACTAGGTTTGCACCGTTATTAATATAGAAGACAAATGAGCAGTGTGTAAAGAAAAGGTTGAATTGGTTAGAATTAAGGTATTGTCACGCTGTCTAATGATATGACTACAATGTCAGTAAACTATTTATACAGGAACCACACTCTATACAACATATAGTTTAGCAACATAAGAATGTAAGTATAAAATAGATTTACCTGACACAATATCAGCAGAACTTAGGGTTAATCTTGAGGACTAGATGTGCAGAGACGATATCAGTTGAACTCAGGGTTAATCTTGAGGACTTGATGAGCTGTAACAGGAAAGAGGAGGACCGGGGTCTAACCTGACCCTACACTGGGGTCCTAACTAATCCCTTACCTTGGAGGTACTGATAATGGTTCAGAGGTCCAAGTCTCCAGCCTAACCCTGTCTCCTATCAGACCCTGAACCCTGTAATCAGTCCTAAGAAGGATCCTGATTACCACCAAAGGGATATGGGCTGATCTCAGCTAAATACACAGATTAGACATATAAGACAGACAGGATAGCACTCTCTTGCATACACACTCAAACACCGAAGGAACATAAATGGTCTGGGAAATAAACTCTAAGCAAGTTAAGCTTAAAACAACTAAGGAGCTCTCAACTAGAGTCTATACAGATTCATTCCTATCTGTGGTCTGCATGAAGTGTTTCACTGGCAACTCCCAAAGCAGACAACCAGAAACTTAAAGGAAACCAATCAACAATAATCAATTGCAGCCGGGAGAAACTGCACCCAGTCCCAGCACCGAGCACAGACAGAATTAACTCCCTAGCTGCCAAACACAAAGAAACAGCAACTCAGCTGTGAGAAGTCAAAATGTGCAACCGCGACGATCTTCGTGGCAATGCACACATGACAGTACCCCCCTTCTACGAGGGGCCTCTGGACCCTCAGGGCCAGGCCTGCCCGGGTGAGTTCTGTGGAAGGTCCGAACCAAACGATCTGCGTTAACATCAGACGCAGGGACCCACGTCCTCTCCTCCGGACCATACCCCTTCCAATGCACCAAGTACTGAAGGGACCGGCGATTCAGGCGAGAGTCAATGATTTTTGATACTTGAAATTCCAAGTTACCATTGACCAACACTGGAGGAGGTAGAGGTGACGGTATGACTGGTGCCACATACCTTTTAAGTAATGACTTGTGGAACACATTATGAATTTTAAAAGTAGAAGGGAGTTCCAGACGAAATGCCACAGGATTAATTATGGAACTGATCCCGTACGGCCCGATGAATCTGGGACCCAGTTTCCAGGAGGGCACTTTAAGTTTTATATTCCTGGTAGACAACCATACCAGATCGTTCACATTCAGATCTGGACCAGAAACTCTCCTCCTATCAGCCATACGTTTGTAATGGTTCCCCATCGTACTCAAATTATTCAATACACCTCGCCACACAGAAGCAAGTGACGACGAGAAACGCTCCTCCTCAGGAACCCCAGAAGGACCCCCCATTGAAAGTACAAAACTGGGGATGAAAACCATATGCCCCAAAAAACGGGGACTTACCAGTGGACTCACTCCGCCTGTTGTTAAGAGCGAACTCCGCCAGAGGCAAGAAAGATGACCAGTCCTCCTGGTTCTCCGAGACAAAACACCGGAGATATGTCTCTAAACTCTGATTCAGATGCTCTGTCTGACCATTGGTCTGTGGATGAAAAGCCGAGGAAAACGACAATTGCATCCCCCGACGTAAACAAAATGCCCTCCAAAATTTGGACACAAACTGAGACCCCCTATCTGACACCACATCAGAAGGCAACCCATGAAGTCTCACGATCTCCCTAATGAACACCTGCGCCAGAGTTTTAGCATTAGGGAGTGCCGGAAGAGCAACGAAATGTGCCATCTTACTGAACCTGTCAACAACCACCAGTATGACAGTATTCCCTGACGACGGAGGAAGATCCGTAATGAAGTCCACAGATAAATGAGTCCATGGACGCTCCGGAAGTTTCAAGGGTGAAAGGGTCCCAGATGGACGGGTATGAGGAGTTTTAGAGCGAGCACAAACCCCACAGGACGCGACAAAGGTTATAACATCTTTATTAGCGTTAGGCCACCAAAATCGGCGAGAAAGGAGATCTAAAGTAGCCTTACTCCCTGGATGTCCTGCTAAAGCAGAATTATGATGTGCCTCAATAACCTTTTGTCTCAACTGATTCGGGACAAACAGTCTCCCTGGAGGTCCTGCAGGGGCGTCCCCCTGAGCCTCTAACACCTCCTCCTCAAGCTCAGAACATACAGCCGACACTACCACCCCCTCCTGAAGGATAGGAATCGGGTCATCCGTTTTCCCGGCCCCTGGGAAACTGCGAGACAAAGCATCAGCCTTTACATTCTTAGACCCGGACGATAAGTGACGACAAAATTAAACCTGGTAAAAAACAACGACCATCGAGCTTGTCTGGAATTCAGACGCTTAGCGGATTCTAAATACAGCAGGTTCTTGTGATCAGTAATAACGGTGACTGGGTGGACTGCCCCCTCCAAAAAGTGACGCCATTCTTCAAAAGCCAATTTAATGGCCAAAAGTTCCTATTGCCGATATCATAATTCCTTTCGGCGGACGACAATTTCTTAGAAAAGAAAGCGCACGGATGCCATTTACCAGGGGACGGACCCTGGGACAATATAGCACCCACCCCTACGTCAGACGCGTCCACCTCCACAATGAACGGCTGAGATACATCTGGTTGGATGAGAACGGGTGCCGAAGCAAAACATCTCTTTAAAGAGGAAAAGGCTTGGCAAGCTTTGTCCGACCACCTAGAAAAATCCGTCCCTTTTCTCGTCATGTCCGTGAGAGGTTTGACGACAGACGAGAAATTACAAATAAATTTCCGGTAGTAATTAGCAAACCCCAAAAAACGCTGCAGAGCCTTAAGATCCCCTGGCTGATCCCATTCAAGCACTGCTCTCACCTTTTCAGGGTCCATACAGAAACCGGAGGCTGACACCAAAAAACCCAAAAACTGAAGTTCCTGTACGGCAAAAACACACTTCTCCAGTTTGGCGTATAGTTTATTGTCTCGCAAGATCTGCAACACCTGTCTCACATGCTCCTGGTGAGACACAAGATCTGGCGAGTAAATTAAAATGTCATCCAAATATACGACCACAAACACCCCACAAGGTGACGAAAAATGTCATTAACAAAATGTTGGAATACTGCTGGTGCAGTAGTCAGACCAAAAGGCATAACCAGGTTTTCATAATGTCCCTCCGGCGTGTTAAACGCCGTTTTCCACTCATCCCCCTCTTTTATTCTAATCAGATTATACGCCCCCTGAGATCCAATTTAGAGAACCATTTGGCGCCAACAATTTGATTGAAGAGATCAGGAATAAGAGGGAGTGGATACGGATCTCGAACAGTAATCCGATTAAGTTCGCGGAAATCCAAGCAAGGGCGTAGGCCTCCATCTTTTTTCTTCACAAAGAAGAACCCCGCGGCTACAGGGGAAGATGAAGGTCTAATATGCCCTTTGGCCAGACTTTCGGAAATATAATCTTTCATAGCCTGTCTTTCAGGACCAGAAAGATTATACAACCTAGCTTTAGGTAACTTAGCATCAGGAAGAAGATTAATAGAGCAGTCATACACACGATGAGGAGGCAACTCCCGACACCCCTCCTCAGAAAAAACATCCCCAAAATCCTCCAAAAAAGGAGGCAATGTACTAGGTACGACCGCACTGATGACTGTGTTCATGCAGTTGCTTTTGCAAAACTCACCCCGTTGGCTTATCTCTCTGGACTGCCAATTAATTACAGGGTTATGTTTAACCTGCCAAGGAAGTCCCAACACAATGGGAGTAGGTAGACCCTCCAACACATAACAAGATAATTGTTCCCTATGTATTGCCCCTATCCGAAGGTCAATGTTATGAACCTCATGAACAAAGCTACCTTGGCCGAGAGGCCTGGCGTCAATGGAAAAAATAGGGATCGGCTTGACCAATACACTCAGATGCATACCTTGAGCCTGAGCAAACTGAGCGTCAACCAGATTGGCGCCGGAACCACTATCCAGAAGAACAGACAATCTCTTCACTCTAGTACCAAACACCACCTCCACTGGTACAAGGAACTGAGAAGAACCGGCGGATGAAATACATACTCCCAGGTTGTCATCCACCACACAACCTGGGATTAGCAGTTTTCCGGCGACTTTTTACTTAACAAGACACGGGATGGACATTCTCCAACAAAATGTCCCTCTTTCCCGCAGAAAAAACACCTTCTAGTCCTGCGGCGTGCCGCCAATCCCCTACTACGAAAAGATGTCCCTCCCAACTGCATAGGCTCATCCGAACAGACAAGGGGAACCTCAACATAAGGGACTTTAGTAGTAGGTGGAGTAACAACAGGGAGTGGAGTTACCTCACCCCTCTCCCGAAGCCGTCTATCAGTATGGATAGCTAGGGCCATAGCAGCCTCCAGAGAAGGAGGAGACTCATACTGAGCCAAAACGTCTTTTAATTTGTCAGAAAGCCCATGACAAAACTGGCTCCTAAGAGCTGGGTCATTCCACTGAGTATCCGTGGCCCATCTACGAAACTCAGAAGCAAATTCCTCCGCAGGACGATCTCCCTGCTGTATCTTACGTAATTTAGTCTCAGCAAGAGAGACCCGATCTGGGTCATCATATACCAATCCCAGAGCAGTAAAAAATTGATCTACAGACTGTAGAGCCGGGGATCCCGGAGGAAGGGAAAATGCCCAGGATTGAGGGTCCCCTTGAAGAAGTGAGATAACAATTCCCACTCTCTGCTCATCACTCCCTGATGATCGCGGCCGAAGCCGAAAATATAATTTACATGCCTCCCGGAAGGTAAAAAATTTGTCTTGCCCACCAGTGAACCTATCTGGAAGAGCCACCATAGGTTCAACTCTGGTTTGCTCCAGGGGAGACAAAACTTTGGACTTAATGTCCGTCAGCTCCATGGATAATCCCTGCAACTGCAGAGCCAGCTGGGCTACTGGATCCATGGTAACTAGAGATAATTTTTTATGGCCAGTGAAAATGTCACGCTGTCTAATGATATGACTACAATGTCAGTAAACTATTTATACAGGAACCACACTCTATACAACATATAGTTTAACAACATAAGAATGTAAGTATAAAATAGATTTACCTGACAATATCAGCAGAACTTAGGGTTAATCTTGAGGACTAGATGTGCAGAGACGATATCAGTTGAACTCAGGGTTAATCTTGAGGACTTGATGAGCTGTAACAGGAAAGAGGAGGACCGGGGTCTAACCTGACCCTACACTGGGGTCCTAACTAATCCCTTACCTTGGAGGTACTGATAATGGTTCAGAGGTCCAAGTCTCCAGCCTAACCCTGTCTCCTATCAGACCCTGAACCCTGTAATCAGTCCTAAGAAGGATCCTGATTACCACCAAAGGGATATGGGCTGATCTCAGCTAAATACACAGATTAGACATATAAGACAGACAGGATAGCACTCTCTTGCATACACACTCAAACACCGAAGGAACATAAATGGTCTGGGAAATAAACTCTAAGCAAGTTAAGCTTAAAACAACTAAGGAGCTCTCAACTAGAGTCTATACAGATTCATTCCTATCTGTGGTCTGCATGAAGTGTTTCACTGGCAACTCCCAAAGCAGACAACCAGAAACTTAAAGGAAACCAATCAACAATAATCAATTGCAGCCGGGAGAAACTGCACCCAGTCCCAGCACCGAGCACAGACAGAATTAACTCCCTAGCTGCCAAACACAAAGAAACAGCAACTCAGCTGTGAGAAGTCAAAATGTGCAACCGCGACGATCTTCGTGGCAATGCACACATGACAGGTATCGAATGAAATGCACCCTGGCAGACAGATTTTTTCAAGGAACAGATTATATTGTCTGTGACATGCTGGTGTGGCATGGCACAGTGATGGAGGAGGAAGAAGCAGCAGATGTGGTTGATGGGACGGTCTCTGGTTGGGGAGGTCCTCTAGTTGGCATTTTAGTGCAGTGAGATTTGAAAAGGCATGTTGATCACGCATGTGCTGGTCCATGCATGTGGTAGTCAAATTATTGATTCTTTTGCCTCTACGGAGTCTTTTTTTGCAAATTTGACAGATATTGTGAGTGGAGACATCCTTTGCAGTATTAAAAAAGGCTCAGGCTAGGCAACCATTGAGGCCTCTATGAACTGCAGACACACAACTGCTGCTGGCCAAAGCCACCTGAGGATGCAGTACTTGTTGTGGTTTCATCACTCTGTGTCTGTGGGGGAAGCCGCAATGTAAGCTTCTCATTTACCTCCTCCTCCACCACCTATGCTGACCTACTTAACTGCCTACCTCTGGGTTTACACCAAGTGGGAGCTACAGCCTTATCATTATCCTCTTTTCTCACACTCCTCACCCTGAGAGTCCCCCTTGTCCTCTTCCTGCCCTGGCACCACAGTACAGTCTGCGTGCGCCTCTGGCATCTGGGTCTCATCATGATCCCCTCCATCCCTGTTGGTTAGATGATTGAAGTTCGATTTCACATAAAACAGGATCCTATCTTGCTAACTGACAAGTTCTCTTCCAACACTATCAGGAGCGGCTTCTATGCACTGTGACACTGAGAAAATGGCATCAGAAAAACAAGATGTTTGCTTTTTATATGGACAGGGACATGTGACTTTGGCATCCAATCACTGAAGACCTTGTGTCATGACAATGAATGTTTTCTGCACCCTGATTGGCTGCTGGAGTGTACACACATTGTTATTAAGGTAAAAAAAATAAAAAATAAAATATTGCACTCTGCAGCTCCTCTGACCTAGACACAGCCCCTTCAGTCATTAAACACATTCCCTTGTCACCCTCACTCATCATACAGCACCACTATCCTAGTCAAAGTAATAACAAAAGCATTACGCGATGACGTACCAAGCTGTCAACAAATTTTGCCAACTTTGAGTAAAAATGCTTATGAAACCAACACGAATCTGAATGTACTATGTCCATTCTGAATTTGAGATTGTCAAATGTTTTCCGAACAAGTTCTCTAGTAACATATCTCCTTTTTAGTAACCTTTAAATGGAGTTGTCTTATGCTGGACAATTGAGTTCAATAGAATGCTTAATCTATGGCACACGATAAGAGAAAAAAGAATGGATTTACCTGTGGCCAAACACTTTTGTATGCCCGGTCATAGCATGACAGATATGGAATTACTTGTATTAAAATCTAACTTCAAATCTGAGAAGGATAGAAAAGTCTGGGAATATAAACTTATGATGACCTTTGACACTCTTAGTGCTGGGATGAATATATCCCAGAGTTTTATGTCGTTCTACAACAATTAAGGAATCTGCCTCCCTGACCTTTTAGGGTCATCACAACACAATACCAGACCCAATCAGAGGGTAATAAAACCTTCACTCCTTATCTATGAACTAGTCATATTTATGTTAATCCCTCTGCCATAATGACAGTTCTGCTTCATGTCACTTGTCCTACCTATTGCATTTTTTCTGTGCTATTTTGTGTATAAATATGTGATTCTTCAGATGTTGTATTAGTCTATGCCTGATGAAGAGACCTGAGTAGTCTCGAAAGCTTGCAATTTGTTACCATCTTTTCAGTTAGCCATTAAAAGGTATCAACCACTGAGGACTCTCAAGTCTAAATATTTTTTTAATCTATGGCATTAATCCTAGTTATTATGGTAAGCTTTTTTGAGCAATGTTATACTTACAGTATACTGTACTTAACTAGAGATTAGCGAATATGTTCAGAAAATGACCGCCAAACATAAATTCGGCACGAATATAGTAAATTCGGATTTGTGATCGGTAAAACAAGCATTTTTCTTAAAATCGGAAAAAGTCGGTAACATTCGGTAAAAGATAGAATAAAAGCCAGCAATTCATGTGCCGTGTACAGCAAAATCACAGCGTGACAGGTTAGAATAGAATAGATAGAATAGATATATGCACATATAATACATAGATATATAGATGTCAGTGATACACACATATATATATCACCAAAGAATTACGGATTTACATAAATCATGACCGCAGAAAAGTGTTCCAGCATAATTATTAATTAAAATTCAGCATTCATTATCAATTATTAAAATATTGACAAAAATAAAAATAACAAAAATGCCCAGTAGGAGGTTATTAACATCTCACCACATCAATTACATGTGTATGCCACTAGAACAGTACACCAAAAAAGTTATATAATGACCCAATTCACAGCACCTGCAGATATACTGAATACAATCCTCCTGTCTTGCTGCAAATCTCTGGCTGAACACGAATGTCCTAAGCCCTGAAGTGCCGATCGCTACCTAGCTGGACACACCGATCATAGATGCAAAAATGCGGCTACAAATAATTAGATGGACACATCGGTCCTAAACTAAAGCGTGCTACTGCAGACAAGAGGTCAGAGATCAATAAAATAGGAATATCAAACTATGTGCCAGTTAATTACCTGGTGACTGAGCTGTGGCGACATGAATGGCGTTACCTCCTCAACCCCAACGCACGTTTCGCACAGGCTTCTTCCGGGGGCGTGTCTAGACATGGGTGGTAACCTATTAAATAGTGACATGCACCAATTGGAGGCCCAGGATCAAAATAGGGGAGTGCCTTAACTAACGTCATCATTCTGACCACAACGACACTTGCGTGAATCTGTGCAACTGAATACAAATCACTTCCTATGGCGCGCTCTTAGGAACGCACGCTAGGACGCAAGTGATCCAATGTTAGAGTGCACATGGAAATGGGCAGCACAGTAAGATATCACGCAAGCGCTCAGACAGAAGAGGAACACATGGACGAAAAAAGGTGACGGGTGCAATATATTATAAGTGAAAAAAGTGAAACTTATTCCGTTGAATATAAAAAGAAATATTTTATTTTAATTATATTACTGGCTTACTCAGAAAACCGAAAAAAGTGCGTAGTGCAATCAGTGATAATTTTATTAATAATAAATATATGATATATCAGCAGTTAACATATCTAAAACAATTGCTATAGAGTGTACATAAATATTAGAGCCATAGTGATATCTAAATACCTAATTTCCCCTAAAGACTACATATTAACTAACACCAATTTAGCTAAATTATAAAAAAGTGAACAGTGCAAATGATCAATTTTATAGTAATCACAGCATGCTTGAATCCCACTTTCCAAATCGGTACAACCCACTTATACATAAATTATAAATAATCCTAAAATGCTTAACATCAGGCTATTTCACAGATATCATAGTCCTCACAGTTGAAAGTGCCACATACAGAATGGACTAAATTAATCTTAGCATGCTTGAGTCCAAACATACCTCAATAGATAAAAACATTATATATCACTTGTCTAAAGTCCTAAGCTTGCACTAATCGGTCTGAGCCACTCCAAAATCTTCAATAAATGAGGACAATATAACTAGAATCCTAAGCATGCTTGAGTCCGGTCCTCTTCAAACTAGACGTGCATCCGTTTTGATGGCCAACTATTTCCCCATAATTTCATACGACCTCCACATGATGCTAAGCACCAAATTATATCTACATAATAAAATAAAGATTTAAAAAACAAAATTAACAAAATTGATGAACAACAAAAACAACTATTTAAAAACACCACCCACCCCTAAAAATGATGCCACTGTATCAATCTAATTACCACTACCTATTACTGAATGTACAAATATAAGTTGAATATCTCTAAACTTTTATAAAAAAGAGGAAAAACCAAGACTCTCGTTTAGCCCCAATGGGCTCATGGTGCCAAGATGAAAAATCCATTGGCTCTTTTTTTGTGCTAAGACTTTACCCAGATCTCCACCCCTAATGCCAAGGGAAAGCAGGTCGATTCCCTTCACTTTCAAACCCCTGGCATTACAGTCATGATACCTTTTGAAGTGTCTGGGCAAAGTCTTTAATGCCAAATCATCTTTAGCGGTCCTCGCCTTCTCAATGTCCCTCACATGCTCTCTTGTGTGGATTTTTAATTCACGTTTGGTAAGACCTATGTAGATCTTACCACACGGACATTCTGCATGGTAAATTAGTCCATGGGAAGAACAATCAATGTGACTTCTAATTGAAAATATTTTGGACCCAGTTTGGTTACAAAAACTATCCGCTTTCACCATGTTAAGACAACCCTTGCATAACCCACATGGGAAGAATCCAGGTCTGCCCATATTTCTTTTAGTTTTTTGTTTACTCTTCTCAGATA
The DNA here is from genome assembly GCA_033576555.1 of Oophaga sylvatica. Lineage (NCBI taxonomy): Eukaryota > Metazoa > Chordata > Amphibia > Anura > Dendrobatidae > Oophaga > Oophaga sylvatica. Next base: position 866,955,974 of record JARQOD010000001.1, read on the forward strand.
TATAGTGGCTATGTACCAGGATATCTTTCAAATTTTTCGAACGTCTAGCCACAAAAGAAGGGACAGCTGGAAGAATATCTCTAAGGATTGGTCAACTGATAATATCGACCAATGCTTTTTGACAATATTCATCAAATTCTGCCATTGTTGATTAAAAGTAGAGATGAAGCATACCTTGTTAGAACTCAAATTTTCTTTATTGTTATTTTTAGGAGGCCCATAGAGGAGTTGATCCCTATTTGTCCCAGAGGCTCGCAAATATCCTCGACGAATCGATTTTTTTACTGTAGCCTCTATCTTCAAATCTTCTGGCCAATTCTCTAGCATGCATTTCAAAAGTTTCAGAATCAGAAAAATTCTCTTGACCCTAAGAAATTGGCATATTGGTATTCCCTTGATCATTGATGATGGATGTGAGGATTGCGCCAGCAGTAGGGAATTGGTTGCCGTCGGTTTCCAATAAATATCCGTTTTCAGATGCCCATCCACAGATACTGTGATATGAATATCCAAGAATTCCAGGCTTCTTCCTGCCTTATAGGTGAGTTTAACATTGATGTCATTCTGATTGAGTCTATCAAAAAAGGTATGCAATTCATCACTTGAGCCTTCCCAAATAAAGAAAACATCGTCAATATACCTCATCCAGTTGTGGACCAATTCCACTCCCTGGATGAGGTCTGACTGAAAAATTTGTCTTTCCCATGCCCCTAAAAACAAATTAGCGTAAGCCGGGGCACAGGAAGCCCCCATTGCTCTACCCTGTAATTGCAAAAAAATGTCTCCATTAAATGTGAAGACATTGTGATGTAATAAAAATTCCAATAGTGTCAATACAAGGTCAGCAATGGGGGGATCAATATTACTAGTGCTCAAGAACCATTTGACAGCCAACAGACCATCTCTATGCCTAATGGAAGTGTACAGCGACTCCACATCTGCCGTTACCAGAACCATATGTGGTTCCAGTTGTAATTGATCCATTCGTTGTAAGGCAGATGTGGTGTCCATGACAAAAGATGGCAACTCCGATACCAATGGCTTTAAGAAAAAATCAACAATACCAGAAATTGTTTCACATAACCCCAAATTACCTGCCACAATCGGGCGTCCGGGTGGATCCAAAACGTTCTTATGCAATTTTGGTATCAAATAAAATGTAGCCAATTTAGGATGAAAATCTCGTACATGATCCAAGAGTTTCTTAGAAATGATGCCCTAAGTAAAAGCATCTTCCAAAATCTTGACCAACTTGGCCTGGAAGGATGACAAGGGATTATACGTCATTTTACGATAACAATTAGTATCACCTAGCAAACTATTAGCTTGCTTTTCATATAGATTATTTGGCCAAATTACCAAATTGCCTCCTTTGTCTGCTGCTTTAAAATTGACATCATCCCATGTCTTTAATTCCTCCAAGGCCAATTGTTCATTCTTAGACAAAGTAATAACAAAAGCATTACGCGATGACGTACCAAGTTGTGACCAAATTTTGCCAACTTTGAGTAAAAATGCTTAAGAAACCAACACGAATCCGAATGTACTACGTCCATTCTGAATTTGAGATTGTCAAATGTTTTCCGAACAAGTTCTCTAGTAACATATCTCCTTTTTAGTAACCTTTAAATGGAGCTGTCTTATGCTGGACAATTGAGTTCAATATTATGCTTAATCTATGGCATGAATCTTAGTTATTATGGTAAACTTTTTTGAGCAATGTTATACTTACAGTATACTGTACTTAACTAGAGATTAGCGAATATGTTCAGAAAACGACCGCCAAACATAAATTCGGCACGAATATAGTAAATTCGGATTTGTGATCGGTAAAACGAGCATTTTTCTTAACATCGGAAAAAGTCAGTAACATTCTGTAAAAGATAGAATAAAAGCCAGCAATTCATGTGCCGCGTACAGCAAAATCACAGCGTGACAGGTTAGAATAGATAGAATAGATATATGCACATATAATACATAGATATATAGATGTCAGTGATACACACATATATATATATATATGCATATACTGTATATTACATAGATAGAAGAAAAGCTGGCAATTCATGTGCCACGTACAGTAAATCACAGAGTGACAGGTTAGAATAGAATAGATATATACACATAGAGTACATGGATATTGTGAGGGGTTGACACACTTAGCTGTTTCTTCAGGTAGACAAAGGAACACTTGGATAGTGGAACACCTGCTGGTTTATTAAAGTCAGCATAGACCAAGGTAGGGTCCACAAAAACAAAAGCAGCGCCTTCCTGGATTAACGAAAAAACAAAAAAACAATGTGCAACAGATTCCTTGCTCTTGCAGTTTCCACCTGCAGACACCTAGCAATGTCCTCCACTCCTCCTGGAGCCACATGGGAGTGTTCCCTCTCCCAACATACACAGACTGTCTCTCATATCCAGGTATTTAACCAGGACCATGTGATGATCACATGATCATGATATCACCGCAGGTCCTGCTAGTACACATGCCGGTGTCGGCTCTGCAAGACAGGATACAGTGAGCACCCTCCCACGCTATGTATGCTTACATAAAACCATCCCATTGAAACTTTAATATTAACCATCTCAGCACTTAGTGTGATGGAGGTAAAAATTATTTGGTTCTTCATCACTGACTGTAGTATACGCAATGACACGTATATCCCTTCAGTGTGCCAATGACACTGTCACATATTTCCCCTTTTGCCCAAAGCTGGGGGTTTTGGCACCTTCAGACACTAAGCAGGGAATTCGCAAGAGAGCATCCGCATTGCCAGGTAACTTCCCTGGCCTATACTCTACATGGAATATGAAGTCTTGAAGAGCTAAGAAACACCTAGTCATCCTGGCGTTCTTACTCTTCTTCTCTCTTAACCATCTCAGAGGGGCATGGTCCGACACCAACTTATACCTATGGCCTAGCACATAGTATTTCAGGGTGTCTTTATAGCTAAACACTCCTTCTCAATTATGGAATAATTCCTCTCACAAGAAGAGAGTTTGTGGCTGAGGTATACGACTGGATGCTCTTCATTGATTTCTTGTGACAGCACGGCTCCCAACCCAACTTCTGAAGCATCGGTCTGGACCACAAATTCTTTGCTAAAGTCTGGTGTGACCAGAACTAGATGCTTGCATAGAGCCCACTTGAGTTCTTGAAAGGCCGTCTCTGGATCAGGAGTCCATTTCACCATCGTCGACTTGGTGCCAACAAGGAGATCCGTTAACGATAATACCCCACAATCCCAAGAAATGCCTCCACTTGTTTCTTGGATATTGTTTGGTGCCACTTCTGAATAGCCTCTATCTTATTCAGCTGGGGCTTGATCTCGTCTCTCCCGGCAATGTAGCCTAAATACCTGGCCTCCTCCTTCCCTGTGGCACACTTCTTTGGATTTGTGGAAAATCCCGCTTTCCTCAATGCATCGAGGATCTCCTGTACCTTGGGCAGGTGCGAGCTCCAGTCAGGGCTACAGATGACAATGTCATCCAAGTAGGCTGCGGCATATTTCTTATGTGGAGCCAAGATTCGATCCATCGCACTCTGGAAGGTAGCTGGGACCCCCTGCAGTCCGTAGGGCATCCTGGTGTACTGAAAACACCCATCTAGCGTCTAGAATGCCATTTTCTCCTTGGTGCTCTTGGACATGGGGATCAGCCAGTACCCCTTTGTCAGGTTGAGGGTTGTGATGTACCTTGCGGGTCCCAGTTGCTCAATGAGTTCATCAACATGGGGCATCGGGTACACATCAAAATGGGACACCTCATTGAGCTTGCAGTAGTTGTTCCTGTTAGGGTCTGCGGAACGCACCAAATATATGAGGTAGAGAGGTGCGTTCGCAGCCCGGGGTCCACCGTGCAGGCGAAACCTGCTGCTAGTAAAATGGCGCAAGACGCGAACTCTGTTATCCCGCAGAGTCGCCAAAATAAACACCGCAATGCGCTGTGGCAATATGTGCGAACTCTGTTATTTCACAGAGCCGCTAGAAGGAGTGCCACAGCGCTATATGGCGATGTGTGCGAACTTACTTAAAACAACTGAGTCGCAAAATAAACACGCTAGGGCGCTGTCTAGCGTTAAAAGCGAACCTGTTACGTCACAGAGCCGCTGAGAAAAAGTTCTGTGTCCTGTCAGGCACCCAGGTACACAGTTAAGTGCTAAGCGAACACAGAACGTGATCATGCGCTAATGTCCTCGCGGGAGTCACCCGCAATCTTTGGCGTCTGAACGCCAGACCCTGAATACGGCAATCAAACTCCTCACCGGTTATACCGGTAATCTAGGGCATCTAGGACACCGACCCTGACCAGCTAGCATACCAAACTCCTCACCGATTAAGTCGGTATTCTAGGGGCTTATTTCAGCCGGGCCCTAACCACACACACGCATGACCACACATGCGCAAAGCATATAATGGTCGATACTAGCGCATGGCGGCTCAGCATTGCCACCCTTTTATAATAACAGCTACAGGACCTGCCAGAAACAAGGACCAATGAAACTTGTTCCAGAACACCAGTAGTCACAGGACCTTCCTGGCAGACCAATAGGAGCTGCTGAAGTACCTGAGCATGTGACCCCTGATCTCCAATGAGAGATCTCACCCTGGGCATGCTCAGAAGGGAAAAACAAGGACTTTGTCCTAAAGACGTCTGCTCGCCGCTAACCAGTACAGGCCACAATAGCAGAGTCTGGAGGAGCAGCAGTAATCCTCTGCACACAGCCAGACTGGGCGAGATGCTGGGACCGACGTCTAAGCTGAGCAGAGTCCACTGTGGCCGGAGACGAATGGGAGACCGCAGCCGGAATGGCTCGAGATTCCCCTTGCGCAGAAGCGGGAGCTCGACCCCTAACATTACCCCCCCTCCTAGTGCCCCCCTTCTCTGGGCCTCGCTGCGTTCAAAAGCAGCGATGAGCTGCGGAGCGTGAACGTGCTCTGCAGGCTCCCAGGACCTATCCTCAGGCCCATAACCCCTCCAATCCACCAAATAAAATCTTTTGCCCCTTACCACCTTACACCCTACGATGGGGTTCACCTCATGGTCATCCGTAGACAAACCCGATGTCCCGGCAGATGACTCGGAAAACCGGGACATGAGCACGGGTTTCAAGAGGGATACGTGAAAGGTGTCGGAGAAACCCAGGCGTGGTGGAAGAGCCAAACGGTATACCACAGGGTTAACCTGCTCGAGGACCTTGAAAGGACCCAGGTAGCGGGGTGCCAACTTAGTGGACTCAACTCGCAGCCTAATGTTACGGGCGGAGAGCCACACCAAGTCCCCAGGAGCAAATGTTGGAGCGGGGCGCTGATGTGCATCGGCGGAGGACCTCATCCTCTCCTTGGATGCCTGAATGGCATCCTGGGTATGGTCCCAAATGTCCCATGCCTCCACAGCCCAGTCTGCCACCCTGGAGTCGGCGGAAGACACGGGCATGGGCACCGGAACCAGCGGATGCTGACCGTAGTTCAGGAGGAATGGAGTCTGTCCAGTGGAGTCAGCCACAGCATTGTTTAGTGCAAACTCAGCCCATGGTAGCAAGGATGCCCAGTCATCCTGCCTGGCTGAGACAAAATGTCGTAGATCGGTGACCAAGGTCTGGTTGGCCCTCTCTACCAACCCATTCGTCTCAGGATGGTACGCTGAAGAGAGATTTAGCTCAATACTGAGTAGACGACAAAGCTCTCTCGAGAACCGAGACGCAAACTGGGGACCTCAGTCACTGACAATTTTGTCTGGCATGCCGTGTAAACGGAAGATGTGCCTCACGTTGCGTTGTTCGTGAGGCACATCTTCCGTTTACACGTGCAGAAGGTAACCGTGGTAGCGGCACCAGATGCACCATTTTGGAGAAATGGTCGGTGATTACCCAAATGATGGTGCAACCCCGAGACTTGGGCAAGCCCACCACAAAGTCCATCCCAACCATCTCCCAGGGTCTGTCTGCCACCGGCAAAGGGTAAAGTAACCCAGCTGGCCGTTGTCGTGGAGACTTATTCTTGGCGCAGGAGACACACGCCCGAACATAGTCCCCAACATCACGGACCATATGCGGCCACCAGTATGTCCTCGCCAGCAATTCAGATGTCCTCTTTGCCCCAAAGTGTCCACCCACTCTGGACGAATGTGCCCAAGAGAGTACCTCCGGTCGCAAATTGGTAGGCACAAAAGTGTTGCCGGGGGCACAGACTCTAGCGAAACCGGGGCCACTGTTCTCAGGCTCTCTGTGGGAACAATAAGCCGAGGCTCCTCCACCTCCTCCTCAGAGGACACCACAGAGCGAGAGAGAGCATCGGCACGAATGTTCTTCTCTCCCGAGAGGAAATGGAGTGTGAAATTAAACACGGAGAAGAACAAGGACCATCTGGCCTGGCGAGAATTAAGCCGCTGGGCTGTCTGCAGATACACCAAATTTTTGTGGTCGGTGAAGACTTGGAAGGGAAAGCGGGCCCCCTCCAACAGATGTCTCCACTCAGAGAAGGCCAACTTCATGGCTAGAAAGTCCCTATCCCCGATGGAATAATTCCTCTCCGCTGATGTGAAGGTCTTAGAGCAGAAGAAGCAAGGATGCTTCCGACCTTGAGCATCCTTTTCGAAGAGGACTCCAGCACCAACGGATGAGGCATCCACCTCCAATAAAAATGGCTTATCAACATCGGGGCGATGTAGGATGGGAGCGCTAGCAAAATGAGACTTAATAGAAGTGAAAGCCTTGGAGACCTCTTCCGACCACAATTTGGGATTTGCTCCCTTCTTGGTGAGGGCTACCAAGGGAGCTACCAAGGTAGAGAAATGGGGAATGAACTGGCAATAGTAATTAATGAACCCGATAAAGCGCTGCACCGCTTTAAGAGAGTGGGGTTCCTGCCAGTCCATCACAGCCTGTAGTTTGGCCGGATCCATAGCCAATCCCTGGGTTGAGATGATATAACCAAGGAAAGGTAAAGACTCCAGCTCAAACATACATTTCTCTAACTTAGCATAAAGGGAATTAGCCCGTAAGAGATCGAAGACTCTGCAGACGTCTCTCCGGTGGGAGTCAATATCTGGAGAGAAGATGAGTATATCATCCAGATAGACTACGAGAGCATATCCCGGAAGATGTCATTGACAAAGTCTTGGAAAACGGCTGGGGCATTACAGAGCCCAAAGGGCATCACCAGATATTCGTAATGCCCATCCCTGGTATTAAAAACCGTCTTCCATTCGTCCCCCTCACGGATGCGAATCAGGTTATATGCACCGCGCAGAACTAGTTTAGTGAATACCCTTGCTCCCCGAAGCCTATCAAAGAGCTCAGAAATCAGGGGCAACGGGTACTTGTTTTTAACGGTGATGGCGTTAAGACCCCTGTAATCAATATACGGACGTAATTCTCCGTTCTTCTTCTGCACGAAGAAGAATCCCGCCCCTGCCGGTGACACCGACTTCCTAATAAACCCTCTTGCCAGGTTCTCCTGAATATATTGTGACATGGCCTCTGTCTCAGGAAGAGAGAGGGGATAGACCCTTCCCCGAGGAGGTTCTGCGCCAGGCAAGAGGTCGATAGGACAGTCATAGGGGAGATGAGGCGGAAGAGTCTCCGCAGCCTTCTTGGAGAACACGTCTGCATAAGACCAGTAGCACTTGGGAAGTGGAGAAAGATCTGCGGGTAACTCAGTAGTGGTAACCTGAACGCAACTCCTGACACATCTGCCTCTACATGCATCACTCCAACCCAGTATCCTACCCGAAGTCCACTCTATATGTGGGGAGTGGAAACGGAGCCAAGGTATACCTAGTAGGATCTCGTCTATTCCCTCGGGAAGGACGAGTAGGGAAATAAGTTCCTGATGGGAAGGAGATACAAACAATGCAAGTGGAATAGTCTGGTGTGTAATTTGTGAGGGCAATGTCGACCCATTCACTACCCGGACAGTCACTGATTTGTCAAGCGCCACCAGAGGTATTGCGTGACGGCGAGCAAAGTTAGAGGACATAAAGTTCCCCTCTGCTCCTGAGTCCACGCAAAGGTCAGCAGTGAGAGTGGAAATGCCTACAGTGATTGTCCCTTTAAGTTTCATCTTGGAGGAAAATGCCGCTGTCTCTAGTGAGCCTCCTCCCAGGGCCTCTGCGATCGCTGTGGACATCTGTTAGTATAGTGTCCTGCCTGCTGGCAAAAATTACAGACAACCGTTGCTCGAGCGGTCCGGGACTTAGGTCCCGCTCGAGAAACCTCCATGGCTTCGGAGGAATTGGATGCCTGAACGGAAGATTCCAGAGGTTTGGCGAAGGTGGGAGCCAACCGAAACCTCTGCCTGCACTGGGTCCGCTCTAACCTCCGCTCGTTAAAACGGAGATCAGTGTGGGTGGATAGGGAAATTAGTTCCTCCAGTGTGGCGGGAATCTCCCTGGTGGCCAAAGCATCCTTCACATGATCCGCCAGTCCTCTCCAGTACACCGGAATGAGGACTTTATCCGACCACTCCAGCTCAGAGACCAGAGTCCGAAATTGGACGGCGAACTGGCTGACCATGGATGAACCCTGTGATATTGCCAGCAGTTGGAGCGCCGTATCGTGGGTGACACGAGGTCCTAAGAAGACCTGTCTCAGAGCCTCCAGGAAGAGAGAAGCACTCTGTACCACACGATTGTCGCGCTCCCACAGCGGCGTTGCCCTCTCCAACGCCCTGCCCGACAGGAGGGATAAGACAAAACCCACCTTCGCCCCTTTCCGTGGGAAAACGTGCAGCCAGAAGCTCAAGATGAATGGAGCACTGACTCACGAATCCCCGACATTGCTTGCTGTCACCAGCAAACTTGTCTAGCAGCGGGAGACGGGATAAAGTCGGAGCAGGGGTGGCAGAGGTCAAACTGGCTGCAGCCACGCTAGCAGCCTGAACAGCGACAGCTGTAACATCCACAGCTGAGGTTGTGCGCTCTAGAGCCTCCAACCTACCCTCCAGCTGCTGGATGTACTGCTGTAGACGCAGGTCGTCTGCCAATTTACTAGCCAGACCCTGGCACTAGTATTATATTAGGGTCTGTGGAACGCACCAAATATATGAGGTAGAGAGATGCATTCGCAGCCCGGGGTCCACCGTGCAGGCGGAACCTGCTGCTAGTAAAATGGCGCAAGACGCGAACTCTGTTATCCCACAGAGTCGCCAAAATAAACACCGCAATGCGCTGTGGCAATATGTGCGAACTCTGTTATTTCACAGAGCCGCTAGAAGGAGTGCCGCAGCGCTATATGGCGATGTGTGCGAACTCACTTAACACAACTGAGTCGCAAAATAAACACGCTAGGGCGCTGTCTAGCGTTAAAAGCGAACCCTGTTACGTCACAGAGCCGCTGAGAAAGTTCTGTGTCCTGTCAGGCACCCAGGTACACAGTTAAGTGCTAAGCGAACATAGAACGTGATCATGCGCTAATTTTCTCATGGGAGTCACCCGCAATCTATGGCGTCTGAACGCCAGACCCTGAATACAGCAATCAAACTCCTCACCGGTTATGCCAGTAATCTAGGGCATCTAGGACACCGACCCTGACCAGCTAGCATACCAAACTCCTCACCGATTAAGTCGGTATTCTAGGGGCTTATTTCAGCCGGGCCCTAACCACACACACGCATGACCACACATGCGCAAAGCATATAATGGTTGATACTAGCGCATGGCGGCTCAGCATTGCCACCCTTTCATAATAACAGCTACAGGACCTGCCAGAAACAAGGACCAATGAAACTTGTTCCAGAACACCAGTAGTCACAGGACCTTCCTGGCAGACCAATAGGAGCTGCTGAAGTACCTGAGCATGTGACCCCTGATCTCCAATTAGAGATCTCACCCTGGGCATGCTCAGAAGGGAAAAACAAGGACTTTGTCCTAAAGACGTCTGCTCGCCGCTAACCAGTACTGGCCACAATAGCAGAGTCTGGAGGAGCAGAAGTAATCCTCTGCACACTGCCAGACTGGGCGAGACGCTCGGACCGACGTCTAAGCTGAGCAGAGTCCACTGCGGCCGGAGACGAATGGGAGACCGCAGCTGGAATGGCTCGAGATTCCCCTTGTGCAGAAGCGGGAACTCGACCCCTAACAGTTCCAAAACTCCCATTCACAATTGGGCTTTGGTACGAGGACAATGGGACTTGTCCAATTACTTCTTGATTCCTCTATCACGCTGGGGTCCAACATCGATGTGCTTCAGGGAATCTGTAGGATTTGAGGTTTACCCTTACATGCAGCTCCAATAACACATCGTGTTCCACAATCTGTGTGAGCTCTGGCAACTCCGAGAACAGGTCATGGTTCCGCTGCAGCAGTTCTCAACATTGTTGCTTCTGGTCCGACGTTAGCGTCTCAGAGATCATGAACTCCTCGATATTGGCTTCGGGACGGGCTTCCAGGCAAGGAGCTTCCAGCGATTCACAGTCCAAACAAGGCTTGAGTAGGTTCACATGGTTTACCTGGTGCGGCTTCCTGCGACCGGGCTGGTGTACCTTGTAATTCATGTCCCGAGTTTTTCCACTGTCTCATATGGGCCTTACCACTTTGCCAAGAATTTTCTCTCCATCATAGGGATAAGTACTAATATGCGGCCCCCAGGCTGGAATTGCCTTAGCCTCGCTGATCGGTTGTATACCCTTGCTTGGGCCTCCTGTGCCTGGAGATGTTCCCTTAGGATAGGCATTACGTGCGCCATCTTTTCTTGCAGCTGAGCGACATGCTCAATGACACTCCGGTGTGCCGTGACCTTGGCTACCCAAATTTCCTAGGCGATGTCCAATAGCCCTCGTGGATGTCGACTGTACAGGAGCTCAAATGGCGAGAAGCCAGTGGAGGCCTGTGAGACATCTCTTATAGAAAAGAGAAAGAATGGTAGCAGATAGTTCCAGTCCAGTCCATCCTTCTCAACGACCCTCTTGAGCAGACCCGGGCAAGGGGCGTCCCGCGGGCCGCATCCGGCCCGCCGGCTGTCAGTGACCGGCCCGCGGAGGCGCTCCGGCAGTCTCAGGGCCCCGGCATCAGCTGGCACAATACTTACCTCTCCCGTGCCTCCGCTGCTGCAGCTCCGGGCTCCACCGGCGCTTCCTCTCACAGCCGGCCGCTGAATGACTTCATCATTCAGCGGCCGGCTGTGTCAGAGAGCGGGGACGCTGGACAGGTAAGACGTGTCTCTGTGTGTGTCTGTGTCTATGTAGTGCGGTGCTTTGTGTGTGTGTGTGTGTGTGTGTGTGTGTGTGTATGTACGTGAGAGAGTGCTTATGTGCTGTCTGTGTGTGATGATGGGCAGGCATTGCTGATAATGGGGAGGCATTGATGATGATGATGGGGAGAAGATGATGATAATGGGGAGGCATTGATGATGATGGGGAGAAGATGATGATGGGCAGGCATTGAAGATAATGGGCAGGCATTGATGATGGGGAGAAGATGATGATGGGCAGGCATTGATGATAATGGGGAGGCATTGATGATGATGGGGAGAAGATGATGATAATGGGCAGGTATTGATGATAATGGGCAGGCATTGATGATGGGGAGAAGATGATGATGATGATGGGCAGGCATTGATGATGATGGGGAGAAGATGATGATAATGGGCAGGTATTGATGATAATGGGCAGGCATTGATGATGGGGAGAAGATGATGATGATGATGATGATGATGGGCAGGCATTGATGATGATGGGGAGAAGATGATGATAATGGGCAGGTATTGATGATAATGGGCAGGCATTGATGATGGGGAGAAGATGATGATGATGATGATGGGCAGGCATTGATGATGATGGGGAGAAGATGATGATAATGGGCAGGTATTGATGATAATGGGCAGGCATTGATGATGGGGAGAAGATGATGATGGGCAGGCATTGCTGATAATGGGGAGGCATTGATGATGATGGGGAGAAGATGATGATAATGGGCAGGCATTGATGATAATGGGCAGGCATTGATGATGGGGAGAAGATGATGATGGTCAGGCATTGCTGATAATGGGGAGGCATTGATGATGATGGGGAGAAGATGATGATAATGGGCAGGCATTGATGATAATGGGCAGGCATTGATGATGGGGAGAAGATGATGATGGGCAGGCATTGCTGATAATGGGGAGGCATTGATGATGATGGGGAGAAGTTGATGATAATGGGCAGGTATTGATGATAATGGGCAGGCATTGATGATGGGGAGAAGATGATGATGATGATGGGCAGGCATTGATGATGATGGGGAGAAGATGATGATAATGGGCAGGTATTGATGATAATGGGCAGGCATTGATGATGGGGAGAAGATGATGATGATGATGGGCAGGCATTGATGATGATGGGGAGAAGATGATGATAATGGGCAGGTATTGATGATAATGGGCAGGCATTGATGATGGGGAGAAGATGATGATGGGCAGGCATTGCTGATAATGGGGAGGCATTGATGATGATGGGAGAAGATGATGATAATGGGCAGGCATTGATGATAATGGGCAGGCATTGATGATGGGGAGAAGATGATGATGGTCAGGCATTGCTGATAATGGGGAGGCATTGATGATGATGGGGAGAAGATGATGATAATGGGCAGGTATGTATATATACAGTATACAGTATATATATATATATATATATATATATATGTATATATACAGTATTGGGTAGAACGGAGTTAATTATATTAGTCCGGCCCTCTAAAACCATCCCAATTTCTCATGCGGCCCCCTGGCAAAATTAATTGCCCACCCCTGCTCTTGAGCATGATCTTCAAGGTCTTGTTGAAGCCCTCCACCAGCCCATCGGAGCACTCTACACAGCTCCCGCATCACTTTGTTCATAAACGAAGTCCCTTGGTCTGTCAAAATCTCTTTGGGCAAACCGATCGTGACAAAGATATGTACAAGCTCCCAGGCATTCCTCAGGGGCACTGCTTCCAGGTATCTGGTTGGGTAGTCCATGATCTCTAAGATGTACTGATGGCCGCATGCTGATTTAACGAGGGGACCTACCAGGTCTATAGCATTCCTCTCGAAGAGGATTTCTATCACTGGCAAGGGCACTAAGGGGCTTTGGAAGTGAGAGGTAGGAATAGTTACTTGACAGTTGGGGCAGGACCTACAATAATTCAGGATCTCTCAGTACCACTCTGGCCAATAGAACCTCTGTAAGATTCTCTTCTGAGTTTTCTCCATCCCCAGATGTCCATCCAAAACATGTAAATCGGCCATGTCTAAAACCCTCCACCAGTAGAGTCCTGGAACTAACAACTTCTCTACTAACTCCCCTCCCATCAGTTTGGTCACCCAATACAATAACTCGTCATGTACTGCAAAATGAGGAAACCTGGTTTCAGCCCCGGCTCTTGAGCAACCCCATTGCATACAGTCACATTCTCAAATGTCCCTTTCAATGTAAGGTCCCGAAGTTGAGCAGTCCCAAAGTTCTCTTCGGGCATATCTAAGTCAGGGAAGCTGGGCTTTATTACCATCTCATACTCATCTCCAGCGAGGACACAGAGGGGAAACTCCTTCACTTCTGATTTTGACGTAGTTGCCTTCAGAGGAGCCTGACTTTTGACCTGGACACTCTGTACATATCCCTTTTGCAGCAATTTCCAAAACAGAGCAAAATCCGGCCCCAGGATGACAGGATGGATTAAGTCCTTTACTACCCCAACCTCAATGGCTCTATCACCACAGTCTGATCCCATGGTTATGCAGGCTACAGGGAAGTTCTGGGCATCTGTGTATGCAGCAGATGCCCACAAAGTTATTATTGATTAACTCCTGGAGCAGTGCAATGCTGATTTGGGTCACCAGACTTCCAGAGTCCAACAATCCTAGAACCATTACCCCATTGATGGACACAGCATACAATTGGGGACCCTCACCAGATTGACAGTCCACTCTGCAGGCCAGGTAGGCATAGAAGGAGCAGCGCCAGCCTAAGCTAAAGTCCATAGGCTCAGGGGGCATATGACATAGGGTGGCGATGTGTACAGGATTGTGATACTACCAACAGACCACATCCTTCATAGCAGGCTTAGGTGACCCCTCAGCAGGGTTAGGACGCCCCCCAGTTTTGGGTCTAGCCACCCTCCGTGGTGAGCCTGCCTCCTTTTGGGTATCCCAGTATGGGGAAGTAGCAAGGTCTGATTTCCTGGGGACTTCTCCACAATCTGGTATCTCTCAACCAGGCTGACCAAGTCGTCTGCATTCAGGAGGTCGGCCTGGGCAACCCAGGTCTGTATTTGCTTGGGAGGGAGTTGACGAACCTGTCCATCATTCCACGCTCAACCATTTGGGCTGGAGTGGAAGTCTCTGGCTGTAGCCACTTTTGAACCAGTTGCAAGAGGTCAAACATCTGGGAGCGTGGGGGTTTGTCGCCAGCATATGCCCAGCGATGGACTCGCTGAGCCCTTACCAACATTGTTACTCCCAGGTGTGCCAGAATTTCATTCTTCAATTTGCCATACTCTTTGGCATTCTGGAGGGCTAAGTCGTAATAAGCCTTTTGGGGTTCACCAGTCAAATAGGGGGCCAGCACCTCTGCCCACTGCTCTGTTGGTAGCCTCTCTCACTCCGTTGCCCTCTCGAACACACTCAAAAAGGCTTCAATATCATCTTTTGGGTCATTTTCGGTAAGGCTCATCTTACTGTTTTACGGATGTGTGCGTCATCACCTGTAGATGGAGAGGAGAGCGCTGGCTTTACACAAACCGCTGAGAGGAGCTCCATTTGCCGTGTTAGCGCCTTCTTCTGATGCCGCTGCTACTGCAGCTGGTGTTGAAGCTGCTTTGCTAACAGCTTATTCATCTAGTGCTGCTGCGTCGTTTGCTGCTGCTGACTGGCGAGCTGATATTGCTGCTGTACTTGGACGAGATGCTTCACAAGCTCCTCCATGCTTGTTCCTGGAATGCTGCCAGCACTCAAAACACCAAAACGCTTAGCTGTTTCTTCAGGTAGACACAGGAACACTTGGATAGTTAAACACCTGCTGGTTTATTAAAGTAAAGGTACTGCCACACTAAGCTATCCCGCTAGCGATCTCGTTAGCGTTGCATACTAATGAGATCGCTAGCGGGATTGTTTCTATATCGCTAAATGCTGCCGCATTTAGCGATATAGTTAACGACGCTATCGCCGTTAGCGATCTTCTTAACGACTTTAGCGGTACAAAAGTACCGCTAAATTGCTAAGAAAAGGTGCCACACAGCGATTAGATACTTACCCAGCGGGAGCGCAGACGAGAAAATAGGGTCCGGAACGATTCCAGCGACGAGCGAGATCACAGCAGGAAGCTCGTCGCTGGAAGCTGCCGCACTGAACAATATCGCTAACGGGATCGCTAAATAGTGAAGTTTTTTAGCGATCCCGTTAGCGATATTGTTTAGTGTGGCATACCCTTAAGCATAGACCAAGGCAGGTTAAACAAAAACAAAAGCAGAGCATTCTTGGCTTAACAAATAAACAAAACAAACAAAGTGCAACAGAGTCCTTGCTCTGCAGGTTCCATCTGCAGAAACCTAGCAATGTCCTCCACTCCTTCTGGAGCCATGTGGGAGTGTTCCTTCTCCCAACACACAAGCAGACTGTCTCTCATATCCAGATATTTAACCAGGACCATGAGATAATCACATGATCATAAAATCACTGCAGGTCCTGCTAGTATACACGCCGGTGTCGGCCCTGCAAGATGGGATAAGGTGAGCACCCTCCCTCCCACACTATAGGTTCTCACATAAAACCAGCCCATTGTAACTTTAAGATTAAACCTCTCAGCACTTAGAGTGCCAGAGGCAAAAATAATATGTTTCTACATCACTTACTGTAGTATACGCAGTGACACTTGTCTCCCTTCATACAGTGTGCCAGTGACCCTGTCACAATATATAGATGTCAGTGACACACACACATATATATATGTATATATATTACATACATAAATCGAAGAAAAGCCAGCAATTCAGCAGCCACGTAGTGTAAAATCACAGCAGGAGCTGAAAAGATAGAAGGAATGGAAAATATACAGTAAATACGCAAATAATAGATAAATATATACATGTCAGTGACAAATACAATTAGCACAGTGTGTGCAGCTTACTGTACATGTATTTCATCAATAAAATATTATTTTTCTGAAAAAATGGTGTAGGCTCGCGCAATGTTTGTAACCAGCAGAGGGAAAACCAACGGCTGGGGATGTTTATAGCCTCGAAGGGGGTAATACAAATGGAGTTTCCCAGACTATTAATATCAGCTCACAACTGTATATTTAGCCTTTACTAGCTATTGAAATGGGTAAACCTAAAAAAATGACATAGGGTCTGCCTATAATTAATAATCAGCCAAGGCTATGCAGATGCAGACAGCTGCAGGCTGATATTAATATCTAGGAGGGGCCATGGATACTGTCCCCCCAGGCTAAAAACATCAGCTCTCAGCTGCCCCAGAAAAGGCGCATCTCTACGATTCGCCACTTCTGGCACTTCGCCTCACTCTTCCCACTTGCCCTGTAGCGGTGGCAAGTGGGGTGATAGTTGGGGGGTTGATGTCACCTTTGTATTATCAGGTGACATCAAGCCCCGAGGTAAGTAATGGAGAGGCTTTAATAAGATGCCCCCATTACTAACCCCATAGTCACATTACATAAAAACACAGACACCCAGAAAATAAGTCCTTTAATTGAAAGAAAGACAGACTCCTTTATTAATCTTAATTAAACCACACTTGCGACCTCACCCATTCCACCGATGCCCTTGTCATCTGCAAAAGAGGTAAAAAAACAAACAACAATATTCCTCACCTTTTAGCAGAGATGCTTTTAATCCATTTGTCCCATGACGGGTTTTGTTCTGCTACATGATACTAGATGGCAGGCTGCATGGTTGCATGATGCAATCATGCAGCCTGTCATCCAGTAGACACTGAGTGCTCAGTGTCTGCCTGTGAACTAATATTACCTGCTTGAGGGCACCGTGAGTGTAAGAAAGTTCTCCTGCTCGCCGTGCCGTCAGACACGTTCGGCGAGTTTGCGGCCAATGAACTCAACACATGTGAAGAGGGCACAGAAGCTGTGGTAGATACAAGCTACCTTACATAGCTGGCAGCTGTGTTGAACAGCAGCAGCATGAGCTTACGCCTGATTGCTGCTGTTAACTCTTTACATTCCAGTGTTAATGTCTAACAGCAATGTTTAAATGGAACTCTCACCAATCCTCGCGTACTCAGGTTCCCAACCCCCATCAATGGATTTAATTTGTAAAATATAAATAAACACTTTTGGTATTGCCATGTATGTAAAAGGCTGATCTATCAAAATGTAAAATCAAATTACCCATATAATAAAAGCTGTAATTAGTTGTTTAAGTCATTACTCATTTCTAAAAAAAAGCTATAAAAACTAATCAAAACATTGCATTTAACCAAAATTAATATAATCAAAAACATCCGGCTGCCATAAAAAAACAGGACCTTAAAGAGGTAATTTGACTGAAAAGTAAAAATGTTACGGGTCTCAGAAAAAGGTGACAAGAGCAAAAAAAAAACATTTTTCACAAACTTCTGAATTTTTTTCTACCTCGTGTATTAAAAAAAAGTCTGTGCCGGTTTGGTATCATCATGATTATTCTGAGATGGACAATCATGATTCAGGTTCATTTCATCAGAAGAATAAACACTGTAAATGCAACCCCCAAAAACATGTTAGAATTGCCTTTTTGTTTTCACCATTTCATCCCACTTAAAATTGTTTCTCGTATTATATTGTAAATATTGTAAAATGAAAAGTGTCATTCAAAACTACAGCTTGTCCTGCAAAAGTAAAAGCCAAGACATAGGTATGTTGATGGAAGAAAAGTTATGGATCTTGTAGGAAAAGATAATATGAAAGTGCAAAAACAAAAAAATCATCTGATCCTTATCCAGTTCTGCTCACTTTTGCATAGGGACATTTAATAAATGATTGGTTCAGATATAATTTAGCTCAAAGGAAGACAACTCACTAGTTAATTGCATGTTGTTGTATCATAGTTAATGCATTGTCTGTATTAAAAAAAGCTACCAGTACTTCTATATATTATCAAATCAGTTTAAGTTGTTTTTTGTCATAATTTTCTTCTCCCTCTCTTCTCTACAATTGTAACATCAGTCTCACTTTAAAATGTCTGCAGTGCAATGGCTATAGCTTCATAGAATTCTGTCACATTATTCTTTTGTAAATTTTCTTTACGTGTGATTGTCTAGCCTGTTGGTTGTTTACACTACCTTTCCTACGGGATATAATTATTAAAGTCTACAGTTTAACAGAGAGCATACGACGGGCTTCATATTCACCTATGAGAAATTTAATAACAAGTATGTCAATGCTTACTGTGCTATAACCTGTTGGGAACACTGAAATCTGTAAAAATATATTCAAGCTGACAAAATTTTCCAAAACAATTGCAACTAGATCTTTACTCTGCAAAAGTTTTAGGCAGTGTGGAGAAACACTGCATAGTAAAAAGAACAA
The DNA here is from genome assembly GCA_033576555.1 of Oophaga sylvatica. Classification (NCBI taxonomy): domain Eukaryota; kingdom Metazoa; phylum Chordata; class Amphibia; order Anura; family Dendrobatidae; genus Oophaga; species Oophaga sylvatica. Next base: position 866,974,468 of record JARQOD010000001.1, read on the forward strand.
ATTCTGCTTTCAAAAATATGTTTTAGCTGTTTTTTTGCAATTGTTGAGAGAACAAATATAATATATTAATAGTAATATTTCTTTTAATCACTCTTTTCTTTCAAAGTAACAGTTCTTCTAGATACTCTTGCACAAATAGACGTTTTCTCTATGATTATAGTAATTTATATTAATAACCAATTACAAGGAATGGATAATAATGATCAGCATTTTCATATGTAGTTTAAAACACATTAACTAAAACAAAAACAGCTGTACAGGAGGTCTAATACTGGGTTAGGTACAGCCAAACTCTGCTACAAAAGGTGAAGTTCCTGAAGACAGTTTCAAGTCACAGGTAATGCATCAAGGAAAGACTAAGGACACCAACAAACCACAAGTTAGTAGTACTGCATCAGCAAGGTAACTCCCATGGAAAGATTTCACTGCAAACTAGAGTTTTTTAGCCATTTTGATGAAGCACTAAAAAATAGGCAGGGTTGAAAAATGTAGACATGTTCATCAGCCATGTAATCTTATGGCAGCAGACGAAAGACACATCATGCTTGCTTTCTTCTAAATGTGAAGAAGTCCAGCATTATCATTATCTCAAAACTAGCAGCAAACTAGCTACATCCATCTACTTTTTGAAGTCTTGCCAGAAATGGTCTTTGTGGAAGAATTGGAAACAAAAAACCACACCTATGACAAGGAAACTGTCATGATCCAGACCGGGGTTTGTTTCATGTTATTCTCTCCCCGGTCTGGTTATGCGAGGGTTAATCTTCTCTGCCTCGTTTTGGGCTCTGTGTGGCTATTTCAGTCTGCTGTGGCCTCCTGACCAATGTCAGTGATAGTTTATGCTTCCAGGCTAGAGCAGCTGAACCCTTGATACCGTGTTTTGTCCTCTGCCCATTTGCTCTGTTCCCGTGACTTCCTTTCCTGCCACCCTACTTGTTTAGTGTTCGCTCCCTGTGCTCTGGCCCTTGTTATATGACCCAGCTTGTTTTCTGACCTGTTTTACTGTCTCTCCTCTCGGTTATCTCTGCTCCCGTCTGGCTCTGACTTTTGGCTTGTGTTTGACCACGTGTATTGCCGTGACCTCTGTTACTTCTTGTACTGACTGTGTCTGACTTGGCTCGTCTGACCACTCTTTTACCATCTGTTGGCGCTTGTGCTGCTTCTCAGTGGTGTTTCGCTGTATGTGCAAATCTCTTTCCCTTTACCAGCATCCCCTGGTGGAGATTGTGCTATACTGCACTGCAGCAGCATTACATTATCACTTACTCATACATTTAAAGGGGGATTTTGCATTTTTTTCTCTGGTCAAGGAGCCGCTTCTTAACTTGGCAGATCATGAGTCCAGTTTAACACAGATGATGCGGGATTTATCAGTGGAACATCGGACCCTACCCTCGTCCCATGCTCAATTACAAAAAGAGTTAATGGAGACTGTTAAGACCATGCAGAGAACCACCCTTCATGCTGTTAGTCAACCTGGTGATTTTGTAGATGTCGCTTTGCACTCTCCTGAACCCTCGGTTAAGCTTCCTGACACCTTTTATGGCAAGAAAGATGAATTTTGTACATTCAGGGAGAGTTGTAAATTATTTTTTTCTCTCAGACCTCGATCATCGGGGAACGAGACTCAGCGGGTGGGGATTATAATCTCCTTACTCAGGGAGGGTCCCCAATCTTGGGCATTCTTGCTTCCCCCCTCTGCCCCTGAATGGATGTTGGTGGATAGGTTCTTTGAAGCCCTAGGACTTATCTATGATGAACCGAACCTTGCTAGTGTGGCAGAGGACACTATCATTGGTCTGGTTCAGGGGAAGCACTCAGCTGAATGGTATAGCTCTGAGTTCCATTGATGGTCCACTGAGGTTACCAGGGATGACTCTGCGCTGAAATGTCAGTTCACGAGAGGACTGTCGGATCACCTGAAGGACGCTCTAGCTCTCCATCCACCACTCAGCTCATTGGAGGAGGCTATGACTCAGGCTATCTATATGAATCGGAGGCTGTGGTCGAGAGGTGTTACACAGCAAAAGGTTCAGTTGCTCCCTGCTAATCCTGTTGTTTGGCCACCGACTGAACCTATGGAGGTGGGGGCCATCAACCTCAAGGAGAAGGAGAAGGAGAGGAGATGGAAACATGAATTAAAGCTGTGTTTTTACTGCAGAGATCCTGGACATTGGAAAAGGACTGTCCCTCCTGCCCATTGACTAACAAGCGACTGAGTCTCTAAAGTATTGTTGGAAGTGGAACTTCGTTGTGGAAGTTGCTTCACACCCAATTCTGCTTTCGTGGACTGCGGGTCATCCATGAATTTTATTGACTCTAACTTGGTGACCAAGTGTAAGTTAAGGATAGTTAGGTTGGAGACTCTATTCATATTGTTGCCATTGAAAAAACACCGCTGGCTAAGAATGTCGCTAAATTTATCTCGGAGGAGTTTCTCCTTAAAGTGAGTTCTTTGCACCAAGAACGTATTTCATGTTTTGTGCTGGACAATCTGCCGGCAGGATTGGTGTTTGGGTTCCCCTGGTTTGCTTGTACATAACCCTGTCATTGACTGACAAGCTTGGAACATTGTGAACTGGGGTCCAAATTGTGCTAAGAAATGTCTTGTTTCTGTATCTGTGTCATCCGTCAGTCTGGAGGGTATTCCGGAGTACCTGAAGGACTTTGAGGATGTGTTCTCTGAAAAGGAGGCTGAGGTTCTACCACCACACCGCCCATCCAATTGTGATATTGATCTTGTTTCAGGTGCCAAATTGCCCAAGGCCCATCTGTACAATCTATCCGGCCCTGAGCGGGCTACTATGAAGGAGTATATCTCTGATAGCCTTCGTAAAGACACATTCGGCCATCTGTTTCCCCCGTGGCGGCGGGGTTCTTTTTTGTTAAGAAAAAGGATGGTGGTTTACGCCCATGCCTCGATTTTCAAGAGTTGGATAAAATTACTGTAAAGAACACTTATCCCCTCCCACTTTCCCAGGTAGTCAAACCACTCACTGATTTAACTCATAAGGGGGCTGATCTCAAAATCTGGTCAGCTTCAGCAGCATTTTATTCAATAAAAATCTGCTTCATGTTCGCCCCGTGCTGATTCAACCTGACTTGTCTAAACCATTTATCATGGAGGTGGACGCCTCGGAGGTGGGAGTGGGAGTGGTGTTGTCTCTGGGGCCCATCACATTAACTAATTTGAGACCATGTGCCTTCTTTTCAAAAAAATTTTCCTCTGCTAAAAGGAATTATGATGTGGGTAACCGGGAGTTATTGGCCATTAAATTGGCCTTTGAAGAATACAGGCATTTTTTTGAAGGGGCTGTCCATTGTATCACTGTTATTACTGACCACAAGAACCTGTCTTACATCGAGTCTGCCAAGCGTTTAACCCCAAGACAGGTGAGGTGGTCACTTTTTTTTTCCTCAATTTCTGTTTTCTGTCAATTTCAGGCCGGGGACCAAGAATGTGAAGGCTGATGCCTTGTCTCGCAGCCTGGATCCAATATCACCTCCTGAACCTCCTTCCTCCATTCTTCGACACAGAGTGGTGGTGGCTACGGTTTCCTCGGCATTGGAGCAGGAGATTCATAAGGACCAATCTCTTGCTCCTCCGTCTGTACCTAATAAGTTCTTTGTGCCTGTCCAGTATCGGTTAAGGGTGCTTCGGGAGTTCCATGATTCAGCTCTGATCGGACATCCTGGAATCTTGGCCACGTGTAAAGCCATCGCTAGGCTTTTTTGGTGGCCTTCGTTGGCTTCTGACATCACTGGGTTTGTGTCCTCATGCAAAACTTGTGCCCGCTCTAAAACCTCCCATAACCGGCCGGCTGAGGAATTGGTGCCACTACCAATTCCTGATAGACCGTGGACTCATCTGTCCTTGGATTTTATCACTGACTTTCCCCCCTTTAATGCCAAAATCGTGATCTGGGTAGTTGTTCATAGGTTCAGTAAACAGGTGCATTTTGTACCATTGGCGGGTCTTCCTAATGCTGAGACTATCAAAACTATTCATTGAGCATGTGGTCCAATTGCATGGTGTGCCTGTCAGTGTGGTGTCTCATAGAGGGGTGCAATTTGTGTCGAAATTCTGGAGGACTTTTTGTAAAAGCTGGGTATCAGTCTGACCTTTTCGTAGGCCTATCATCCCGAGACCAACGGTCAGACTGAAAGGACCAATCAATCTTTAGAGCAGATATTGCGATGTCTTGCCACATCTAGACAGGATGATTGGTGCTCTTCGGTACCCATGGTAGAATTCGCTTTCAACAATCGTGTTAATCAGTCCACTGGTTCTTCCCCATTCTTTTGCAACTATGGGTTTCACCCTGACTTTGGTGAGTTCTCTCAGTTGAATTTGGGGTGTCCAGGGACGGATTCGGCCTTTCAGCAATTGGGGGAGGTCTGGGGGGAGGCTCAGAGAAACATTGGGGAGGCTCAAGTACAAATTTTTGCAGACAAACGTTCGATGGGACCGGCTTTCCAGGTGGGGGATAAGGTATGGTTATCCACCAAGAAAATAAGGTTGAGGATTCCTTTGGCTAAGTTGTATTCATAGTTTATTGGTCCTTAAAAATTTTTAGAGGTGATTAATCCTATGGCCTTTTGCCTATGCCTGCCTTCGTCGTGGATCCACAATGTGTTCTATTAGGTCAGTGTTTCTCAACTCCAGTCCTCAGGACCCACCAACAGGTCATGTTTTCAGGATTTCCTTAGTATTGCACAGGTGATAATTTTATCACCTGCTCAAGCATTCATTCCATCACCTTTGCAATACTAAGGAAATCCTGAAAACATGACCTGTTGGTGGGTCCTGAGGACTGGAGTTGAGAAACACTGCATTAGGTGCTTCTGAAGCCATCGGTGTCTTCCTCGGGTAGGTCTCCTTCACACCCGCCACCTGTTGTGATATATGGCCAGACCCAGTATGAGGTGGAACAGGTTGTAGAGTATCAGATGCTCCATTGTTCTCTTCAGTATTTGGTCCATTGGAAGGGTTACGGTCCTGAGTACTGGTCGTGGGTGCGGCCCATATGGTCCATGCGGATCGGTTGGTCTGGGCCTTTCACGCTCATTATCCAGATAAACCTGGAGGTTTGGTGGCCCCATTGAGAGAGGGGTAGTGTCATGATCCAGGCCAGGGTTTGTTTCAGGTTATTTTCTCCCCGGTCTGGTCATGCGAGGGTTAATCTTCTTTGCCTCATTTTGGGTTCTGTGGGGCTATTTCAGTATGCTGTGGCCTGCTGACCAATGTCAGTGATAGTTCATTCTTCCAGGCTTCCTGACCCCTTGATACCGTGTTTTGTCTTCTGCCCATTTGCTCTGTTCTTGTGACTTCCCTTTCCTGCCACCCTGCTTGTCTTAGCGTTCGCTCCCTGTGCTCTGACCCTTGGTATATGACCCGACTTGTCTTCTGACCTGTTTTACCGTCTCTCATCTCGGTTATCTCTGCTACCTTCTGGCTCTCACTTTTGACTTGTATTTGACCATGTGTATTGCTGTGACCTCTGGTACTTCTTGTCCTGATTGTTTCTGACTTGGCTCGTCTGACCACTCTTTTGCCACCTGGTGGTGCTTGTGCTGCTGCTCAGTGGAGTTTCGCTGTATGTGCAAACCTCTCTCCCCTCAACTGCATCCCTGGTGGAGGTTGCTCTATACTGCACTGCAGCAGCATTACAGAATCAAGATCAAGCGACTCAACTATGTGTAAAATAAGTGCATAAAAAAAAACAGCAGAGGCTCTGGACTAGTGAGTCAAGAATTGAAATATTTGGCTCTAGAAGAAAGCAATCTGCGGACGGAAGTTCTGGAGAGCAGTACAATAGCGATTCTGTCACGCTGCTGCTGTGCAGGTAGATGCAAGCTCCACTAGATGGCATTAGAGTGGAGGGAGGACTGCACACAGCAAGAGCAGACCTGCAGCACAGCAGCGAGGCTTCCACCAGGTGGCAGCGGAATAGTCAAACAAGCCGGGTCGAAATTAGTCTGTAGCGCAGTACCAAAGGAATAAACAAGCACAGAGTCAGAAACAAGCCAAATGGGTCAATACCAGTCAGGAGCAGATATGCCAAAGAAAAGAGACAAATAACAGGTCAGGGTCCAAGCCAAGTCAAAATACCAGGGATTCAAAACACAAATGGGGAACACAGAGTCTGGATGGGAAGAGGGGAATAATCAGACATGGGTACAGTCAGCAAAACCAGCAGGACAAATCAGGGCAAGCAGAGTAAGCTACTCACGCCGTATGCAGAAACTATAACTGACACCACCTGCAGGATGCAGTGGAGAGAAATAGCCGGCCTGACGCATGATTGAGGCAGAGAAAAGTTAACTCTCGACAAGATCAGACCGGGAAAGAGAGATAGGATATAAAACCCGGTCTGAATCATGACAGTACCCTCCTCTCAAGGGGGGCCACTGGACCATCAGGCTTTTCAGGATAATGAGCATGAAAGGCCTGAACCAAGCGATCAGCATAGACAGATCACACTGGGAACTACGATCGATCCTAAGGGCCGTAACCCCTCCAATGAACCAAATACTGAAGTGAAAGGCGGACCATGTGAGAATCCACGAATCCGTTCCACTTCATACTCAGTCTGACCATCCACAGAGACAGGTGATGGATGGGATGGAGACTCAACAGAAGAAGATACAAATGACTTCAGGAGGGACTTATGGAACACATTGGGAATCCGAAGCGACTGTGGTAAGCGTAAATGAAAGGCCACTGGATTGACAACCTCAATAATTTCATAAGGACCAATAAACTTGGGACCCAGCTTAGCAGAAGGAACCTACAACCATATTTTCTTGGTAGACAGCCACACTTTATCTCCCACCAGAAATACAGGTCCTATAGATCGTCTCTTATCTGCAAAATGTTTCTGTTTGCCCTAAACCTCCCCAGTGTTCTTCTGGACTTCCCTCCAAACCTCCCCCAACCATTCAACTGCTGAATCCACCCCTGCACATCCTGAAACCAATTTGGAAAATTTTCCAAAATGTGGGTGAAAACCGTAGTTACAAAAGAACGGAGAGGTGGCAGTGGACTGATTAATCCAATTATTAAACGCAAACTCAGCCATGGGCAATGAAGAGCACCAATCATCCTGCTGAGACGTGGCAAGACACAGCAAAATTTGTTCAAGAGATTGATTGGTCCTCTCCATCTGACCGTTGGTCTCGGGATGGTAGGCCGAGGAGAAAGTCAAGCTAATATCCAATCTTTTACAAAAAGCCCTCCAAAATCTGGACATAAATTGCACCCCCTATCAGAAACCACACTCAGAGGCACGCCATGTAACCGCACAATGTGCTCCACAAACAACTTAGATAATGTCTCAGCATTAGGCAGGCCTGCCCATGGTACAAAATGCACCTGCTTACTGAATCTGTCAACCACTACCCAGACCACAGTTTTGCCATTAGAAGGAGGGAGATTGGTGATAAAATCCATGGACAAATGAGTCTAAGGTCTATCTGGAATTGGCAATGACACCAATTCCCCGGCTGTTTATGGGAGCTTTTAGCACGGGCACAAGTATCACAAGATGACACAAACACAGCAACATCAGAGGCCATAGAGGACCAACAAAACAGCCTAGCAATAGCTCTTCAGGTGGCCAAAATTCCAGGGTGCCCACTAAGTAACATAGTAACATTGTAACATAGTTATTAAGGTTGAAGGAAGACTTTAAGTTCATCTAGTTCAACCCATATACTATCCTAACATGTTGATCCAGAGGAAGGCAAAAAAAAAAACCTACGAGCAGAATCGTGAAACTCCTGGCGCACTCTCAACCGGTACTGAACAGGAACAAATAGCTTATTATCAGGCAAAGACGGAGGAGCAAGAGACTGGGCCTCACAAATCTCCTGCTCCAATTCTGAGGGCACTCCTGCCACGACTACCCCATGCTGAAGAATGGAGGAAGGAGGTTTGGGAAGTGATATCGGATCCAAGCTGCAAGACAAGGTATCATCCTTAACATTCTTGGAACCCGGTCGAAAGGTGATGAAAAAATGAAAGCGAGAAAAAAAAGAGAGACCACCTCACCTGTCTAGGAGTCAAACATTTGGCAGACTCAATGTAGGACAGGTTCTTGTGGTCTGTAATCACCGTGATCCGATGAACAGCCCCCTCCAAAAAGTGCCTCCATTCTTCAAATGCCAGTTTTATGGCTAATAACTCCCAATTCCCGACATCATAATTTCTCTCAGCAGTAGGGTTGAGCATTCCGATACCGAAACCCGGTTCCGATACCTGAAATCCAATGTAAGTCTATGGGAACAAAATATCGGAAGTACTTCAGATACTTACTTCCGATATTTTGTTCCCATAGACTTACATTGGATTTCAGGTATCGGAAGTATCGGAATGCTCAACCCTACTCAGCAGGAGAAAATTTCTTGGAGAAAAAAAGCACAAGGTCTTAAATTAGTTAAAATGGCGGGTCCATGGGACAACACAGCCCCCAACCCCACTTTCGATGCGTTCGCCACTACAATGAACGGTTCAGATGGATTGGGCTGGATCAATACAGGAGCAGACATAAAACATTCTTTTAAGGAAGAAAAAGCTGTCACTGCTGGAGCAGACCAGTTTTGGAGATTAGTCACCTTCTGAGTGAGATCAGTGAGGGGCTTGACCACCTGATAAAACCCCTTAATGAATTTACGGTAACAATTGGCAAACCCAAAAAAATGTTGAAGACCCTTAAGGTCTAAGGGTTGTACTCAATAAATAATGGCCTGTACCTTTCTAGGGTCCATATGAAACCCCTCGGCAGACAAAATGAACCACAGAAAGGACCGCTCCTGGACGAAAAATGAACACTTTTAAGGGTTTAGCAAAAAGAGAGTTCTCCCGTAACCTCTGGAGAACTGTACGTAGATGACCCATGTGAGCTTGTTTGTCATATGAAAATACAAGAATATCATCTAAATAAACCACCATAAAGCGCCCAATGAAGTCAGCAAAAACAAAGATAAAATTCTGAAAAACTGCTGGCGCATTTGTGAGACCAAAGGGCATTACCAAATTCTCAAGCAAACCTTCAGAGGTGAGAAATGCCATTTTCCACTCATCCCCCTCACAAATGCGGTTAAGGTTATACGCTCCACTGAGGTCCAATTTAGAAAGCCATTTGGCCCCAGATAGTTGGTTGTACAGATCAGGGATGAGCGGGAGGGGGTAGGTATTTCTCACCGTAATCTTACTTAATTCCCGAAAATTGAGGGGCTAACCACCATCTTTTTTTTACAAAAAAGAAAGAATCCAGCCACCACAGGAGAAACAGAGGGACTGATGTGACCTTTACGTAGGCTTTCTGAGATATACTCCTTCATAGCGGTTCGATCCGGGCCGGAGAGGTTATACAAACGGGCCTTGGGCAATTTAGCACCTGGAATAAGATTAATCGTACAATCAAAAGGGCAGTGTGATAGTAAGACCTCGGCCTCCTTTTCGGAAAATACATCCTTAAAATCCATCAGGTACTCAGGAATACCCTCCAGATTAACGGATGACAAATACAGTAGAAAGACAACCCTTAGAACAATTAGGACCCAATTTTACAATATCCCGAGATTCCCAATCTATAACAGGGTTGTGTAACTGTAACCAAGGAAATCTTAACACCAGTCTCGCTGGAAGATTGTCCAGGACATAACATGAGATACGTTCCCGATGCAAGAAACCCACCTTGAGGAGGAACTCCTCTGAGACAAAATAAACAACATTGTTAACCAGCGGTATTTTGTCAATGGAAATAATATGAATTGGAGTCTCAAGCCTAACTGTCCCTAACTTACACTTGGTCACCAAGTTGGAGTCAAAAAAGTTCATGGATGACCCACAATCCTCAAAAGCAGAAGTGGGCGTGCAACAACTCCAACAACAAAGTTCCACCTCCAACAATATTTTTGAAATGAGGAAAAAGGTACCTGAGAGTCTGGGTGACCACCTCGGCAATCACCCAGACTCAGCAGCTTGTTAGTGGGCGAGAGAGGCAACCCTTTATCCAATGTTCAGGATCTCCACAATAAAAACATGATCTCTCTACTTGTCGTTGCCTCCTCTCCCTTTCCATGACGTTGCTGGCCCCAATCTTCATAGGTTCCGTGTGAGGAACCATATTAGAGTTAGCCAGATATAACAGAACCTCTCGCTGTAATACACCTCTCTCCCGCAACCTCCAATCCATATGAATTAGCATGAGTCAAAGCCTCCTTCAAGGAGCTGAGTGGCAAATGGAGAGCCAAAGAGTCCTTAAGATGATCCGACAGTCCCCTCCTGACCTGACTTCTTAGCGCAGAGTCGTTCCAGGTCACTTTGTTGGACAATCGCTTAAACTATGAGCAATACCATTCGGCAGTGAGTTTACCCTGGGAGAGACCCATGATTGTGTTCTCTGCCACCCTGACCCGGTTCATCAAAAATCAGTCCTAAGGCCTCAAAGAACCTATCCACAGACACACGTTCAGGGGCAGAAGCAGGTAAAGAGAATGCCGACGATTGGGGACCCTCCCGCAGTAACAAAATAATTGTCCCCAGAGGATCGAGGTCTAAGAAAGAACATCAGCTTACAACTCTCCCTGAACGTACGGAATTTCTCCAGAGAAGATATCTGGGAGCATGATCATAGGTTCAGGAGAGTCTAACAAGACATCTACAGGGTCAGAGTGCTTACAGGTAGACTGGGAGACAGAACTCTGAAGAGTTTTAACCGTCACAGAAAGTTCCCTCTGTAGTTGGTTATGGGATGTGGCCAGGGCCCTATGCTCCACAGACAAATCCTGCATCATTAGAGTCAGACTGGACATCCGATCTGCCAAGGTACGGAGCGGTTCCATAAAGAGAGAAGCAAGGAAAAAAACTGTGTGCAGTCAGTTATAATGTCACGCTGCTGCTGTGCAGGTAGATGCAAGCTCCACTAGATGGCAATAGAGTGGAGGGAGTACTGCACACAGCAAGAGCAGATCTGCAGCGCAGCAGCGAGGCTACCACCAAGTGGCAGCTGAATAGTCAAACAAGCCGGGTTCATACTAGTCTGTAGCGCAGTACCAAAGGAATAAACAAGCACAGAGTCAGAAATAAGTCAAATGGGTTAATATGTCAGGAGAAGATATGCCAAAGACAAGAGACAAACAGCAGGTCAGGGTCCAAGCCAAGTCAAAATACCAGGGAGTCAAAACACAAATGGGGAACACAGAGTCGGGATGGGAAGAGGGGAATAATCAGACAAGGGTACAGTCAGCAAAACCAGCAGGACAAATCAGGGCAAGCAGAGTCAGCTACTCATGCCGTAGGTATAAGCTATAACTGACACCACCTGTAGGATGCAGGGGAGAGAAATAGATGGCCTGATGCCAGAATGAGGCAGAGACAAGTTAACCCTTGACATGATCAGACCAGGAAAGAGAGGATACAAAACCCAGTCTGGATCATGACAGATTCTCTGCAGGAAACAGTGAAGCACTGTGAAGGGCCCTTGCAAGTTTTGGACTCCATTTCAGCAAATGAAATTGGCGATTTGGTCAGAAAAACTACATACTTAAAGCTATAAAATGTAGACAGATACATATCCATCATGCAATATCATCAGGAAGGCATTTGATTTTCTCCAAATTTACGTTGTAAGAGTAGAACAACCACAAACATACAGCTAATTTCATTAAGAGCTATTTTCAGCACAAAGAAGAATAAGGAGTCCTGGGAGTGATAATATGACCCCTGTTATGCGCTCAGTTGCAACAACTTTATTTAATGGATTGCCACCGAACACGGGGTCCGCGATGCAGTTAGTCACTGCTGCCGAACACCCCTTGGGTATGAGGGTAAAACTGACAACAGAAATATAATGTTAGATCTCGCCTGTGTTACTTCATACTAGGGGAGATGTAGAATTGACACTATCTCCGTTAACGTCACGGGAGATGTGCTATCGACTTGCGTAGATGTAGCCCTGTTAATGGCACAGAAGCCACTTGCCAGATATTAGGTTTGCACTATGTGCTGCAAGCTGGTATAGACGTAGCCCTGTTGACTGCACAGAAGCTACATGCCAGCTGCTAGTAAGTGCGTGCGACTAACGCCAGGCGTACGTGCTACCAGCCGGCGTGAAACCGACTGAGCAACTCTGTTCAGCTTGGCAGGCGATGCCCAGGTTACGCGCCCCACAGTCTGCTCAGGGTGTATAGCTACCCTATATTCGTAGCAAGACTGCGCCACATTGGCTAACTGTCTGGCATAAGCTAAACCTGCCTGAAGAACCTATGCTAATTAGACGAGCGAACTCTGGCATCGGCAGGTCCAAGAGAGCAAAGCTAGAGTGCACGTGGAGCCCAGATTCTGGTATGTCCACACATGAGCACTGCCTATTTTAGTATGATCTGACCGCACCACGCCGCGGACAGACAAGCTATTTAAGGGCTAAGCTCTGCCCCCAGCCAGCTCGTCAATCGCATCACCGATGACGTCATCTGTGACCAATCAGGCGATGCCAGGTCAGAGGATCAGCTGACATTAACCACCAATCATGGTTCGCCATGTCACGGACATGCTCAGTGCAGGCATTTCTGGACTTAGCCTATAACAGCCCTGTCTCCTTCTGTAACCTATGCTTAAGGCTACTATTAACAAAGACCCTGGAGACAGCTTGTACTCTCTTGTACTGGCTAGGCTCTGGGACCGACGGCTATACAACATCTGCCCCGGCTGAAACCTGGATGGGGACCACTGATGCCTCAGATCCAGGTTCAAATCCAGCCATCACCGGACACCAAACAACCACCATAGAGCCCTGATTGGAATATCAGTGAGTCTTTGTGGGATTACATGAAAAGACAGAAAGATTTGTGCAAGCCTACATCCACAGAAGATCTCTTATTAGTTCTCCAAAATATCTTGGAACAACTGCCTTGTTGGATTCCTTCAAATATAGTTTGCAAGTGTACCTAGAAAAAATGATGATACTGTTTTGAAGGCAAAGTGTATTCGCCAAAAAATGATTTGATTTAGATTTCTGTTTTGTTCTTTCAGTTTGTATTTTGTGAATTGGTTAACACTTCTGTCTTTGAAATCTTCTTCTTACTTTGCAGTATTTTTTACACACCTGCCTAAAAGTTTTGCACACTGTGTATAAATAAAGTCACAAATTCAATCTTAACCCTGCTTATGCCAAAGCCTTTATTTAAATTCACCAAAACAGGGCATATAAATATACATATAAATTGCTCCACACCTTATGTACAAAAACTAATAAAACCAGGCGGACAACAATACAACCATGGTGCGGCCACACAGGCATGAGGTAATTAGGACAGAGAGCAACACAATGTGATAGAAAATCCTATTGATGTCGACCTAATAGAATGGCACTTCCCATATAGGAATATAATCCAAATAAGCATTGGAAGCATAATGCCAAAAGATTACAATACTTTATTTATACGAATATGACAATACATGATTAAAAATCAATTTATAAAAAGGGATGTATATTCAGTATACTCCCACAGGTATTAACACCATGACAAGTATATAACCTTAGGTCAAAAATCAAAAAGTTTGATACTAATGCCTAAATGTGATATACCTATATGTACTATGTGCACAGCTGTGCTAAATGCTTTATTGTACAAGCTGGGGTGAGCGATATATATATAGATGTAATAAATGGTTTACCACCATAAACATTGCAGCCATGTAAGCCAAGAATGGTATATCACTGGCAAAATCTCAATATTAATGTATAAGAAGTAATTATATTGGTGCCAGGTTAGCGGATTAGCATATAGTCTGATGACAAATCCTAAATCAAGTGATATCCGCTATAACCCCATAAGTACATCCATAAGTACACTCATATGCCACAGTAGAAAGGTATTATAGTGCTCGTCATGAAAAGTATACAACCTTGCTGGGAGCCCGATGTTCCCCGACGCGCGTTTCGCGTTAGCTTCGTCTATGGGGGTTGGTAGATGTATTATGTGTCCTGAAGTGCCCTTATATATGTTACAGGGATTGCGTTTACCTGCTATGTCCTCCACCTGTGTGCGAGCCCGCCGCGCCCGGCGTGTGACGTACCTAGGCAGCGCTTCCGTCGGCCGTGCAGCCACCTCCCACCCGACACGTCAGGGTAGGAGGGAACTGCTGCGTGCCGACTGGCCGAGTCACCACGGCAACCCACAGTACTGCAGGAGCACGTCATCCGCCGCCAGACAACGCCCCCTCGTCCGACGTGTCAGAACGGAGGAGCGCTGCCATGACGACCAGGACGCTATGCTCCCACAGCGCTTCGCCAAAAGAGCGCTAAGGCTCCCCACACAGGTGGGGTAAAAGATAATCTCTAGTATACTTGGCAAAATATCAGCAAATATGCAAAAATCCGCCTATAAATAAATACATTTATAATAAAGTTAGATACCAAGTGACCACACGGGTTAAACCACAATCACAAATACAATGTATATGTTTCCTAAAAAATAAACAAAAAAATGAAAACATATATAAGAAAAAAAGGAAAAAAACAGAAAATAATAATTATAGTACCATATATAGAGTGATTAATTATCAAAGAACATTTGAGTTTCAAGAAGATGTTTGGATGTCCTCAGGAATCCTGGAAGAGTCCTTATTTATTCGTTCCAAGTTGATTATGATATTGATGTTCAAAGAAGGCGTCATGTGTACTTAATTGAAGGGCTATCCTCATTACGGTAACTTCTCTCAACATCATTCATTCGTGGACCTCATAGGCGGCCTGGGTTTGTATCAATATTCCATCACTGGCATCACACATATATATGATCTATTGTAAACTGAAAAAAGGGCACATGTGAAATATGTAATAAAACTAAAAAAACATTAAAATAAGGGTAACACCTATAGAAAGGGGGCAAAGCTCAGAACCTCATTAAGCCCTTCCGGTTGAAGAGAGCCAATTCGGAAAATCCATTGTGTTTCTACTTGGGCCAATTTCTTTTTTGTATCACCCCCTCTATGATCCACAAAGATTTTATCAATGCCCATCACCTTGAGCAATTTGGGGTTAGAGTCATGATATATTTTAAAATGTTTGGGAATGGGTTTCAGAAGGGTAACATCATTTTCTTCTCGGGCATTTTTAATATCCCTGTAGTGCTCTCTGACCCTAATTTTTAAAGGCCTCGTGGTCATGCCCACATATATTTTTGTGCACGGGCATTGGGCGTAGTAGACCACCCCAGTGGAATTACAAGTTATATGCTGCGTGATCTTAAAGATTTTCTTGCCATCACTAGATTCAAATGAAAAGGCACGCATCATATTTGGGCATGCAATGCATGCGTTGCATGGAAAGAAACCCCATTTCTGACCCATAGATCCAAACATATTTTCCGATTTCTGACCACCATAATAACTATGTACCAAGATATCTCTTAAGTTATTAGATCTTTTATATGTAACGGAGGGGTATTCAGGCACAAATTTTTCTAGAGTCTTGTCGATTCGAAGTAATGGCCAGTATTTTTCTAAGGCCCTCTTAACCTCCACCACTTATCATTGTAAGTAGATATAAATCTAACTTTCTGCGGGTTCTCATTTTTGTTTTTATTTTTGGGGGTTAATAGATCATTTCGTGTTGCCAACTTAGCTCTCTTCAGACCTCTTTTGATGCTACGGTTAGAATACCCTCTAGCTGAGAATCTAGAAGATAGGTCTCTGGCTTGTTCCTCAAAAGCTTTTTCACTTGAACAAATACGTCTAGCCCTCAGGAATTGTCCTGTGGGGATGCCCTCTATTAGAGATTTTGGGTGAGATGAAGTGGCGTGTAAGACAGAATTGACTGAGGTCTCTTTACGATGTACATTGGTTTCTAAGAAACCATTCTCACCTTTTGTAATCATGATGTCCAGAAAGTCGATGCTGGTCTGACTATACTTGCAAGTCAATTTAATGTTCAGGGAATTGTCATTCAGAATATTCAGAAACTCAAGAAGGTCCTGCTCAGTCCCATGCCATATCATCAACACATCATCTATGTATCGGACCCAGAGCAGGACCTTCTCGATGAATGCAATAGGATTTGTGAGAAAGATGCCTCGTTCCCACATACCTAAAAAAAGGCCAGCATATGAGGGGGCGAAGGCCGCCCCCATAGCCGTACCCCGTCTCTGCAAGTAGATATTTTCTCTGAACAGAAAATAATTATGCTCTAATGCAAATTGAAGCAGTGTTAGTAATAGTGTAGTCAGACCAGCATCAAGATCCGACATCATGAGATACATATGGACTGCATGTAATCCATCTCTATGTTGTATACAGGTATATAGAGATTCAACGTCAAAGCTCACTAGCCACATATCACCGTCCATAGGGATACCCTCGATTTTCTTTAGGACGTCACCTGTATCTCTGACATAAGAGGGGAGGTCTATCACTATAGGTTTAAGATAGAAGTCCAGGTATTTAGAGATAAGCTCGCATAAACTCCCATTTCCCGACACAATCGGGCGTCCAGGAGGTATAGTGCTGTTTTTGTGTACTTTTGGGATAAAATATATACATGCTGTCTTAGGGTATTTAGGTACCAGATTATCCCTTAGTTCCTTAGAGATCACTCCCTCATTAAATGCTCCCTCCAAAATTACATTGATCTCATTTAGATAGGCAGTGGTGGGATTATAAGTCATTTTTTGATAACATTCAGTATCTCGTAGCTGTCTCAGAGCTTCTTTTTCATACATTTTTACTGGCAATATCACCACGTTTCCCCCTTTGTCTGCAGGTTTAATAAGTACCTCTTTGAGGTTACGTAGTTCGTTAATTGCCTGTCTCTGAGCAAAGGGTAGATTTCCGTGCGTGATATATGGGGAAATTTTTTTCAACTCATCAGTTACCAATTTGACGAACGATTCTACATTGGGGGAGATATTTAGAGGGGAAATTTCTTGGGTACAGGTGGTTTAAACTTACCCTTATAATCAGGTATTTCACTCTCCTCATTTAATTCTTCCAAAATAGAAATAGCTTCCAATTCTCTTGTACTCCACTCCTCTCCAATTTGTCTCTTTTCATGCAGTTTTTTAAGTATAAGCTTGCGTGCAAACAAATGTAAGTCTGTCACTGCTGAGAAAGAGTTAAATGAGGCTGTGGGTGAAAATGAAAGGCCAAGTCTCAGGACCTCCTTTTGGGGTTCTGTGAGTTCGATATTAGATAAATTAATTACCAGTGATATACCATTCTTGGCTTACATGGCTGCAATGTTTATGGTGGTAAACCATTTATTACATCTATATATATATATCGCTCACCCCAGCTAGTACAATAAAGCATTTAGCACAGCTGTGCACATAGTACCTATAGGTATATCACATTTAGGCATTAGTATCAAACTTTTTGATTTTTGACCTAAGGTTATATACATGTCATGGTGTTAATACCTGTGGGAGTATACGGAATATACATCCCTTTTTATAAATTGATTTTTAATCATGTATTGTCATATTCGTATAAATAAAGTATTGTAATCTTTTGGCATTATGCTTCCAATGCTTATTTGGATTACAATTTGATAGAAACCTAATAGGAATATTACATGTGCGAGAGTTCCTAATCACAAATTAACATGAAAAGAAGTGTTTAGAGGGACAATCAAACCGCAAATGTACAGTTAGCAAATAAACAAAGGCAAATATTGGAATAAGTATGCACACCGTATATTGCCAAAATGAGAGTAACGTTCCTTAATATATTGCCAGAGACACGTATTGCAGGAAAAAAAAAATACAACAGCCAGTGCTCACATAAGATTGAGCCAAACCCTCTTACCCATGTTCAAAGATGCCTATGCGTCACGCCGAGGTCCCGATGCACATTTCGCTTTTGCTTCCTCGGGGGCAGTGTGTTCTTGTGCACTTTAGGATCATTATACTGTATGTCCCATAACATAAGAGGGAATCCCAAATCAAAGACTGGGGAGGATGTTCACAGCTGCCAGCATCGCGCATGAGGGCTGGACTTTCGGTGCCAGCCCATCACTTCCCGCGTCCCGGGTACAATGCGTGTCAGGAACATATGTTCCCGTGATGTCTAGGCATGCATCGTCCCATGTGGATACCTTCAGGGGCAGGGGCAGCCAGGAAAAGCTGGAAGCATGCGCAGGTCATGGTGTACAGACCTGCACACATTACTGAGTGTGCTTGGCGGACATCTTAAGTGTGGACACATGTGCTGGCATAGATATAAGGTCAGTATGTGTATAGCAGCCATATTGGAAATAGGCACATAAAAGGGCATTATTAATAGAATAGAAATACATGTACATAAAGCTGAAATATCAGACTTAAGCATAAACATGTACATCCATAGGGTGCCAACAACAATAAAAACCTTTAAAAGTAGACAAACCCCAACCCCACCCAGAAAATGTGTTCAGACTAGAAATTTAGAAAATCTTTATACTGATCAAGACTGGAAAACAGCATGTCTGGGAGAGAAGCACATAGTCCAATGGAAGATCATTCCTCGCCACTAAAAACTTGAGAGAACACAAAAAACAATAAAGATCAAATAAAACCAGAGGCGGTGAATCAGACTGAGAAGTTGAAGAAAAAAAAAATTATTTAAAAAACAAAATGGGGGCCATTACAAAAAAAGATGAGAAACTAAGTCTTTCATTAAGACCTGAAGGGGTCATTGTACCCAATTTAACTATCCACCTGCATTCAAGCTGTGACAACCTGCGCTTCAGATCACCACCCCTGATTCCACCATGGACACAATCAATATCTCATACCCTAACTAGGTCAGGGTTGCAGGCATGTCTCAACCTGAAATGGCGAGGAACCGTTTTTAGGGACGCTATGTCATCAACAGTTAGGGCCGTCCTAATGTCCCTAACCTGCTCCCTCGTATGTACCCGCAATTCGCGGGACGTGAGGTCCACATAAATTAAGCCACAATGTGGCATTATAGAATATAAAATCACTGGTGCAAGAAATATATTCCCTAATTTGAAATGCCTGTTTCCCATTTGATGAATGAAAAATTGTCATTCTCTCAATGTTCCGACAAGCCAAACAGGAGCCACATGGAAAACAGCCTTGATGGGATTTACCCATATAAAACGGAAGAGAAGGTTTAGCAATGTAATGGCTCTTTACCAATAAATCTTTCAAATTGCTACTCGTCCTCGCAGTCAACAAGGGTTTTACAGGTAGCAACGTACCCAAAGATGGTTCAGTCTTTAAGATGGGCCAATGTCTATTCAGAATTTTACTAATAGTCCACCATTTATTATTGTAAGTGGAAATGAACCTGATGTTATGGGACCCATCAGGACTCCCCCTAGAGCCGGACAGGAGGCAGTCAAGGTCGGATGCCTTAGCCCACTGGTATCCTTTTTTAGTGCATCATCTACTGTAGCCCCGAGCAATTAATCTGTTCCGAAGGCGTCAGTGGAACATAGGCATCTGACCCACAGGAACTGACCCAACGGGACAGCATGCACGGTGGACGGGCTATGGGCCAAAGTGGCATGCAAAAGTGCATTGACCGATATCTCTTTACGATAGACACCAGTCTGAATTCTGTCCTCACTGGAAACAGCAATCTGGATATCCAAAAACTCCATCAGCTTTTTTATGAAACTTATATGTAAATTTAATGTCATAATAATTCAGCTATAAACCCATGTAGATCTTCAACAGTACCCTGCCAGATGATAAGTACATCATTAATGTAGCTATTCCAGCATAATGCATGGGTGGCGGCCTGCGCGCCATCCCCGAAGACCCCCCTCTTCCAGAATCCAAGGAAGAGGATTGGATAAGATGGTGCACAGGCCGCACCCATGGCAATGCCACACTTTTGCAGGAAAAAATGATCTTTAAAAGTAAAAAAATTAAGGGTCAAAATAAATTTCATTAATTCCAGAATTAATGACCGCAGTGATGGATCCAGATTACTAGTGCCCAAGTAGAACTCAACCGCCTGTAGCCCATGTTCATGTTGGATACTGGTGTACAAGGACTCGATGTCCGCCATGACCAGCATCAGGTCCTGCTCAAGGGAGAGGCCAGCCATCCTCCAAAGGACGTCTGTAGTGTCCCTAACGTAGAAGGACAGTGTGTCGACCAAAGGGTGAAGATAATGTTTAATAAATTTATAAATTGAGTTGCAAAGCCCTCCCACACCAGAGACAATAGGATGCCCAGGCGGAATCTGAGGGTCATTATTAGTGATGAGCGAGCACTAAAATGCTCGGGTGCTCGTTGTTCGGGTCGAGCAGATTGGAATACTCGGGTACTTGGACAGAACAACAAGCCCAATGTAAGTCTATGGGAGACGCGATTATTTTTGCCACAATCCACCCTGGGGTCATTTAAAGGTCTAAAAGCGTCTGAAAATGATGGAAACACTGCTGAAATAACACGGGGACATCATGGGGATCGCCCCTGGAAGTATTCCTGACTTCTAGTTCACTGCTGTAAACAATGTTGTTAGAGTTTCATGCCTTTGTTTCTGATGCACCGAAAAACATACCAAAACAAAACCGAAACGGATTTTGCAGCAAAATCTGTGTAGGAACATCCCTTCCATGTTAATGACTTGTATATAAGGCAAAATAATTAACCCAAGACCAAAATGTTCCTCCACTACTTAGGATATGTTCCAGGGCAGCGTTCTAGAAGCGTTTTTGATACTTTAATATTGATTTCACCCAAAACAAATGCATTCACTGGGAAATGTCATTGTAACATTTAACAAGCCTAAGTGGCCATGTGTGACACATAAGCAGACCCATCTTTCTTCATTTATAAAGGAGGGACACTTAAAGTCACAGAGCCTGTTTTTACTGGTGCATCAGGCGGCATTAATCTTCTTAAACAGTGGGTCTCCTAATCTGTTGTAGCCTATGCTGTGAGTGGATGGGCTGCTAAGATTTACGACGCACCCCAATACCCCTTTCATAAAAGGTCCCGGAGCGCCTCCATAAAAAAATGTTGCATTGAATGCAAGGCCTGCCCTGCTACCAATTCATATGCACCCCAATGAGCCTTTGAAGCCACATAGTGAATGGGCCCCGTAAAATCCACTTCAACATATTCATTTTGGTACTCCTGTACTCTTTTGTTTACACAGTGTCAGCAAAGTCTGCCCTGCTGCAAAGTCATATGCAACCCATAATGCCTTGGAACTCACATAATGGATGGTCCCCGTAAAATCCATGTCACCATATTCCTTTTGTACTCCTGTGTTATGAATGTTTTAGAAATGAATTCTGAGCAGAAGCTCCCTCTGGTCGTTGCAGACAGTACTGAACCATTCAATTTCAATCAGGATTGGCAATCAGGGATCACGGACTGGCTGGATATAAGGGAGGTTTCCCCCCATCATGGTTGCCGGTGATCAATTGTTCTTGTCTCAACGTTGTTTTCTGGTTCACTTGGAAGCTTGCTGAGACTTGCCTCTTCTCCTGCTCTCAGATAAGATATTTTCTGTTTTTTTGTTTTTTGTGCTTGCCATTTGTATATTTTGCTGCATTTCTGTGAGGTTGGCCAGGTTCCCCTCCCTGGGGGGCTTGGTCTCCTCTCGGTTTCTGTGGAGCCATTGTTGTTTGTTCATTTGCCTTTTCCAGTATTTTTTCTGTGGCTGCGGCTTAGTTTTGTTACACCAGAGAACTAATTTAGGTGGTAGAGGTCGTGTGATCTCAGGTGTTTTTGCAATTAGTAGCGTTGTTTTTTTTTTAGGGTTTTTTGGATTGCAGTAAGTATCCTTCCTATCCTTTTCTGTCTAAGTCAGATTGGGCCCCAGCGTTTGCTCATACTATTTTCTGTCTGTGTCCGTATTTCCTCTTGTCTAACCGCCATTACATGTTTGGGGGCTTCCTATGTTCTTTGGGGATCTGCTCCGGGGCAGATAGCTTTCCTCTTTCTATCTTTAGGTGTAGTTAGCCTCTCAGGCTGTGACGAGGCGTCTAGGACCAACGTAGGAACGCTACACGGCTGCCTTTAGTTGTGGTGGTTAGTCAGGGTACTGCAATTCAGTAGATTCCAACCTCTCTGGTGTTTTGCCGTTTTTGCCTGGTCTCCTCAGCTACCAAAACATAACAGTATCACCGGCCAAACTAAAAATTATATGGTACTCACAGAAGGGAAAAATAGTGTGGAAAAAAAAAAGTTACCAGAGTTGTCAGAGATTTTTTTTTTTTCTGTTTGTTGCATTTTTTTTCCCCTCTTTTTCTCTGGGTGCTGAGTAGGATT
Source organism: Oophaga sylvatica (assembly GCA_033576555.1). NCBI lineage: Eukaryota > Metazoa > Chordata > Amphibia > Anura > Dendrobatidae > Oophaga > Oophaga sylvatica. Next base: position 866,996,716 of record JARQOD010000001.1, read on the forward strand.
TTTTTTTCTCTCAATGGAGTTTGCACAGTTGTCTGGCCATGTGGATCAGCTTGCCACTGAAGTTCGGAGTATTGCTACCTATCTTGCAGGGTTGCCGGTTGTGGAACCTAGGATCCCCATGCCAGATTTGTTTTTAGGGGATCGAGCTAAATTTCTGAATTTCAAAAATAAATGTAAGTTGTTTTTTGCCTTAAAACCTAAGTCCTCAGGGAACGCAGCACAGCAGGTTCAAATTGTCATCTCTCTCCTGCGCGGCGATCCTCAGGATTGGGCTTTTTCCCTGACACCTGGGGACCCTGTTTTGAGTAATGTTGATGCATTTTTTCTGGCTCTGGGTTATTGTACGATGAACCTAATGTCACTGATCAAGCTGAAAAAACCTTGTTGGCATTAAATCAGGGACTTGAGGACGCTGAGTTGTACTGTCAGAAATTCCCAAAGTGGGCAGTTCTGACCAAATGTAATGATGATGCTTTGGCAGCTCTTTTTCGGAAGGGTCTGTCAGAGAATGTAAAAAGATGTTATGATGGGTTTCCCTGCTCCCTCTGGTCTCAATGATTCTATGTCATTGGCGATTCAAATTGACAGACATTTGCGTGAGCGTAGAGGTATGCGTGAATTGGTGTTGCCTTGTGGACCAGATCTGGGCCCATGCGGTGTGATGGAGTGGCTTCTGGGCACAGCGTCATGAGTATCGAGAACGCAATGGGTTATGTTTCTACTGTGGTGATGCCTCTCATGCAATTTCAGTCTGCCCTAAGCGGGGAAGACATTTTGCACGCTCAGTTGTCTTGGGTAGTGTTCAGACTAAATTTCTGTTGACTGTTACCCTGATTTGCTCCCTGTCCACATTTTCTGCTCAAGATTTTGTTGATTCGGGAGCAGCTATTAACCTGATGGATTTTGATTTTGCTAAACGTTGTGGGTTTCCCTTGATACCCCTACGGGAGTCTATTCCCCTACTGGGGATTGATTCTACCCCTTTGGCTGAGAATAAACCCCAGTTCTCTACTCAGGTGATAATGAGGGTTGAACCTGATCATCAGGAGAGTTGCAAATTTTTGGTGCTGTATAATCTGCATGACATTATTGTACTAGGTTTCCCTTGGTTGCAGACACATAATCCTGTTTTGGATTGGAAATCTGTGTCTGTAATCAGTTGGGGCTGCCAATGTGTTAATGCCAACACTCCTGTTTTTCTGCCTCTCCCCAGGCTCAAGATGTGCCTGACTTTTTGACTGATTTTTCTGATGTGTTTAGCGAAAGTAAATCTGCATTCTTGTCCCCCCATAGGAGCTATGACTGCGCTATTGAATTAGTGCCTGGTAGTAAATTCCCTAAAGGTCGCCTTTTTAAATTGTCTGTACCTGAACATGACGCTATGTGGTCTTATATCAAGGAGTCATTGGAGAAGGGTCATATCAGACCAACCTTTTCACCCTTGGGTGCCGGTTTTTTCTTTGTGGCCAAAAAGGATGGTTCATTTAGGCCGTGTATTGATTATCGTCTCTTGAACAATATCACTGTGAAATATCAATATCCGTTACCCTTGATTTCTGACCTGTTTTCCAGGGTGAAAAATGCTACTTGGTCTACCAAGCTTGACCTCAGGGGGCGTATAACCTTATTCGCATTAAGCACGGGGATGAAGGAAGACGGCGTTTAATACCCCAGAGGGGCATTTTGAGTACCTAGTGATGCCCTTTGGGCTCACTAATGCTCCTTCCGTCTTCCAGTCCTTCATGAATGACATTTTCAGGGATTTTGTGGATAAATTTCTGATTGTTTATTTGGATGATATCTTGATTTTTTCCAATGACTGGGACTCTCATGTGAAACATGTTCGGACTGTGTTCCAGATTTTGAGAGAGAATGCTCTGTATGTGAAGGGATCAAAGTGTCTTTTTGGCGTACAGAGGATCTCATTTCTGGGATTCATTTTGTCTCCATCTGTTATTGAAATGGACTCGGTCAAGGTTCAGGCCATCTGTGATTGGGTCCAACCTACTTCATTAAAGGATCTTCAGAGATTCTTGGGTTTTGCCAATTTTTATCGTAAATTTATTGGTAATTTCTCTGTTATTGTTAAATCATTGACTGATTTGACCAAAAAGGGTTCTGATGTGGTGAATTGGCCTCCTGAGGCAGTCTCTGCGTTTCAGGAGCTTAAGCGGAGATTCACTTCTGCTCCTGTTCTACGGCAGCCTGATGTTTCTCTGCCATTTCAGGTGGAGGTTGATGCCTCTGAAATTGGGGCAGGTGCCGTTTTTGTCCCAAAGAGATCCTGAGACCTCTAAAAGTAACCCCTGTGCTTTTTTCTCTCGAAAATTTTCTCCAACTGAACGTAATTATGACGTGGGTAATCGGGAGTTATTGGCCATGAAGTGGGCTTTTGAAGAGTGGAGACATTGGCTGGAGGGAGCCAAACATCAGGTGGTGGTCCTCACGGACCATAAGAATCTGGTCTATCTGGAATCTGCCAAGCGACTCAATCCTAGACAGGCCAGGTGGGCCTTGTTTTTCACACGTTTTAATTTTGTGGTTTCCTTTCTTCCTGGCACTAAGAATATTAAGGCGGATGTCCTCTCGAGGAGTTTCCTTGCGGACTCTCCTGAGTTATCTGATCCTGCTGTTATTTTGAAAGAGGGTGTAGTTCTTTCCGCCATCTCGCCCAATTTGAGACTGGCTCTGGAGGGGTGTCAGGAGGATAAACCCGAGCGCTGCCCTGTTGGGAAATTGTTTGTCCCAGACCAGTGGAAAAAGAGTGTGATGTCTGAGATTCATTGTTCCGCGTTGGCCGGTCATTCCGAAATTTTTGATACCAGAAACTTGGTGAGTCGGTCCTTTTGGTGGCCTACTTTGTCTCGTGACGTCAGGGAGTTTGTGCAGTCCTGTGGGACTTGCTCTCGCTCCAAGCCTTGCTCTCGCTCTAGTGGTTTGTTGATGCCATTGCCTGTGCCCAAGAGACCATGGACCCATATCTCTATGGATTTTATTTCCGACCTCCCTGTTTTCAGAGAATGATCATTATCTGGGTGATTTGTGATAGGTTTTCCAAGATGATACATCTTGTGCCATTACCTAAGTTGCCTTCCTCCTCCGAATTGGTGCCTTTGTTCCTTCAGCACGTGGTTCGGTTACACGGCATTCCTGAGAACATTTTGTCTGACAGAGGAGTCCAGTTTGTTTCCAGATTTTGGAGGACTTTTTGTTCTAAACTGGGTGTTCAATTGTCTTTCTCCTCTGCTTTTCATTCTCAGACCAATGGACAAACTGAGAGAACAAACTAGACATTGGAAACTTTATCTGAGATGCTTTGTGTCTGCTGATCAGGATGACTGGGTCTCTTTTTTACCTTTGGCTGAGTTTGCTCTTAATAATAGGGCAAGCTCTGCCACTTTGATGTCTCCATTTTTCTGCAATTTTGGGTTTCACCCTCGATTTTCTTCGGAACAGACGGAGGCTTCTGTCTGTCCAGGTGTTGACTCTGTTGTGGAGCATATGCAGCATATTTGGGACCAGGTAGTGGAGAGGTTGTCCCTCTCTCAGGAGAAGGCCCAGCGGTTTGCCAACCAGCATAGGACTGATGGTCCTCGGTTTAAAGTGGGGGACTTGGTCTGGTTGTCCTCAAGAAATATCCCTATGAGAGTTGCATCTCCTAAGTTTAAGCCTAGGTTAATTGGACCTTATAAGATCATGGAGATTCTTAATCCTGTTTCCTTTTTTTTTACTTCTTCCAGGGACATTTAAGATCCATAACGTGTTCCACAAGTCCTTATTGAAGAGGTTTGTCGAGCCAGTGGTTCCTATGGCTGCGCCCCCTGACCCTGTTTTGGTTGAGGGCAATCTGGAGTATGTGGTTGAGAAAATATTGGATTCTCGTTTTTTCTAGACGGAAACTCCAGTATTTGGTTAAGTGGAGAGGTTATGGTCAGGAGGACAATTCTTGGGTGTTTGCTTCGGACATCCATGCTAGGAGACTAATCCGTGCGTATCACAGAGCTCATCCTGAACGATCTGGTTGCACAAATGAGGGTTCGGTGACCCCTTCTCAAGGGGGGTATTGTTATCAATGTTTTAGAAATGAATTCTGAGCAGAAGCTCCCTCTGGTGGTTGCAGACAGTACTGAACCATTCAATTTCAATGAGGATTGGCAATCAGGGATCACGGACTGGCTGGATATAAGGGAGGTTTCCCCCCATCATGGTTGCCGGTGATCAATTGTTCTTGTCTCAACGTTGTTTTTCTGGTTCACTTGGAAGCTTGCTGAGTCTTGCCTCTTCTCCTGCTCTCAGGTAAGATATTTTCTGTTTTTTGTTTTTTGTGCTTGCCATTTGTATATTTCGCTGCATTTCTGTGAGGTTGGCCAGGTTCCCCTCCCCGGGGGCTTGGTCTCCTCTCGGTTTCTGTGGAGCCATTGATGTTTGTTCATTTGACTTTTCCAGTTTTTTTTCTGTGGCTGCGGCTTAGTTTTGTTACACCAGAGAATAGAGTTGAGCATTCCGATACCGCAAGTATCGGGTATCAGCCGATATTCGCTGTATCGGAATTCCGATACTTAGTTCCGATATTTTTCATATATCGTATACCGGAATCGGAAGTTCCCATAATTCTTTGAGAGGCAATGTGATTTTAGTCAGCCAATGAGGAATCCTAAGAAGTGTGGGCACATCCTGTACTGCTGCGGTCATGTTAACTAATGGCATGGCTGTGATTGGATGCTGAAATGATGTCAGAATGCACTATAAAAGGCGCCGCCGCCATTTTAGCGTCACTGTGCTGTGAATTCAGTAAGGGACAGAACGCTGCTCTGCTGACTCTGAGGGACAGTTAGAGATTGCGATTTTGTGTACTGTGCTCTAGGCAGGCTAGTTTACCAACCACTGTGTATAGCTTCCTTTTGCCAGTGTTGTTTTAACAGCTCTGTGCAAGGGGTGTGTGTGAGTGCAGGTGATGCTGCAGTTTGCTTTGCATCCAACGCTGTTTGTAGGCATCTGCACGTGTCACTCACAGACTCTTTTTTTTTCTTTAGTGTAATTCTTGCTGCTCCATCAATTGAAATTATAGTGTGACGCGCTTCCATCCGTATCCAATACATTGGTTGCAAACACTATAGAATTACAGAAAGGAGTCTTTCAGAGATAGTGAACAGTTGTGTTCAGTGTTCACTCTAGTCTGTGAGGGTTTTTTTTTTTTGAGTGCAGATCACGCTCCAGTTAGTTCTTCAACCACTGCTGGTTGTAGTCTGCTGAACGTGTGTCACTGCCTCATCCTTGTCATTTTTCTCTAATTGGTGCTGCTCCATACCATTTCAAATAACTCAAATCTATTAGTGTGACGCGCTTCCATCCGTATCCAATACATTGGTTGCAAACACTATAGAATTACAGAAAGGAGCCTTTCAGAGATAGTGAACAGTTGTGTTCAGTGTTCACTCTAGTCTGTGAGGTTTTTTTTTTTAAGTGCAGATCACACTCAAGTTAGTTCTTCAACCACTGCTGGTTGTAGTCTGCTGAACGTGTGTCACTGCCTCATCCTTGTCATTTTTCTCTAATTGGTGCTGCTTCATACCATTTCAAATAACTCAAATCTATTAGTGTGACGCGCTTCCATCCGTATCCAATACATTGGTTGCAAACACTATAGAATTACAGAAAGGAACCTTTCAGAGATAGTGAACAGTTGTGTTCAGTGTTCACTCTAGTCTGTGAGGTTTTTTTTTTGAGTGCAGATCACGTTCCAGTTAGTTCTTCAACCACTGCTGGTTGTAGTCTGCTGAACGTGTGTGTCACTGCCTCATGCTTGTCATTTTTCTCTAATTGGTGCTGCTCCATACCATTTCAAATAATTCAAATCTATTAGTGTGACGCGCTTCCATCCGTATCCAATACATTGGTTGCAAACACTATAGAATTACAGAAAGGAGCCTTTCAGAGATTGTGAACAGTTGTGTGCAGTGTTCACTGCAGTCTCTGCGTAATAACCACACTTAGGCCTTATAACTTTTCTGACTTTCTTTATCAATCTACCAAGATGAAGAAGGCAGGTAGTAAGGCACGTGTCGTGGCCATGGAGTTTCAGCAGGGAGAGGACGTGGGGATTCTGTGGCTGCTGCCGCCCCCAGTGACACAGCATCCACCATTTTTCCCCGTGAAAGTTCCTTTATGTGCAGTTTTGTAGGAGCTCGGCGTACCCCCCTGCTGGGGGAAGAACAAATTGAAGCCGTTGTTGGTTGGATGGCAGCCAATGCATCGACTTCAATTGCTTCCACCTCCTCTCAGGACCACAACACTGTTGAGCAACCATCTGTCTGTTCAACGCCTGTCAAATTGCCCAGGCAGTCAGAGAGTTCTGAACTGGAGCCAGCTGAGTCTCTGCTTCTGTTCTCAGAATCTGTTGGCTTGCAAACAGGGGCCCAGCCAAGCAGCATTCTGGAATTTGAAGAAAAGGAGTATGCAGTGATGGCCAACAGCTGTGTCTCTCTGAATCTGAAGAGGCGGGTGAGCCAGTGCCGATGGTCAGCACACCGCAGAACACATCTGATGATGATGAGACTCAGTTGCCAGTTTCTGTTGAGCATGGTGCTGTCCAGACCACCCAACAGCAGCAGGTGTTGGAAGAGGGTGATGGAGATGATGAGGTCCAAGACCCAACATGGCGTGAGGAACAAGAAGGTGGTGGGAGCAGCTCTGAGGAAGAGATTGGCCCAACGGTACAAACAGGAGGAGAGGTAGGCTGCAGCCTCGGTTGCCTGTAGCCTCCAGTTTGGCACCTGTTGGGAGCACTTCTCTTCCAAAAGTCAAAACGGGCGCTCCCAGACTTGCACTGCGTGGTCCTTTTTTGACACACTTGCAGATGATATTTGCTATGTCAAATGCAAGCTGTGTAAGCAAAAAGTAAAAAGAGGTAAAAGTGTCAGTAACCTCAATACCACTAATATTTGGAAACATGTGCGGACAAAGCACGTAGTTGAGTTACAAACACACACTGGAGATGTAGGCCAACCTACAGCAGCACCTACATCTTCAGCTCGTGTTGGAGCCTCTTCCTCCAGCTCACACACAGCTGGTTCGGCTTCCTCACACGATCGCCATGGAAGAACCTCTGTCACTGTTGTCCAGAGACCCAGTGTTATCCACCCACAGCAGCAAGTTCCCTGTCATCCTCACACTCCCAGGCCACTGTACAGCCATCGGTAGCACAGGCATGGGATAAAAGACGGCCATACTCGGCAAACCATCCACGAGCACAGGCTCTGAATGCTGGCATTGCAAAACTCCTGTCCCTTGAAATGCTGTCATTCAGGCTGGTGGAGACTGACAGTTTCCGAACTTAAATGGCATTGGCAGTCCCACAATACAATGTCCCAAGCCGATTTTATTTCAGCAGGCAAGCCGCCCCTGCTCTGCAAAAGCATGTTGAGGGAAAAATTAAACATGCGCTACTAAACGCCGTCAGTAGCAAGGTCCACCTGACCACTGATGCGTGGACCATACCCATGGCCAGGGACGATACCTTTCCCCTCACTGCCCATTGGGTCAATGTTGTGGAGCCGGTACAGATGTTGCGAGTGGCGCTGTACGTGTTCCCGCCAACTCCAAGGATTGCTGGAATTCAGTCTGTACACATTGACTCCTCCTCCTACTCCAGTTCCTCAGAATCATCGCTGCAGGAGCCGTCATGGTCTACCTCCACATGGACCCGTGAACGCTTACTTGTTACGACCGATATGACACAGCCGTGGCCAAACATCAACAGGCCATCCTGAAATTAATTTCCATGGGAATCGAAGCCACACAGCGCAGGAGGTCTGGAATGCCATCAAGCAGGAGAGCGACGTGTGGTTTTTGCCAGCGAATCTCCAGCCAGGTTTGGTAGTGTGTGACAATGGCCGAAATCTGGTGGCAGCTCTGGCCCTTGGCAACCTCACTCACATACCATGTCTGGCACATGTGCTCAACTTGGTCGTGCAGAGTTTTTTGAGGGACTATCCGGATCTTGATGCACTGCTGCACAAGGTCCGCCTAGAGTGCGCTCACTTGCGACGTTCCAGCATGGCCAGATCGCGCATTGCAGCTCTGCAACGCAGATTTTTGCCTTCCTGAACATCGCATCATATGTGACGTACCCACCAGGTGGAATTCCACGTTACATAAGTTGGAGCGGTTTGTGTGAGCAGCAGACAGCAGTAATGGAGTATCAGCTGCAACAGGCGCAATCAACACGCAATTTGCGCCGTTCACACTTCACCACTACTGAGTGGGCCTCTATAAAGGACATCTGCCACGTTTTGCGTGCGTTTGATGAGTCAACGCGGATGGCGAGTGCAGATGATGCACTAGTCAGCCTGACTGTCTCCCTTATCTGCCTGCTTCAAAAAACACTGCAAGCACTAAGGGATGAGGTTTTGGAAGAGGTGAGGATGAGGAGTCACAAATTCCATCACCTTTTGGGCAGTCAGCGCAACGTGGTTCCTCCCAAAGGGCTTTGCAGGGCTCACTTTGTGAGGAGGATGAGGAGAGTCAATGGAGGAGGAAGAAATCGCTACAGAGGGAGGTACACAACGCTCTAGTCATATGTAGAGCGAGGGTGGGGTGATGCAGAGCAGGTACAGATGACCCCTCTTACAGAGGACAGCGTTTCTTGGCCAGTTGGGAGTCCTGCAGCACATGGTTGATTTCATGCTGCAGTGCCTGAGAAACGACCCGCCGCATCGCCCACATTCTCACCACGTCTGATTATTGGGTGTACACCCTCCTAGACCCTCGCTACCCCGGACAACTTACAAAGCCTCATCACACCGTTGAACCGGGAGCGTAAAATGCAGGAGTACAAAGACACACTGGTGCAATCCATAAATGTTCTCCATTCCAGCCGAGAACGCTGCTGCTACTGCTTTACAAAGCAGCTCTGTGCGTGGAGGCAATGGAGACAGCTCCGCAACAAGAGGAGCACAAGCAGCGCCTCTACACAGGGGGCAAGACCAGTATGTTCCAAAGTGGCGAAGTTTTGTGTCAGCGCCACCAATGTCTACACCATCCGAGACGCCTCCAGTCACCAGGAGGCAACGTTTCCGTAAGATGGTGACAGACTACTTGTCTTGCTCTCTCAGTGTACTCCCAGATGCTCTTCCCCTTTCAAGTTTGGGTCTCTAAGCGGGATACATGGCCAGAGCTTAGCCAGTATGCATTGGAGGTGCTGGCTTGCCCTGCTGCCATGTATTATCGGAGCGCGTCTTTAGTGCTGCAGGTGGTGTACTAACAGACCGTCGCATGCGACTATCCTCCGATAATGTAGACCCATACTTTTCTGAAAATGAACAAGGCATGCATCTCGCCAGAATTTGCCTGTCCGTTTTCAGATTAAATAACTGGTTGGCAACGTTATCAATTTCTCCTGTTATGTTCATCTATCTACCACCTGAACTCTACTCCCTGGGATACAACACTGCCAGTCTGAGGGAATGATCAGTTAACAACCAAAATGTTATCCCCAACAGATAGTAGCGCAACGACTCCATGCCCACTGATCGACAGGCACCTCTCTCTCTACAATGCTGTATCTGGTTTCAGCTGGAGTTAGCTTTCGACTCTGGAAAGTAATGTGATGCTTCTCCCCTTAACCTCCTGAGACAAAACGGCCCCACACCTACCTCTGACGCATCAGTCTGGACAATGAATTCTCTTTTGAAGTCGGTGTGATCAAAAATGGTGACACACACACAGTGCCCCTTTTAGTTTTACAAACGCTTCTTCAAGCTGATCATTCCATCGCACCATTACTAAATTCCTGCCTTTTAGGCAGTCATTTAACGGCGCCGACAGTGTTGCAAAATTGTGAATAAACCGCCGGTAGTATCACACTAACCCCAAAAACCCTTTCACTTGTTTAGTGGTGAGGGGACGGGGCCAGTTTTGGATTGCCTCCACTTTGTTTATTTGGCCTTTGATAACTCCTCTCACAATCACATACCCCAGGTAGCGATCTTCCTCCAACCCTATGGAACACTTCTTTGGGTTGGCAGTTAGCTCTGCTTGTCTCAGCAAATCTATCACCGCCTGTACCTTGGCTAAGTGACTTTCCCAGTCTGTACTGTACACCACAATATCGTCCAGATTGGCCGCGGCATATCGGCGATGAGGGCGTAGAACAACGTCCATTAACCTCTGGAATGTCACTGGAGCGCCATGCAACCCGAAGGGTAGGACTATATACTGGAACAGTCCCTCGGTGTTAAAAAAGCCGTTTTCTCTCTTGCTGCTTTTGTTAGTGGCACCTGCCAATACCCTTTTGTGAGGTCAATGAGTGAAAAATAACGTGCCTGCCCAAACCGCTCTATTAACTCATCGACCCGGGGCATGGGGGAGGCGTCAAAGTTAGAAATTTCATTCAGTTTTCTGAAGTCATTACAGAACCTTAGTGTCCCATCTGGCTTTGGTATTAGACTATTGGACTGGCCCACTCACTCTGGACTCTTCAATGACCCCTAACTGCAGCATCTTCTTGACCTCTTCCAAGATGGCTTGTCGCCAGGCCTCAGGCACCCGATATGGCTTTAATCGTACTTTGCCCTTCGGCTCAATGACAATGTCATGTTGTATTAGGGAGGTACGACCAGGAAGTTCCAAAAAAAATCTGTATTTCGGCGAACAAACTCTCTGACTTCCTGAACTTGTCTGTGCGACAAAGTGTCTGATATTTTGACGGCGGAGAGGGCTTCTCTTGCCTTCTCCTGAGGCAAGGAAGCCATCTGTACTGGAAATGCAGGCCGTGGACAATCCTGGCCAAGCGGGTCTCTGTCATTCCATGGTTTGAGCAGATTCACATGGTATACGTGTTCTGGCTTTCTCCTCCCTGGTTGTTGTATTTTATAGTTTACTGGCCCACCTTCTCTATAATGTTGTAGGGTCCCTGCCACCTTGAAAGGAACTTACTATCCACTGTAGGCACAAGTACCAACACCCGATCCCCAGGGTTAAAGGACCTTACCCGTGCCTCCAGTTATAGACCTGCCTCTGTGACCTTTGTTCTGATTCCATATGTTCTCGGACTAATGGTTGGACTTGTCTCCATTCTCTCTTGCATTTTGGCCACATGTTCTATCACATTTTGTGGGATTGTATGGTTTTCCCAGGCCTCTTTAGCTATATCGAGTAAGCCACGGGGATGTCTGCCATATAATAGTTCAAAGGGTGAGAACCCCGTAGATGCCTGGGCACCTCCCGCACTGCAAACTCAGG